>OW240914.1:45439130-45548037 GCA_933207985.1 Pelobates cultripes
TGTGAATGATCTCTCTCATATGGAACAAGCGATACATGGGTTTTGACAGATGGACATTGCAGGAGTTGTGAGATGTGACATCAAATTTCTGTGCAACCTCCATCTATACGGTCTACACAGCACGATAGAACATTCACAGAAATTCTCTGTCAACAACATTCCGCCATATGTTCTGTTATTTTATTCCAGAGAAGCCTGGTGTGAGGCTGAAGCACACAACCCCTGAGAAGAGGCTGGCCGGTGAGGGAGTTCTTTGATCTTACCGTGGATATTCCATCCTCCTGCCCTGATGCTGTGTCCTCAGAGGCCTTATGGCAAATCAGTCTATGGCTCCATAGGGCTGCTTGAAGAGCTGGCTAGGTAAGTGCACCTCCTACACCTGCCAAGAGCTGGCCCTGCCACCTGGTTTCCAACCTTGTTGCTAATTTGTTTCTGGCTGACCACCACTAATATCCACTTGCACAGATTGCAACCATCTACATATTAGCTACCTGCATATAAAACACAGAATTTTTTTTCTTATGCAATAATTAATTATTTTTTTTTTTATCTTTGTCACATGATGTGCTCACATGATTGAATTCACCACATGTTAAGATCACAGGAGTTTATCATCACTATCAGTGGCGTAACCATAGTCACGGTCGAAGAACACAATTTTGCACATTTTATTTAATCAGAGTATTGTGTCACATGTTCACGGTGTTATTTCTTTATGTGTCTTGTGTTCACTATTGATCTAGGCGTGATAAAGACTCTTACAGTCAAAAAGTTGCCTGCTCGTCTTGACAACAAAATAAAGAACATCACTTGAAAATTGTCCTTGGTGTTACAGCTCAGTTATTCATTGCATGCTGATTTCATGAGTAAGGACTCAGAGGATCGCCCCCACACACACTCTGAGTGAATAGCACGTTACCAGCTTTCTTATTATCTTTTCAAAGCACTGGCAAACTCGCCTTGTAAGTCCTTACCATAGCAACCACAAGTGGACAGTACAAAAAGGCTTACCCTGAGCATGCGCACTTCATCCATTTATTGGCCTTAACAGCAGATGGTGTATATATATATATACAATGTGTCTACACTCTTTATGGTCTTGCTGCCTTAACTTCTGAGATGGATTTCTGTTGTGTGAATTGTTCATTTGAATGCCACACGCTGTTTGCTTTGTAAACCCATGCCCCTGTCTTTTTTTTTTAAATATGCTTTAACATGTATTGAGACGTAGTGTAATGACATATCTAGTGTGTATTTTTTCCTATAGTGTGATGGTTAGTTGGTTGCTAGTTTCTACCAGGTAGAGACAAGTTTTACATTTTGAAAAACAGCATCAGCTGGTTAGTAGCACTAAAATTATAGTCTACGGAAGCTCCTGCAAGTCATGAGAGTTAGTAATTCGTAGCCGCTAAAAGAGAGACTTGGCAGACAGGAAACACTTGTAACAGGCACTTCAGATGTTGTGGACAACATCTCTCATAATGTTCTTGCAACCATAATGTTAGCAATGCATCATAGGAGATGTAGTCTGGCGTGTCAAAGGTTGAATAACACTGTACTAGCAAGCAGTGAGTATCGAGTAAAACTTACCAAGATTTAACAAGATTTGAAATGAGCTTTAAGTCTCCTAAACAAGAGAAAGGCATTTAGCAATAAGGGAATTTGGGGTTGAACAAATTCATAGTTATACTACTTTGTGTATAGAGAATTATCAAATACTTAGTAGAGAACCTGTTTAGAGGCATCTTGGGATTTTTTTAGAATAAAATGGAAAATAGAAAAACAGCCATGACAAATTGTGGGGTCCACATTCAAAGAATTCAAAATTAGGTAAAGTGGAACAAACTGAATACGCATGCATACATGTACTGTATATAAACTGGTGGACGTTACACCAGAGTGCAGAATCTGCTATTTACACCAACGGCACACATACAAATCTAAATACATACAAGTCCACAGACAGAGGCCACAACCTTCACAGATCAAGCTTCCATCCATCTCAAACAATGCAAAGTACCGCTCAAAGCCAAACAACTGCATATCATCATGCACACTCGCACACAGAGCAGTGTATATTCCAATCGAAGTGGACCTTTTTAAATCATTCAAGACCATTATTAAATGCACCACAGTTACAATATAAGAAAAGAAAATCACATACTATTTTGGAAAACAATAGCAAATTATTAAAGATTTGCAGCCAATTCTAACCATGGATGAGATTTGAAATAATAACATCTAAGAATTCTAGAGACATCTATAAACCACACGACTCTTAATCTCATGGTTAAAATGTCTCCAGAACCCTTTATTTTCCCATAACACAGGGCTCACCAGTATGTTCTTTCTCTGTCTCTCTCTTTATATAATCTGTTAGCATTTGACTTGCAAAGTAATGGGTGGTATGATTATATGTTAGCTATAGTGTTTGATCATGTCTGATCACATGTGTCTAACTGTCCTGTTGTGCTAACTACTACTGACTTAAAGGAAAATAAGCATTCCCTTTAAAACTTTAAATTACCGACTGCTTGTCTAGAAGTCTTTTCTAAAGAGACGTTTACAGCAGAATGCGTCACAGTTGTTATTATTAACACCTTAAGGACCAGTGACAGACCTAGGTTGTCATAGCAATCTAGTTCTTAAAGACCCCATGCCAATATGAAATTTAGTGACAGTAAGGCTCTAAAAAGCTTCTTAGGCTAATTAAGGAAATCCAATGTTGGCCCTGGGTCTGCACCGGACTGGAGCAATACATTTAGAGGAAGGCAGCAATTTTACTTGTACATTCCTGTTCAGAGCAAACATAACAATATAAATGTACACAGTTTTAGCATTTCATTTATACCTTCATCTTTCATGGAAATATTTAGGGGAGATTGAGGACTAAAATATTTAGAATTTACATGGTTAGTTTACATGCACTGTTACAGTCCATAATGAATGCGGGGGCGAGGCTCATCTTCCTGTCCGCCCGCACCTCCCACACTTCAACCTTCTGTCAGTCCCTACATTGGCTTCCTGTAAGATATAGGGCTGAATTTAAAATTCTGGTTCTTGCTTTCAAATCTCTACATAATGCTGCTCCCACCTATCTATCTTCCCTAATACACAAGTATGTCCTGACTAGGCCCTTATGCTCTGCTGAAGACTTACGTCTATCTTCTGTCCGTACTCCCACCTCTGATGCTCGCCTTCAAGACTTCTCGAAGGCTGCACCGTTCCTGTGGAACTCGCTTCCCTCCTCCGTTAGATGCTCACCCAGTCTCCACTCCTTCAAAAAATCATTAAAAACCCACTCCTTCATAAAAGCGTATCAATTAAACTGTTAATAGCTCCCAACTGATTCATCTCTTGCAACTGTCATTAGTCTAATACTATCCTTACATTTTGTGTCACATTACCCCACTCCCTCTAGCATGTAAGCTCATTGGGCAGGGCCCTCAACCCCTCTGTTCCTGTGTGTCCAAATTGTCTGGTTACAACTACATGTTTGTTCGTCCACCCACTGTAAAGCGCTGTGGAATTTGGCTCTATATAAATAATAACATAATAATAATAATAATAATAATGGTACCCTACATCTAGCAATAATTTTAGCGCAGAAATGCCAGTTTTGTTCCATATAATATATGTGATAAAATAGTCAAATAATCTGCTCATGGGAATTTGTGAGGAACCTGATGTCATTTTTTTGGAATGTAGCTTTTACAAATGCCACCAGAATGTCATAAGTGGCTATCATGTAAACAACACTAGTTAAAACCTTCGACTTCAGCTACAAACCCTCTTTCTACACAAGCAAATCCTCCTTTCTCCATCTTATTACAGACCTTTCAGACATTGGCCTCAATGTAATGTTTTTGGATAAGCTTGTCAAATGATCACAATCTGTTTTCAATATATTTTTTTCTGTTTGTATTTTTCTAAAATTTGCAATGTACTCACAGGCAAATAACCAAGGCAATAAGAAATGAGTAACAAGACCATCCATGAAAGATGACGTCTGCGAGACTCTCTAAAAATGTTACTCAAAAACAAAAATAGTCCTCCGTTAAGAGATGCTGATGCGAGTGTCTTTGTGGGTGCGAGGTTTCCCCTGAGCTGAGCATGGGCCAGTGGAGCATGCAGCTGTTCGGCCAAGACCTTTATGGTCAAATCCACTACATCTACTATAGGCAGTCCTGGCAACTCTACCTGCTGCAGAAATGTTGTTGGGCCCCCCAAAGTGGGCAATGTCAGTGTAGCATACCTATGAGCAATTAGTAGGGAACTTGTTATACCCTTTATATATGCATTCTGCTGGCGTGTGCTAACCAGTGCCTCTCTGCCAGTGCAGCGCAGCCACCAAAGCTAATCTCCTACAGACCTCTAGAGTGGGACATACTGGTAGCTCTAACAGCAACATACCAGGGAACCTGATATAATGTATCTGGGGGCCCCGTAGGAGCCATTCCAGCTTTCCAGAT
This sequence comes from Pelobates cultripes, assembly GCA_933207985.1. NCBI lineage: Eukaryota > Metazoa > Chordata > Amphibia > Anura > Pelobatidae > Pelobates > Pelobates cultripes. Next base: position 45,443,603 of record OW240914.1, read on the forward strand.
GACTATCAGTGAAGATTCTTCCCTCACTTCCAGCTCCATCAACCTTTTCAGCCTCTGACTAAATAGTAGAATGGTCTCCTGGCCTTCAGACACCCCGCATAGATGGATATTCTTACATCTATGTCAGGCCTCTAAGGAAGTCACTGAGCAATAGACTCTGCACCTGATTCTGCATACATCTCTGCCTTCCAGACTTGTTGCAACTCAAGGAGTAGCCTTTTAATGTCTCCTTTCGTAGAGGGGACTGGTATTTATAAAGTGGCAACAAATTATGCAGCGCTGTAAATTAGTGGAGAACATACAATATACACAGACAAATACAAAAGGTAGAGAGGGCCCTGCCTGTAAACTGAGATCTACCATTGAAGATCTTTTAGACAAAGTGCTTAGCTATATAGCCCAAGAGCTAACAATCTAAATGATATAATGGGGATTTGAGACAAGAGGTAGCAGGGTAAATTTGGAAGTAATGGCTAAAAGAAGTTAACAAAGAGTTGCAGCTATTGGTAAAATATAAAGGGAGTTAAGAGGTAATTGATTGAGACTCTCAAATAGCTGGAGGAGCATGCTCTATATTTAGGGGAAATCTTGGTGGGCAGGAGGAGAGGAGGCTGGGTGGGTAGTGCTGAGAAAAAATGCAGAGCTTCAATATTGTTGGTTCTGGGGGTGTGAGATGAGGCCTGGAGGCTGTGGGAGTTGCTGCTAGATGTAAAATGCAGAGCTTCAATATTGATGGTCATCTACATGTATCTACATAGATTACCATTAAAGACTTAGATTACCATTTTGTAAATAAATTTTTTTTAAAAAAATTTTACTGACAGGTTGTGATAATTTAAAATGTTTATCCAAAACTATGAAATCGATGCCATTGGCTTCTATTTGATCTATTTGCACGAGCTTTTCAAATGATTTAATATTTTTGAATAAACTTATCAAATGACTTCTTTAGATAAAACATTTGAAAAATGTATCCAAAAATATTACATCAAGGTTATTATCAGTTATTTATTTTTTATATATTATCGCTGTTGAAAAAAGTGCTGTTTCTGACAAGCTACACATTTAACATTTTGCAAACACCTCCAGTGATTTTCATCCAACCAGCCCCGAGGGCCTCAGACTGAAATAGATTTGATAATTGAATCTATTTTACATTCAGTGTCAACATGCAAAGTATACTAATGCCGAAAGCTGGGTGTCCATCCAGTCCTTTGGATTGGGGGATTTTGCCGATTGCCATGCTTGTATCATATTTCGGCATTGCTCTTAAAGTGAGTGAATTGAGCTGTAATAAAGAGTTTTCCCAGCACTGGATTACAAGTAACATTTATTTCTTGTATTTATTACTGGCATTTATAAAGCACCAACATATTCCACAGCGCTGTACAATTGGATTAACTGCATTTTTAAAAGTCTTGGGTTTCTCTAGGCCTGGGGGTGTACAGTAATATAATCTAGACATATATCTAACAAATAAATATGCATTAAAAAATAGAATGTTCCTTTAACTGTTTTAATTAGTCTTATTGTTTTTTTTATTGTACTGTGTTCTATATTTCAGTTTGTATCATTTAAATAATTTATAGTACAGTATAGATTTTACCTTAGTTCACTCTCCGTTACAATATAAATAGTTGGGTGCCCATTTCAATGGATATTTTAATTCACATCCTGTTTGACCTCTCTGCTGACCATGCACTAATTACTCGGATTTTCCATTCACTTGACATTTGGGATAGAGCTACCTCCTGCTCATTTTACCCACTTTGCCCAGTCTTCCCTTCCTCTCTCATGTCTCATGCCTTAAGGCTTTCCTTTTTGAATGTCTTGTATTCTATCCGCACATGCTCTATCTGGGAGGCCTCATTAAAGAGATTCTATCAGCAAAATGCTGTCTTAACATATTTACGTTCCCGATCACGTGTATTGTAATAGCTCATTTCGTGGAAATGAATTTTTTTTTTTTATAGCGTTCTGCATTTTCAGTATATTCTTGGAATCAGATTTGAAGGGCTGCCTACTTTACAATTCTTATCTCATCAGTATCTCTTAAAACGTCTCTCCCAGTCCTAGTTTACTGGGGAGCTGCAGTGTAACAAAGCATCATTAACATAGATACATACAATTTTTGTCACATGAGCTAAGAGAAGTAAAATTAAAGAAATATGGTCAAATACACTAGTTATGAGCATTTGTAAGGAATCTCTGTGAGGGGACAAAATGCCCACATATAGTAAGTACACCTACCTGGCGGAACAAGCAGGCTGCTATTGCAGTATGCAAAGAAGCCCTGTAGTGTTGCCAGAGCCGACTCTTTTCCGACTCCTCCCCTTTCCCTCGATACTCATGATACGTAATGAAAGAAAATGGAGGGCCTCCTTTAAAGACATGCTGCAAAATCCCAGTGCAGAATCTGTAGATCAGTGGTATGCAACCTTCGGCACTCCAGATGTTGTGGACTACATCATCATAATCCTCTTACAACTGTAATGCTGGCAAAGCATCACAGAAATGTAGTCCAAAACATCTGGAGTGCCGAAGGTTGCCTATCCCTGCTATAGACATTTGTTTTTTCACTATGTAAAAACCTGTATGGCGAGTGTATAAGAAAGGAATTCACAACACAAACAGGAATATAGGTTTTGCATGCGCAGTATTCCAAGAGCAGGGGCTGTCTTTAATCACACCAAGAGCTCTCCACTGTAAAGTATTTCCTTTGTTTGTACCAGTGGCCAACTTACCTTTCTCCAACAATCTCTAGCCTTCTCACTGCGAAACAGTTCTGTATTTCAGTCTGTTCTTTTTCATTACAAGATTAACGCTCAATTAACTTCAAGCATCCTTCGACATCTGTACATAAAGTTTTCCCTAATAATCAAGCTGTGTTTATTTCTGCTCTCAAGTTCCGTCTTTGTCTGCTACTAAAAAACACTAAATGGTATTGTCTGTCTCGCTGCCAGCAATCTACAGCTTACCTCCTTTTCCAGATTGATCTGAACAGGTGCCAGATAATATTATACATCCACTGGTTCATTTGTTCGGTACCAATTCCGTTTACTGTTGAGTAAGGACTTTTTACTACAATGCAAGATATTTTAGTATTCACCTATATCTGGGCTTCCACCAGAAGGCTACACATGGAAGATGACACTTCACAGACTGAATAAACGCCTTATACCTAGATTAAAATTTTGATATTAGCCATAATTCTACATCATAGATCATTCGAGAATGAAGTTGGGAGGGATCATCAGGATGCAGATAGCACCACTTGTGACCCCTGTAACGGAATCCTCTATTACCTTGATACTTGTAGAGGACTGCAGGTCAGCCTCCTTCCCATTGACTATGGGCCCTGGCCTGGAATGGGGTTCTGCTTTGATGAGGCAGGTAAACGTGGGTTCATTTACACTCAATTCCCTCTGGTTTGGGTTTGCAATGTTGGGATATCCTTGTATTAAATGGGGAATCTTTCAGGCTCTCCATTGCCCTCTGTTGGTGGAAACCGAATAATTTATTGTTGGCATAATCACAATATGCAAATTAGGATATTGTAAAAACTTGACAAGTTGCATCTATATATATATATATATATGTTTTCTCATAGTTTCAATATTTGGAATTATGTTATATATTTGAGGGATTATATTGTTACTTGTTTTTCACATTATGTATGTTGTTCAATATATATTGTATACTAGTTCAATATTTAGTACTGTATGTAAGTTCCTTTTAGAACTGTGTGTCCTGTGTGGATTTGTTCAGGGATCCCAGTAACAGAGTATTCGGACCTGTTGACATGTCTGTTTGGTCCCGGTAGCCCGGTACATGTCAACTAAAGCCAGGCCACAAGTGCCTTTATGAAGGCAGGAGGTATTCATATTACATGCAGAGGAGCATCCTTGCCTGGAAGGAGAGCTGCAGTCTGGTCAAGTGGAAGAGCTCTGGAGAGACCACCGTCAAGCTTCGACGACTGGGGCTGAAGCATTCCAGGATCCTGAAAGCTAGGATGTGGACAGGGCGGAGGTATTCGGTTGGAGTACACGAGCTGCATCACAACCTCCTATTGTTAATTTCCACTAGTGCACTAACCAATGGCAAGTGAAAATATACTCCTGATGAGTAGATCTTTTCCTCTGGTGAGTATGACATGGACCCTCTGGACGTACCTGTCTAGTAGCGTAGGATTTTAAATTTGGAGCCCTGATTGTGGGTATAGCCCACATATAGCAAGAACAAATGTGATAATGAATCACAGGGAGTTGATTTTAGATGGATTTACAGTCTCCCCTATTCAATCGCTGGCATTGGCATTTGTAGCCCAATTTATTTCCTTACCACTAATTTCATTTTTGTTCAGAGCAGAGAAGAAACTTTGCAATACTATTTTAGTCAAACCAATTTAGAAAACTTTAGCTTTTAACCTGGAGTTTTACCATGTGCTGTTCCCCACCTTCACTAGTAATAACGGACAGTCGAAAGCTCTCTGAGCTAATTCCTAAGTTCAGGACCTGCTAACACTCTCAGCGAATGAGTTATTCTCTGTCATTAATAGTGGAGGTGGAGAGAGGAACCCAGTGGTAGCCAGGCAAGAACTGAAATCATTCTTACACATTTTGACACCTTACAATAGGGGAGGGTGATGCCAAGGCACTACTGGTGAGCAGTAGTCGTTATAGTGCTTTCAGTATACCTTTAATTACTAGTGACAAGTATATTATCAACCTTTAGTTCCACCCACTTCGAAATGTACCTTGGCCAATCAGGAGTTCCTCATTTTAGTCTATGTAGTTTGAACTGTTGAACATATTTAACCTGGTATTTTAAGAATTACAGTCCAGATCAGACCTTAGCTTTTTAACTCTCTTTGCAATGATTAAAAATGTGACGGTCAGTAACCTACACACAGATAACTTAAATCTTTACATCAGACACCTGTAAATATGTCAAACAGCACATCTGTCTGTATAATGTATAGGGAGGAAGAATTAAGTACCACATGTCAAAGCTCTCTGTGTACATTCTTAGTTCTGCTAATAACAGGGATTTTGGGACTTTTAATTCAGTTGCCGGCTTTCTATCTATGAAAACTTTAGGCTAACCAGAACTCCCAGAAATCTTTATTGATCTTAAGAATGACGTGCAACTGTGTTATTGTACAGTGCGGGTTAGCATGGATCGACAGAAAAAAGCCGTTTATTTTTAAATGGCTTTGTACTAGTGCCTGGAGTGTCCCTTTAAGGGTAACTTAAGGGTAACTGAAAAATGAAACTGTTATCAGATAAAATAGATAGCAAAATAGTTGATCATATTCATTCAGTTTTACACGGAGAAAAGAGTTTTGAGTTAATATTACAAGAGATATGTAAAAATACAACTAAGTAATTGTCAGTGACGTTTAAATAATAATACCATATGTTTTACTCTGTACAGAAAGTGACACAATGAAGCATTTGTAAAATTGACTTTGTATTAGATATGTGCCATATACCACGGTGATTGTGTTGCAAGTGACGTGTTTGACAACCTGTGATGTGTGATGCCTGGCTTTGTGACATATCATAATCTGAGAGGCCTGTTTGAAATACCAAATGGAACATTACATAAAAGAACAAAGCAGAGATATACTATCAAGCTGCAAAACCATTTAAAGTTTCCATAGCAACTCAAACTCTCCACCAATTACCAGTGACAAAGTCAAAGACCGAGGAAAACAGAAAACACAATCTGGTACTGCTCCAATTTGGCTGTTCTGGAGGCTTGGATAAATACAAAAAAAAAATTACCTGGTACGGAGAATTATCACCATCTAAATAGCAATCTGCATACCAGGACATTTTCTTTTTTAGAATGTGAAGATAATATTATCAAGAGTATTTTTAAGCGTAAAATGTAATTTACAATGAAGTGCTCTCATTTATTTTACAAATGATTCATTGCAACCACCTAGAAATAAATGTGTCTGTTCTAAGTACGCGGAGCAAGGCTACTAGGCAGATTGAAAAATGATGGATTAATATCGGAGGACGGGAGAGGGAGAGAACAATCCACATGGATGGAGTGAAGACGAGAATATATCTTATGCAAAGGAAAATTCATGGTTCGAGACAAGCATAGGATATGGTGGTATATTAGTTACTGATCCACTTCAAATTAACTAGGGATTTGGGAATTGTTTTGAGAGATTACAATAAATCTAAAAATACTAAGATATCAAATCACATAGCTAGTTGCATGTCAGAAGTGCAATGCCCACAATTAACTTAAGAGAATAAGCACATGTTACAACAATAGCAACTAAAGGGACTTTGGAATGGACTCAATGGACGCCAACTACGCTCAAGACTTTTAAATTTGAGTTATATGATTGTAAGATCACCCATTCTTAACTAAGACAACGGAAAATCTATCAGAAGCAGACCATCAAGAGCAGAGATTATTATTTTGCCATAAAAGGAGTGAACTCTATGCAATATATGTTGACCCATCTCCATAATTTAATGTAGATGTCAAAGTACTGTCTGAGGGGTTACATACTTGTCTTAATTAAATTATAGCTGAAATAATTAATATTGATTGGCCTGGAAAATATACATCAATAAATGTAAGCAGTTCTCTTTGCCCCCAGTGCTCGAGGTCTATCACGGACGCTCAGGTTGTACAGAATTAATATAGATTATACAGAAGTGTAAATTCCACATTAGGTGGTCTGGGGTGCAAAGGGGAGACCTGATTTTTTATAAACTGTTTGATGAAGCCCATATACTTTTGACAACACCAATGTTGATGCTGAATAACATACCTGATAAATCCCTATTTTTAGGCTTCTAGAAAATCTGGAATAATTTTATAAAATATGTACACAATGGCCTAAATGTAGCACTGTACTGTGTTTCATAAATCTCTTAGCAATGTGGAGTCCATGGATATGGCACAGTGATTCCAAGTATTTAGAGGGATGCACAGTAGATTTTTGTTTTATAACAACCTTACTTATCAGTGTAAGAGGAAGTGTGCAATCCCTACCCCGAAATAAAGGAATCAATAAAATAAAGTTAAAACTTACCTCCTTTGCTGCTTCTCCCTGAAGCTGTATCCTTCTCTGCTAATATCACTATGAGGATAGGAGGACATGGGCAGCATAGAGTGGGCATGTCATCATTGGACATCTATCGCCAGCATGCTATGCTTGCTGATGTCAGACTTTCAAAATGCACAGAATTCACATTAGTCACCCGAACACTTGTTGTGGGATGGCTAATGATAACCCAATGATGCTAGCTCAGTTGGAATTACTCCTCTAGCAGCAGAAGGTTTAACTCTGTGTGTGCATCACGCAGACTGTAGGCTCTTCGAATTACTGAAGTGGTCATGGTGTCTGAAGAAACCCTTAAAAATTCTAATACTAAGGGAAGCAGCTTTATAGTCCGTTAAGCCATAATTTTACAGCACAACAGTGGGTACAGTCGTGGCACCTCAACTTTTATTGGACTAAAAATTCCATGATTCTCTGTTAGCCTTAGACTGCAGAGGATTATGGAAGCGATCAACCAATGTTGGACATATATCATCTAAAAAATATTGAGAAAAAAAGGGGTACAATGACCACCAAATAACAATTAGAAAGTTATTCATTCGATTGTAAGCTTATTTGGGCCGGGCGCTCTTACTTACTGTTCCTGTATGTCATACATGTTTTATTAGAATTGAATATTTTTCTTGTTTCCTATTATATAATGTTGTGGAATATACTGGTGCTATATTATTATTATAATTGCAATTGTAATTAATTTTTGGGAAACCAACGTTAAAGCAGTCTATGCATGGCAACGTACAAAGGACCTGTAGCCCAGAATGTGAGTGAGCTGCAAGTGCTTATAGGTGATTTGAAGAGGCTTGTTGAGTTCTGCAAAAATGAGATGTAACAAACAAAAGCATTTCGCATCATCAATCTTTTACGCTAATTAACACTTTTTCATGGACTCTTAATTTTCAATATTATTCCCATCTACTCTTCAAAGCTGTTCAAAGAAAACTAAACCATAGAAGATGCCTAAAATAACCACCCATCTGTCCAGGCAATTATGTCTTTAATTATTGCTACCAATACATTTGTGCCGAGACCATTATAGCTAAATGACTACACTTGAAGGGATCACGAAGGACTGCATTTAAAAACAAAGGTTCATTCGGCTGGTACACATATGTTTTGTTAAGTGGATAAATTACTGGATTTAAATAACCCGCATTAGATCTCTCATGCAATCATGTTTATATTTAGCCAATTGAACCCTTTCAGTGAATGAGGGATAAATAATTCATAACACAACTCAAAGATAGAGCCATGTTCACTTTTCCACACATTTATTAATTTGAACATAGAGCTCAATTAACATCCATACTTCAACCTCTATTAGCTTCCTAATCACAGAAATAAGTACTTTCTGTCTTGAGCACTCCATTGGGATCACACCAAACCCGGACAACAATAACGAGACTGATATATAAATCAACAGTCAGTATCCATGCACTTGGCTAACAAAGCCATACAGCATTATTAAGTCCCACTGGTAACGATGACTGTGCTCTTCCCTTGTGTTCTTTCCTAAAAGTAGAAACATTTCCATCATCAGCATTAGATACTGATTAGATAAACACTTGGGGAATGAGGATTCTTATGGATATTTTTCGTCACACAGCTCTACTGCAACAAATGTACCCCAACTGCAAAAATACTTGTGATGATTGCTACTGTTATAAAGCGCAGGTGTGACAAAAAGAAAGATGAGCACACAATCTATAAACATAAGTTGTGATATTCACCAGTGTACTGAAAAGTGATGATTAAATTTAGTTTTTATTTCGAAAGTTTTTTTTTTTATCATTATGTTAGTTTTTTATATATTAATGGGAGCCAATTTTAGAGTGGCGTTATAAAAGTATAACAGATCACTTTTCTGTTGGAAAAATTAGAATACAATGCAACAGATGGAAAAAAAAAAACTACAGATTTAATCAATTGCACCATAAAGTCTCCAAAAATAAGACATAAACTGTCGGCACTTGCACTGGAAAAACCACACTTTTTCCACTCTATATGTCTGCTTTGTTATCCTAATTTTCCTTTTCTCTCACTTCTGATCCCTAGGCTGGAACCACCTCCTCATGGTTGATATGTATCTTTACTGAATATTCCGTGAACTTGATGGACCTGAGAGTTTTATTTGCCTGTATCACTATGTTACTTATGTAAGTCCAGGTGTTGATAAAGAGCTCGTTACACCTCCCAAACAGAAAAATATATATTTTGACATTGCTGATTGTGGCTACAAATTCCTGAATTGTAATGAATTGAAAACCATTCAGCAAAATGTAGGCAAAAGCTGAGGATATAGCCACAGCTTTAAGATAATTCACTCTAAATTTGATTTTAGAGTTTAAGTTGTTTATTAAATAAATCCGCTATTGTTTGTAATTGGGAGAAAATCTAGCACTGTGTATCTTGGGTATAAAGATTTTATGGTACTGTAGTGGGTGTAGTGAGTAGGGGGATGCGGACTGTAGTGAATGTAAGAGGAAAGGGGCTGTAGTTGGTGTAGGAGAGTGATCAGAGCTGTAGTGGGTGCAGGGTGGTTAAGGGCTGTAGTGAGTGTATGGTAATAGGGGTTGCAATGGCTGTAGGGGGGGGAATATGGACTGTAGTAGGTGCAGTGTCTATATGGATATGCTTGTAGGAGGGCAATAGGAGCTGTAGTGGGGACAGGTGCTGTAATGGGTGTAGGGGGGTGATTTGGGCTTTACTGGGTGCAGAAGGGATAGGTACTGTAGTGGGTGAAGTGAGTAATACGGGCTGTAACCCCAGCAGGCGCAGACCACTTGCTGCACCACACAAAGTTTCAGAGCATTTCCGTAGTGATGATATACTTGTGGGAAAGGCCCTTTGAGCTCCCCACCGGCCAGGGAATGTCACAGCTCCCTCCTTGGGCAGCAGGGGTAAGTCTTTGATCTCCCATGTTGGCCTAACTTCGTGGCCAGATGGTTAATTACCATTTTAAATGGTGGGCCTATTTTTGGACATGGACCTGGAGCAGGGGTTCCATAATCATAATGTTAATCTGGCTCCGATCAGGCACCTACTCGCACATTGTGAGACTTGGTTTATGGAAAATGCCTCTTTAGACCTCTGTGCTGTACTTTGTGAGCATAAGTCACCTCAGCTTAACACAAGGATACTGCATACGGAGCAGGGATTGCACCATGGGGGTTTAACATATATACCCAGGACATACTTGAAAACGTGAGAAATCTAAATGTATCCTACCTGGCAAAATATATTTTATAAATAAATATTAATTACAAAATTATGCACACAGAAGCTATTTAACACGCAATATTTCATTTTCAGTACTAATAAAAGATTCTGTGAGTTTTCCTTTCATTTGGAAATTTTAGAGAGAAAATATTTTATCTGGATCTTCACTTGCATCATAACAATTGTCATGAAATTTTAAGCTTTGTGTGTCCTAATAAGAAATGGTAAAAACGACAGCTGTGAATGGTTAACCTGGAGGTTTCTTTATGTTTTTGCAATCCATTATAGATTCTTCTTTTTCAAGCAACAGTGTGATTCATTCTTGAAGCCTTCCAATTGTAATTTTCTGTATCTGTTTCATCTCCCTTTGTTTGATCCATTTGCATACATTGTTTTCTAGATTTTAATTTTCTTATCCAGTGATGTAGAATTCACTTGAAGGTTCCCAATGAATAAACTGCAGGAAATACTAAACTAGGTGCTACTTTACTGCTGCTCAACAATTTCTATGATCATCTACTTTCACTTAAAGAAAGAAATGTCGTTTTTTCACTAAAGTGATAAAAGTCAGGAATTCCAGGTAAGTTCAGAGTTTAGGCCAAAATAGCTGAATTAAAAAAAATCACCAAGTAAACTGTTTGCAGTTTGGCTATTTTGGCCTTAAATTTGAAAATCACTTTTAATTCTGGATAATTTTCACTTTAGTGAATAACTCAGTGAGAGTTTATATTAGTGGCTTATATTAGAGTGCTCCAAAATGTCACATAACTAACACAAGAAGTAGTGCCCTGCAGTATGTAGAATTTAAATTTTGCAGAAAAGAAACCAAGCCATGATCCATTGTGGAATCCTGCAGAATATGATTCCTACATACTTCTGGGTAGCACTCTTCACGTGCTGTAAATCTCTATGAAGAAGTGATATGTGTCACAAAAATGCGGTGACAAATGGTAGCATGCGAATATGGCAACATTAGTAGCAGGTAATGAAGCTGTGTCGGAGCTCGGCTTTGCCATGGTTAGGGGATTTATTCTGTAAACATCTATACCCCACATGAAGGTATGGGGCGCAAACACAAAAAATCCCACCGGCTGGAGCGCTCTGGTTTGTCTGATATCAGGCTTTCTTTTGAAAAAACTGTGGATCAAATACCAACCAAGATGGTGCCCAAGGCACAAAGTGAAGCTGAGGCCTCAGAAGAATCCCATGAAGAAGTGGAGTCTCATGTTTCGAACAAGTCCGGTGCAGTGTAGAGAGAGTCTGAGTTGGATGAAGACTATTCAACTTCTACAAAAGTAGATATTAAAAAGCTACTGCTGGACCTAAGACACAGATGTGGAAGTCAAACGTTAAGGAAGCCCAGGCAGAAATGGGGATCATCCAGTGGAGGCTGGACGCCACCAAAAAGAAAGCCAGATACAAGATACTGCAAGTGGAAGGCCTTACTTACCAGGTTAAAAGGCTGAGCACAACATTAGCTGTGCTGGAATCAAGACATAGAAGAAGGAACATCCGACTGAGAGGTGTCCCTGAGCGAGTTGGAGGAGAGAAACTGCTGCATTTTACCCAGAAGCTGATTGCTTCAGTGGGCCTTAAAGGAGGTGCTGACCCCTCGTCTGTGATATCAGCTTTAAGAGTCTGCAGGGCAGTCGCCACCCAGAGATACTATTAGTCACTAAAGATGTTGCAGCAAAAAAGTATTTGGAGAAATAGATAATGGTTGTCCGTTCCCATTGGAGATGTTACAAGCCTGTAAAACCCGATTCCTAAACCAGACATAGATCCTAATTTCGTAACTAACTATCGCCCCATATCCTTATTGATAGCGATATTAAAATATTTTCCACGACCCTGGCGAAAAGATTAAAGGATTTCATTTTCAAATTAGTTCATCCTGATCAAACAGGCTTTGTTAAGAACCTTGAGGGAGGCGATAATGTTCACAAACATTGTTCAACTCAGAATGGTTTGGAGTAGCTAATGTGACGAGACAAGGGTGCCCATTGGCCACAATGTTGTATGCACTTTCAATAGAACCCTTGGCAGCTTATATAAGACAGAAGGTGGAAATCCTGGGAACACATTATGGCGACCAGACTTGAAAGATCATGTTATATGCAAATGGTGTAGTTCTGACACTTTCTAATCCAGAAACATCTCTGTTGGCAGTTTTGAAATGCATTCACGATTTTGTAGAATCTCTAACTATAAAGTCAATTTTAAAAAGACACAAGTAATTCCTTCTAGTGTCCCGATTGACCAACTACATAGATTGGGAGATTCTTACCTATTTGTTTATTAATTAAATGCTTTATATGGGGATAAAATTAAGTTTCAATTGGTTTAAGATAGTAAACAATAATTATAACGACTTATATCAGAACTTAAAACTTACTATAAACAAATGGGGACATTTATATATATCTTGGCTGGGGAGAATAAACGCAGTACGATCTTATTTAGCGCCAAAACTGGAATACCTATTAAGAACTCTTACTATGAGAGTGCCCAAATGTACACTACACGAATTCCAGGAATTATTTATTAAGTTTGTATGTGGGAGGCATAGACCCAGAATTTCCTCCTCAAATTTGTCTTGCAACTTAAAGGATCACTATAGTGTTAGGAAAACTAAGCGGTTTTCCTGACACTATAGTGCCCTGAGGGTAAAACCCCTTCAGCAGCTTACCTTTTTCCAGCACCGGCGCTGGTGACCTCCCCTCCCCCACCGACGTCAGCTCCCTATGCCGACGAAGCTGAATGCGGAGCCGAATGCGCGAGCTCAGCAAGTGCCGCACACGCATTCAAAGTGTCCATAGGAAAGCATTTTATTTTTCAATGCTTTCCTATGGACGCTCTGCATGATGGAGGCATTAAATGCCTCCAGCGTCGCAGATGCGCCTCTAGTGGCTGTCTGGAAGACAGCCACTAGAGGCTGGCTTAACCCTGCAATGTAAACATAACAGTTTCTCTGAAACTGCTATGTTTGCATCTGCAGGGTTAAAACCTGAGGGACCTGTCACCAAGACCACTTCATTGAGCTGAAGTGGTCTGGGTGACTATAGTGTCCCTTTAACCCCTTAAGGACCAAACTTCTGGAATAAAAGGGAATCATGACATGTCACACGTTATGTGTCCTTAAGGGGTTAAAATATGGGGGAACATCCCTCCCCGATGTATATTTGATCTTTGACTCCATAATGCTATCCCATTTGATTACATATAAATTTTAGGTCCCAGAAACTTGTTTATGGTTAGGTTATGAAAGACAAGTTTTATCCAACAAGAACCTTTTTCTTTTTTTGGGGGGGAAGATAACTTGGCTGTTAAACGACTTAATGTGGAAAATAAAGTCTTAGGTGAAATTTATCATGATATCCATCTTGTAAGACGGAAGCATAATAGTAAAGAATGTATCCCCTTAGATGCTCCTATAGAAGAAACGTTGCCCCTATATCTTTATAAAGGAGTTGGGTAAATGCTGGCATTGTATATATTGGAGACTTATTTGACGGAGTGATTTTTACACCATTCACTTCTCTATGGACAAATCATGGAATTTCCAGGAAAGAATACCTTACTTACTTTAAACTAAAAAACTTTTTTTAAAATAGGGAAATTAAGAGCGGAAATGAGCTGGATAAACTCTATGACATAGATAATGGCTCCAATTTGTCTTCTAAGATTAGAGAATTATTGTATATAATTATTATAATTATTAGAGAATTATTGTATATAATTATTATAATTATTAGAGAATTATTGTATATGAGCAAAACGGGTACAAAGCTTCGTGGGATTATGAAATGGAAAGGGAGCTGAGCACAGAATTTGTATCCAGTGAATGGGTTAAAACTATTCATAGTATTTTGTTGTTTGAAAATTATCTCAAAATGTTACACAGATGGTATCTGACACCAGACAGTTTAAGTAAGTTTCAACCCAACATTAGTGATCTTTGTTGGAGATGCAAGAGGGAAACTGGAACCGAATACTGATATAAAGCTGAGAATTATTCACTATTTTTAATTTTCTTAGATCCTAGAGGAAGTTTCACTACAAGATTTAACTTTACACAGTAATCACAAATTAATTATAAAACTATAATATATTGTGACAATAATAATAAAAATAATAATGTAACATGTGTGACAATAATCAGTGAATATTTATGCATAACATAAGTATACAGGGGCGGAGCCTGACCAGTAAGCAAGCAAGACATGCTTTGCACGAGCTCCTGCTGCACGGACACTAAAAGGGTAATAACTCGGATCACAGTGCTGGGACTCCTTCCTAAAAAAGCCCTACAGACTGGGGAAGCCGGCGCATACCCGCGGATACCAAACTTGACACCCGGAACACCCGGGAACCGTGACAGCGGGCTGAGGCCTACAGGAGATGGTAGGGTGGGAGGACGGCCGCTTCCCGCCCGCTGCTCCAAACCGTAAGCAAGCTCTAACCTTCCCCCCCCCCCGTGGACCGGTGGGGGATATCCCGGTCCCCGCCGAAAGAAAGATAGCTCCGCCATGTACCTGTCAAGGGGGTCGACAGTGATCACAGACAGAACGGAGGAGAAGCTCTTCAAAATGGCGGTCTCAGCGGACTCAGATACACGCGGCATGCGAATACTGCAGCCTGAAGTGACTAGGCCCGATCTCAATACAAGAGACTCACTTAACGCTATTTTTGACAGATTCTGGGCTCGGCTCCAGGCCCGCACGCAATCTGCGGCGTCTAAGCAAACACCACTTACAGATCAAGCCTGCAGCACAGGGAGGCCTGGGATACCTCTGAAAGGCATAACACTGTACCTCACACTTGCACCTCGCACGAGACGCCTGCCTGGGCTGAGGGCATTACGGGTCCAGACCCACAGGTACAGGCCACACAAGCGGAGGGCAGCAAAGAAAACGCGACAACATACACCTGACCCACAGAAGGCCCGACGCACCACCCCAACAGGGGAGTCCCTGAACCCTATAGGAGTCCAGGCTCGTGGTCAGACAGTACCAGCCCTCACACAGCTCCAGGGCCGAAGGGGCACTCCACCTTCCAGACGCTGCATAGACTCCAAACGAGCAGCCAGACGACAACCACAGCTTGATCTGCCACAGAGACGCACCCAGAAGAAATCTGGATTCTCCAGAGACGGTATGGCTCTGCCGAGCCGAGGCATTGGCTGACCGTGCCGTATGCCCTCGAGCGAGGTACCCATGTCCCCCCTCAGGACTTACTGCCATACCCAGCTTGCCGGTACCAAACGAGGCAATATTAATATACATAAGTTAATTTCATCTATTTAGTTCCCCTCAGTGACCTAACCGGAGCTAACGTAATTATTAATCTTTATTATGCTTTAACTAGTTAACATATATCAGAACATTGTACAAGTTACTCACTACAAGCTTACTTCGATATGGGTACCTACAGTATAAGTGTCACTAACTTGCCAACCTGTTTCATAGCGACTACATAACCCTGATACGAGAATGCGGTTGCCATAGCTTGAAAAATAACTGTTAAATCATTCAACATATTGTTAAACCTGTAAGTACCTAGGAATGTCATGAATGCCTAGAAAGGAACAAAATTTGTTGTTGAGCCTAGAGCTATATTGATAACAGCTTGTTTACTCTACAATTACTTACTTTATTTAAAAAATGTATGCAAACTTAACATGCCACACAACTGTTATAACTATGATAATTGAGCCTGTTGATGCTGTTGTGGCGATACAGGCACTGTTGTACCTACCTGCATACCAAAAATAAAGAATAAAAAAAAAAAAAAAACATAAGTATACAATATGGCAATGGTTTCACAACACAGACAGCTAAAAGCAATGGTTGTATGCAATTTAACAATAAGATTTATGATGGGACACCACACTTAAAAACCAAATTCACAGAGAAGACAAAACTTCACAGAACACAAAGCAGTGCAGCATAAAGCAATAAAAACTTTGGCTGACAGTTAAATCACACTGAATTAACTCTTCCACTGTTGGCTACAATCTTCATAGGCAAAATATCCCATAATACTGCAATTTTACAATTAAATTAATGTTCATGGTAAGAATGGTAAGAATAATTCTACCAGATTTTACGTTTGCTGAATTTTAACTTTCCTAATTAAGATTCACTATCTTATATCAGAACAAGTCAATACCTCTGGATAAAAATGTGGTATGCTAACATTTGGCAAATTTACTGTTAATATATCGTTATCTTTATTCCACCTGCAGGAATGGAATTTTTATAACCATATATTCCTTAGCTAATTATGATTTCTAATAATTGAAATCTGACCAAGATATATCCAGATACATATTCCTGCTATTAGTAAAAAATAATTAATTTAATTAAATAAAACCAGCATAATTACCAGTTAGGTTGTAGATTTTCTATCAGATGTGTAGATATGTCCCAGGAATTTCGCATGCAAGTATGATGAGAATTGTGGAAACTAGAAAAGTTTTCAGAGTTCTGAAGTTGTGTTAGTTGGAAAAGGTAATAGTAAGAATTAGGTGTGTCCAAGAGAGTGTTGAGAGTTTCTTGAGTACAGTCCAAGAGTCAGAATGTGTAAGTCCCCGAGAGTTTGAGAGTCAGAATATGTTTCCTCTGTTCCCATTGTCCTTACTTTTTAAAGGGGAAAACTCTCTGCACGTCACTAATTGATAGGACCAATAGGGCACTGTGGGAGTGTCTTCCCTACAGACTATCATCTAGATTTTGGTCTGTAGATGGTGCAATTACATCACCAAAAATTCTTGTCAGGGGGTCCATTTACCTTTTTGCAAAATGGGTTAACTGAATTTGGTGATGCGTTTGACGTAATTTTTGGTTATCTTTTATGGTCCCTATATATCAAAGACCTGTCAACTTCAAAGACTTTGGTTCACTCTTACCCAGGCTTAGTGTCTGGCATATACCTTTAAATCTAGTTTTCTGACCTGTCTAAACTCTTCTTCACCTCTTTCTTACAATAGAACTTTGTAAGAGTCCATTAGTTTTTGTTTTTTTAGAATGTAAAATTAATTACTTAGTGTTACCTGTCATTGGTGTCTGGTTTTCCTGTGTGAAACTGTGTTTAAGATTATTTATACTCCACTAACATTAGTAAATAATATGATATTTCTTCATTGATATTATATCCATGAATATTCTATATTATTAACAGTACTAATTATATATGATTAATATAGTAAGTTATAAGTGGATAGTGTGTATATGTATATATAATTATGTATACATTTGTCTCTGGGTTGTAACATTCCTCCCCATTCTGCTGTTAGACATCATGCCTTATCTCAGGTTTTATCTTTAATGTTTAGATTAGTTGCATTCCCCTTCAGCAGTGGCGACTCTAGACTATGTGAGGCCTTAGGCAAAACTCAAACATGAGGCCCTAAGAGAAAAAATAAATAGGTGTTGCATTGTTTGTCTAAGGGGCTGTAGTTATATTGAAAGACGGGCTTGCAGCGCTGGATACAGAGAGCTAGTCTCTGTATTCAATGTTCAGAGGCTTGCAGTGTTGCGGCTCCCTGTGCTGCTGTGATGTGAGCTCTTTGACTGAAGTTATGACATAATTTGCACACTTAATTTGTAATAAATAAATTAAATTAGCAAGTATACTAATCGTTTATACATGACTGCAGGGTTTGGTTACATAGCCTTGCAGTCGTGTATACGTAAGTGATGATGTGTATATTTCTAAGTGTGCCTGTCATTGTCTACCTTTGCATGTTCCTGAAAGTGTGTGTGGCAGAGAGTATCCTAGTGTGTGATTAAGTCTTTGTGATCATGCGTCTGAGACTGTATATCTGTGTGGGGTAGCTGCTTACGGTGTGTTGTGTTTATGGTGACGGCCTGTGGCCTTTGTGCATTGTGTTATGGCAAAGCTACGTTTCATGACTATGTCTATGATGAATGACTTCAGTTAGTGGCTGTGACTGGGTGAGTAAAGGGTAACTATGGCAGGGTGAGTGTGACAGGTTGGAGAAGGTTAATGTGACAGGGTGTGTGTGGCATAGTTAAGGAATGTATCACTGGGTTGGGGTGAATGTGCCAAGTTTGGAGGAGGGAGTGTGACAGATCGAGTGGAGGTGAGTGTGGCAAGGTTGAGGGGGGAGAGTGTGACAACGGGGGTTAATGTGATAGGGTAAGTGTGGCAAAGCGAGGGTGTGTGAGTTTGGTATATTTGGAGTGGGTGAGATTTGGAGCGGTTAATGTGAGTGTGGCTGGGTGAATGGCGGCAGAGACAGGGTAAGGGGGCTGTGGTAGTGGAGAGGGCAGTGACAGGGTAGACAGGGACAGGGACAGGGTAGAGGGAGGCTATGGCAGGGTAGGGGGGACTGTGTCATTAACGATCCCCTAGTGGTCTAGTGTCTCTCTCCCTGGTGGTCCGTGGGCTCACATTCTGGTCTGCAGCTCCGCCGAGAGAGAGTTGCAAACCACATGGCAAGTCTCACCATCTCCAGTCGGAGTGTTGCCATGGTAACCCCGAGGACCTGACATGTAAGTTTTCCCTAAGATGATTTAGGCGGCCGCAAGGCCCCAGCCAGCACAAGGCCTTAGGCGGCCGCATAAATCACCTAATTAGAGAGCCGCCTCTGCCCTTCAGTATCATAAATATTTGAATCACCTATTTTATTACTGAGGAAATGACACAATGGTGATACACAAGAAGAAAAACTGACCAGCATTAATTTCTAAATGTGAGTGTCAAAAAAAAAGATGTTGCAGCAAGATCCGCTATCTTTGCTCATTCCAGGGCCCTGGGGACAGTACAATTTGAGGGCTGCTCAGTGGCATTAAATGGAAACCTCCCATAAGTCTTGGCAGAAAGAAGACAACTGGCTCCCATTGCAAAATGGCTGAGGGACCACTCCATCAGGTAATGATGGGGAATAGAGGGCTCTCTCTTGGTCACACAACGGAATGCAATACTCACTTTGACTTCTGCAGACAATCCAGAGACATTCCTCAAGAGTCTTGGATTGATGGCCGAACTGACAATGACTACTAAATCACACCAGAGGAACCAAGGTGGCCTAACAACCCTATGGAGAGATCTTCACAGCCCCAGGCTGCACAATCTGTCCGCCGGCTACAATTTAGGTTACAACTTTGCTGCCAACGTTAGACAGATAATGCCATATCCAAATTTCATTTGAATGCTTAGTTTCCTCATAGCTCTAGCTTAATATAAGAATCAAAACAGTTTCGCTATAGTTCTTACACATTTCAGTTGCTAAAGTGTTTATACCAAGTCTGGTGCAATCTAACTTCTTATGGCCTTCTTATGATAAGCCAAATGTGAAAATCGCCCTAGAAGTGCTGATGATTTCTATACTTTATCTCTCTCAGTATACTGATAGCCGAGTGATGTGCTCCTTATTAATGTATGATTTTGTTTTGTGGTACCTTTTTCATATAGTGGTATGGATATTTATATATAATACAAATTGAAAAAACGTTTTGGCTTTGCTCCCAGCCTTTGTCAAGTCACCATATACAAACTGTGCTTTCATTATATAGGGTAAACCAAAGATTCAAAATAGAGACTGGTGTAATTACAAAGTGAAAAAGTCATGTGACTTAGTAACCATAGAAACAATGCTGTTATAGATCACATGATCAGCAGAAAGTCAGGTGACTATATAATAGTAACAAACAGTTACCTTGTATATGCAACATATTAAATAATGCCAAAAAAAAAATTTGCAATGAATAAAAAGCACAAGCATACATTCAGCTACGCATTTAAAGAGATATACATAAAAAAAATCCATATTTGTGTGTATATTCCCTGTTTATGGGTTCTGTTAATTTTTAACTTGCCAGAAAACTCTTTCATTCCATACCAGGTGGACTCCAGGAACCCTGTTGCTCGTGTACTATCAATCCTGGGATCCAACCATTATTGCGTCCATTGCCGTGCTGCCTTGATATGTGTTGTCATGATATGTTTTCTCTCA
The DNA here is from genome assembly GCA_933207985.1 of Pelobates cultripes. Taxonomy (NCBI): domain Eukaryota; kingdom Metazoa; phylum Chordata; class Amphibia; order Anura; family Pelobatidae; genus Pelobates; species Pelobates cultripes. The sequence continues at coordinate 45,463,900 of OW240914.1, forward strand.
CTAAAGCAGTGTATTGTGTAACATATGTAAATATCCTGTATATTTATTGCTTTACTGTCCCAAGATTTGTTTTAGATTTTTTTAATCTATGCCATAACCTCATTATAAAATCAGAAATATTTAAGGAATATAGCTAAGATTTGACAAATTCACTAAACAGTCAGTTGTAGACAACTGACAAACATATTGGCACTTTTTAGACCAAAATAGGCAAGATGAAAACATTGCTCATTTGTAGCTTTGTTTGGCTATAAACCTGGTGGTAACCATAGCACCATATGGTTAGCAATGTGAATATTCCCATTGTTTATATCCAATTGCTCAGGCTGTTCCATGCAAGTCTGTACAGCTTTTGCAGCACAATAAAAATTCAATCAAAACTCTGTTGCAGCTTTAAGAGCAAGGTGAAGGATCGAGTCCATCCCAAACGAAAAATTGTACCATTAGAGACTCTTGTATTGTTGATTTTTCATGACAGAAGACCTGTACAGTCACATTAGTGCAACATTTTGGAACTTCACTCCCATCTCTGCTCACAAATTATTTAAGCTTGCTGCCAAAGAGATAAAAGCTGCTCATGAGATGTAAAAATACATATGCAAACAGCTTGAAATATGACTCATTGAAGCTACCGTGGTCACACAAAAGAAACTAATGAAAGACTGTAATGTTTGAAACCTCAGTTGTGTTTCTTATTGCAGTTTTTTTTTTTACTAAACCAGGTTCAGGGCCAGCTCTATCATTAGACTAATTCAGGCAAACTCCTTTTCACATATATGGGCCGGTAGACATATAAATAATCTCAAAGACTAGCCCTGTGCTCTTTACTATGACAAAGGCTGGTGGTAGAATTAGTGCATTAAAGGTGTTAAAATACCACCATTTAAAATACCCTGGGTTGTCTACTTTTCAAAAAATATTTGGTTTGATGGGGGTAAAATACATTGGCCGGCTTCAAAAATGTCCCAAATAGGACATGGGTGCAGGTTGACTTCATGTCAAAATTCCAAGTTTGAAAACGGATATGCGCACCTGCCAAATGTGACCTTTTAGCCCCCTAACCACCTGACAAGCCTATGCATGGGTGGTATCACTGTACTCGGGAGATGATGCTGGACACATATTGGGGTGTTTTTTTGGCTGCAACACATAACAGGAATCTGTGAATTTATACCTGAATTGCAATGTGAAATAAAATCAAACAAACAAACTACCCATGCGAAGTTTGGCAAAGATTTGTGGTAAAATGGCTGCAGAGAAAGTGTCAAAATATCCTTAGATGGAGACCCTGGGTTGTCTAATTTAACAAAATATGTACATGTGGTGTGTGATTCAAAGATTTATGACAGATAACAGTGTTACAATGTCACTATTGATACATTTTAAAAATAAATATTTTGAAACAGCAATGTCCTACTTGTACTTGTAGCCCTATAACTTGCAAAAAAAAGCAGGCAAACACTGGGTGCTTTTAAACTTGGAACACAATTTTGAATCTATGTAGCAGTTTTTTTTTCATTAGCTTTTGTAGATGAGTAAAAGATTTTTCAAGTAAAAGTAAAAAAAACATTTTTATTTTTTTTTACAATTTTTCACCACATGTTATTATTTTTTTTGCCATATATGACAGCCCTTCTTTTCCAGAAAAAAAAAATATAATTTGTATGGGAACAGTAAATGAGAGAGGAAAATTACAGCTAAACACAAACACCACAAAAGTGTTAAAACAGCCCGGGTCCTTAACGTACAACATGGCCAAAACAGTCTGGTCCTTAAGGGGTTAAACTGCTTCATAGACATGTGCAATTCGTTTCAGGCCGAATATGAATTCGGATGAATTTCGGGCAATTCGGACATTCGGGTACTTCCGAATAGCCGAAGTGCCGAATTGCCGAAGTGCCAAATTACCGAGGTCCCGAAGTTCAGAAATTACCGAATTGCCAAAGTGTTGAAGTGCCCAAGTTCCGAAGTGCTGAAGTGCCGAAGTTCCGAAGTGTCGAAGTGCCGAATTGCCGAATTGCCGAAGTTCCGAAGCACAGTATTGGCTAAGTACTAATATACTTACCCAGTGGAAGAAGAAGAATGTTACATGTATACTATTTTAAATAAAAATTATACAAACATAGCCAGGATTCAGCTGTAAGTGTTTGCAACACTTACAACAATCAAGTAACACAGATTCATATAAAATGTAAGTTACTTGGCCAGTCAATGTAATGACAGAAATTAATAAGTAGATAACTCCCTAATTCCCACAGTATTAGGGAGCTATCTACTAAAAGGCTGAAAAACCTAAATTGGTCTTTCAGCCAAATTTACTAATACTAAGTAAAGATTACTTAGTATTAGTAAATTATGCCCCTACTTGCTATACCACCCTGGCCCCCAACCATAGGCTGTTCACTGTTTAATAGACATGCCCCTACTCGCGGTATAGCGAGTAGGGGCATAATTTACTAATACTAAGTAATGTTTACTTATTATTAGTAAATTTGGCTGAAAGACCAATTTAGGTCTTTCAGTCTTTTGGAAGATAACTCCCTAATACCGTGGGAATTAGGGAGTTATCTACCAAGCGGCTGCAAGAGAAGATCCAAAATTCAGAAGTTCCGAAGTGTCGACGTGCCGAAGTGCCGAAGTTCCGAAGTGTCGAAGTGCCGAAGTTACCGAAATTCCGAAGTGGCCAGGTTCCGAAGTGCCAAAGTTGCCGAAGATCCGAAGTGTACAAGTGCCGAATTGCCGAAGTCCCAAATTTCGGAATTCCGAACCGAACCGAAATTTTTTCCCATGCACATGCCTACTGCTTCAAGAGACTCCTCAATTTAAGTGTTACTGTGGTCACCTCCATAGTGGATGGATGGGGAACTTAGCGCAATAGGAACCTGGTCTGGATTCCAAATCTACACAGAAAAAAAATGGAAATTGGGCACCAGATTCTTATTGGGCTGAGCCCCCACCCATCCACTATTGGTGCCCCTTTGAAGGTGACCAAAGGAAAGCCTAAATTGAGCAGTTTTTCAAAGCAGTTTAAATTGCAAGTAAGTATTGCAAGTTAGCATGTAAATCTCCCATGTTAAAATTAGCATAGGATCCACCAATATTGGGGTACTGTGACGTAGTGGTGGGCTTAACACAATATGACCATATGGTGGAACTGAATATTTGCCAAGACAGGTGATTTTAAGGAGCCTTGTTAAATGTAAAACTGGATTTTATTTTTTTTGTGTGTGCTGTTCCTTTAATTGTATTTTATAAATGCTTTGGTCTTTAAAGCAGAACCACTGCTTAGAAATGCATGTTCTGGGTGTGCCCCAATTCCCATTTTTTCCTACTAGTGAGAATGATCACAGCCCCTATAAGAAAAACTGGGATCAAACACTGAAAGAAGCCTACACACACACAGCACTCCTCACCTTACTCACAAACAGACACCACGCACAACCTCCCATGTACACAGCATTAAACGATATACACAGTCCTGCCGGCTCCTCATATAAACTATATATACAGCCTCTCCATATATAAAATACACAGCCTCCTAACTCAAACAACACACACAAATGCTACATACCCTCTCCAAACACAAAACAGAGGCAGCAATGACTCTTTGCACAGGCCCTACCACTAATTGTGATGAACTGACTCAGGAATTGTAAATTTTAGCTCACAAAAGTTCAATTGGAAAAAAATCTGAAACTCATTTATTTTTAGAGCTTTTAGTTTGTTTTTTTCGCCCCTAAAATTAAATTTAATTTAGTGAATAAGACTACGCGTGTGGTTAATTTCAATGCATGGCTTTGGTGAGATTATCCACATGATGAGAATATTTTGAGTTTATCGCACATTGGGGGAGGGAAGGCACAATTGAAGCATTAGTCCCACAGTAAATGAATTATAAGAATTTAAAAAACTCAATCCTACTGTGGAGATTTTTCTTCACATTATTTGTTTTGCACTTCCATTTTTATCTTACATGTGTGTTGTTTAGAATGTCAACCCTATTATGTTTGATTATTTATATGCACATGTTCTTGCTTAGTACATGCCTACACTTTGTAATATTTTACTTCGGCACTGGTTATTAAAATTGCCGCCGAGTGCAGACTTCATTTGAAGCTGTATATTAGTCTGAATTCCAGCTACTTAACATATTCCTAACACTTTATTTGTTGTATAAAATAATATATATTCGTTTGGAAATATAATAAAATATAAGCTTATGAATGCTGCTTTGTTGTATTGACTTTGTTTAAAATTCCACAGCGCTCACAAAGAGTCGCACCCTCCCATCCCAAACATTTTCACATTTTGTACTGCTACAAAGTGGAATTAAAATGGATTGTATTGGGATTCTTACCATACCTATTACATAACTAAACTGGCACTTGTAAAGTGCTATTTTTTGTATTTATTAATGTGACATAACAGTTAAGGAATCATTTTTTGAAGGCAGGTGTGCACTGTACGTCCCCATGATTTATGGCCCTCCCATATGCTAGCTCTAGGAATCCATCACTGAGATTATATGCCATAGCCATTACTGTTCCACATAGGGAAACATTGGTGATGTGTGATGGACTCAGTATGTTCCGATAGTGGTTACTTCTGGATAGTCCAGCAATATTGTGTCTTAGAATGAGTTCTAAATCAGACTGCTACAAAGATCTAAAGCCTGAGCCCCTATTGGAAGGGCTGAAAACAGTTTCTATTAATGGTATTTACAAAGATATACACTATTGCGAAACATCTGAGGTAGTCCAGGTAGCAATAGATCTAGATTGACTCCCGTGTTTTGTAAGAGCTATGGGGGTCAATCACAGAGGCTAAAGTCTAAGTCTAGGGCTTTTTGGGATTAGTATTAGCTGGGGTTAAGATTAGTTATGGTTAGCTGAGGTTAATGTTAGAATTAAGGTTTCGGGTTAACATTAGAAGCAATGTTAATTATGGTTAGAGAGACATTTAGACTTAGATGAATATTTGTATATGTTTAGGTTAGGTAAAGTTATTTAGGAAAAATTAAGAGCTAGTTGAAGCAAGGGTTAGCTAGAACTAATGGCAGCTAGGGTTAGGTTTAACTAGAGTTAATTAGGATTGGCTAAAGCTAGGGAAAGTTAGTTAAAGGATCACTACCGGTATAGTGTCAGGAAAATAAATCGGTGCCCCCACCCTCAGGGTCCCCCTCCCAGGGTGCTGAAGGTGTTAAAACCCCTTCAGTTACTTACCTTATTCCACCGCCGGGCTCCCTTACCTCTCCTCCCCCGCCGACATCAGCTCCCCCGTCTGACGTCAGCGGAGCAGAATGCGCATGCGCAGCAGTGCCGCGAGTGCATTCAAAGTTTCCATAGGAAAGCATTTCTCAATGCTTTCCTATGGACGCTCTGCGTGATGGAGGCATAATATGCCTCCAGCGTTGCAGATGCGCCTCTGGTGGCTGTCCGGAAGACAGCCACTAGAGGCTGGCTTAACCCCAAATGTAAACATTTCTCTGAAACTGCTATGTTTACAGCAGGCAGGGTTAACCCTAGAGGGGCCTGGCACCCAGACCACTTCATTGAGCTGAAGTGGTCTGGGTGACTATAGTGTCCCTTTAAAGCTCAGATCTCTGAGCTGGGAAAATACTAAAATATTGCTGTACTCCTATGGTCCCCATCCAATTTGACAAAGATTTTTATATAAACTTAACTTCAGTTTACAAATTTTAAAAAATCACCATCAGAGTATATGTACATTGAAGGCAAATTAATTAAAATAAATGGTAAAATCCCAATAAAATACTGGGAGGGAGTGCAGGTCATTTGTATATGTGTATCTGATTGTGTGTGTGTCAGTGTGCATGTATAACCATGTATGTATGTGGCAGTGTATGTGTATATCTGCATGCATCTCAGCATTCTAACACCAACACTACATGCAAACACACTTCTGCATTCAAATGCAAACAAAACATACAAATACACACCCCTGCATTGAAACAACAAGATTATATATAAATACACCCCTTCATTCAATCATGAACACCACACACAAAAGTAAACCTGCATTTAAAAACCAACACTACATAAAAACACATCATGCTTTCAAATGCAAACACTACACACAAGTACACCACAGCATTCCAATTCGAATGGCAGTAGTACACACAACTACACTCCCTATATAAACACACACATACACTCCATACTAAAACATGCTTAAATGCAAACACACTAAGTCTGCTCACAAATACAGCCCTCCAAGGATGGACAAATGGTAGACCCAAGCTTGTACAGCATTGTGTTGTACGACAGGTGTGGATCCTTCTTTTGTCCACCCTTACCTTAGAAGGGGGTCAAAAATATTATCTCCCACTAGAGTCCGCTCTACATTAGTTCCACCACTGATCATAAAAGGTCCAGTACAGGCTCGGAAAAGTCCAGTACCATCACTATGTAAGTTCACTCTCAAAATGTGTTATATTGTAATTACCTTTCATCTCTATGGTTCTTTAGAACGGTTCTCTAAAATCTTGGACTCTTTCTCTCACTACTCTGAGAAAATCTTATATAAGATCTTGACTCTGTTCTAAATCTACAAACCTCTTCAGCCTAATTCCTTTCTTTGTTCCTAAATCACTCAATGACATCTATTTTGACTTTCCTTTCATTTCTCTCCTGACCTTCTCTTCTCTCTACTTACGCCCCTTCATACTCTTCATTTTCCCTCTTTTATCTTTTTGTTACGTTTGCTAACAATGTTATTTTTGTAAGTGACATGTTACACATCGCAGCGATTATGCATGCTCATTGTCACTATAAAGCACAGTACAGGTCTAACATTTTTGCATTTATATGTTACTGCAAAAATTTCAATAAAGGTGAAATAAAGTAAAAAAATATATGAAAATTATGGTAAGAACAAAAAGAGACCTCCACTCATTCTTACTCTTAAGTGCCTCATTGTAACTCCACAAGTAGCTTGTGTTATTATACTTTTTTCTTTAACAATGTTCCCTTATTCATTTTTTTGACTAAAATACAATATAACCTTGAGTCGCCTGTTTTTCTAATTGAGCTCAAAGTTTACTAAAATAAGATGGAAACCGAAAGATACAAACAAAATGGCAGTTATTTCTACTTCTTTTCAAATTAATTTCTCTGTACAGAGTGTACATGACACATGCAATACTTTTCAATTAAATTTAAAGTTAGAGAAGGTAAGAATTTATACAGTTGCAAGAAAAAGTATGTGAACCCTTTGGAATGATATGGATTTCTGCACAAATTGGTCATAAAATGTGATCTGATCATCTAAGTCACAACAATAGACAATCACAGTCTTCTTAAACTAATAACACACAAAGAATGAAATGTTGCCATGTTTTTATTGAACACACCATGTAAACATTCACAGTGCAGGTGGAAAAAGTATGTGAAACCTTGGATTTAATAACTGGTTGAACCTCCTTTGGCAGCAATAACTTCAACCAAACGTTTCCTGTAGTTGCAGATCAGACGTGCACAACGGTCAGGAGTAATTCTTGACCATTCCTCTTTACAGAACTGTTTTAGTTCAGCAATATTCTTGGGATGTCTGGTGTGAATCACTTTCTTGAGGTCATGCCACAGCATCTCAATCGGGTTGAGGTCAGGACTCTGACTGGGCCACTTCAGAAGGCGTATTTTCTTCTGTTTAAGCCATTCTGTTGTTGATTTACTTCTATGCTTTGGGTCATTGTCCTGTTGCAACACCCATCTTCTGTTGAGCTTCAGCTGGTAGACAGATGGCCTTTAGTTCTCCTGCAAAATGTCTTGATAAACTTGGGAATTCATTTCCCAATGGTGATCAATGGCCCCTCTACATTAAATTGTAAGCTTGTTTGGGCAGGGCCCTCTTCACCCACTGTTCCTGTATGTTATACATGTTGTGTTAGAAGTAAATGTTCGTCTTGTTGCCTATCACAGCGATTTAGAATACACCCTGTTCCAAATTATTATGCAAATGATATTTTTCTCATTTACCTAAATAATTAATAACAGTCAGCATAATTCTCATGTTATCAACTATTAAGAGTACAATTCAAATTTTATTGAACAAACCTCCTAATGATAACAGTATTTTTTTTAAAAAACATAACAAACTTACAATGCACTGTTTCAAATTATGCAAAATAAGTTTTAAACACTTTATAAGTTGTAAAGAACTGAAAATTGTCATTTGTTGTGTTTGCAGCATATTTACTGAAATCAAAAGCTATTTCAATCAAACTTATTGTAACGGCACCCCAGGTATAAAAGGGGTTGAAGCCATTTAGGAGATGTTCCCTTTCCAAAGATGAAGGCAGCTACCGAATCTGCCGAACTGGAAAAACCATACAAATGATTTACACTCCTAACAGCCGAACAGGATAAGCATACGAATAAATCCCCCCCAAGTACGAGACGAGGCTCTGTATTGAGGGTCAAGCAAGAACAGACAGAGCTGTGGTTCTATTGTTCTTCTATACAAGTTTTACACATAAAGTACCCCCCACAGGGTTTTGTGGAACAGCCAATCAAACACGTAATATACAGTAAAACACTCCCATTGATTCCTGCAAAATCCTCCCCTTTGCCTCTGATATAATTACTGTACACAATGGGTTAATGTAATTATCACAGGCAGGAAAAATATACTTTTTACATATTTACTATAACTTTAAAACTATACATCCAATTTTCATAAAAAGCACACATTCTTACTCAGCATACTTCAAATGTGAACAAACACTCTAAAAAAAAGTCATACAAATCCCTCCAGTAGATAAAAAGTTAGACAGAAGTCCTTTGTGACTGACCGCAAGCACATTTTCCTGCCCAAAACAGTTCCATAGATTTGGGCTGTGCGGTCGGTCTATTTTACACTGAAAAAATGACTGAAAAAACTTGTGAACGGAACTTAGTCTCTGTGGCTGAGAAGTGGAATTCAGTGGAGGAGAAGGTAAGGGTCAGCGGTGTTCGTTGAAATGTGTAGCCGATTTCAGTTCAACGAACTTGGCTGCACACACCGCTGACCGCGTTCGAATGAATAAAGATGGCCACCCAGCGGTCGGCAATTTACCTACCGCAGCCTCCCAGCCTTGGAGGTAAATTAGCCGCACGGTTCCACTTCTGGGTGGTGCGCCTGTGTGGTACTTGGTTCAGTAAGCTCCATTTACTGAATCAAATGGGAAAAAGCCAGGAATACAGGATTTTAACAGTCTGGGGACATTGGGGACACCGTCTTAAAGAGGCATTGTCCCAAGCAAGTCTGGGGACACTGGAGACACCGTCTTAAAGGGGCATTGTCCCAAAAAGTTTCAATATGCCCGCAGATGGTTTTTAAAGGGCCATACACCCCAGGGCCATAATCACAGGGCAAGAGGCTGGCAAGCAGGCCTCTCCAGGACCAAGTGGCAAAGGGCATTCGTCACACTTATAACAACATTTGAACTTTTTAAACATTTTAACAGGTCATGTTACATTTTAACGTAGGACCCCTTATTTGATAGCAGCTTCACAAGTCTTGCATCCATTGAACTGTTGAGTTTTTGGACAGTTTCTGCTTGAATTTGTTTGCAAGATGTCAGAATAGCCTCCCAGAGCTGCTGTTTGGATGTAAACTGTCTCCCACCCTCATAGATCTTTTGCTTGAGGATGCTCCAAAGCTTCTCAATAGGATTGAGGTCAGGGGAGGATGGAGGCCACACCATGACTCTCTCTCCTTTTATCCCCGTAGCAGCCATTGATGCAGAGGTATTCTTTGCAGCATGAGATGGTGCATTGTCATGCATGAAGATGATTTTATTATGGAGAACATAGTTCTTCCTTTTGTACCAGGGAAGAAAGTGGTCAGTCAGAAACTCCACCTTCAGGGACCCTAAAGGGGCCGACCAGCTCTCTTCCCATGATTCCGGCCCAAAACATGACTCCACCACCGCCTTGCTGATGTCGCAGCCTTGTTGGAACAGGATGGCCGTCCACCAACCATCCACTACTCCATCCATCTGGATCATCCAGGGTTGCACGGCACTCATAAGTGAACAGGACTGTTTGAAAATTAGTCTTCATGTATTTTTCTGCCCAATGCAGCCGTTTCTGCTTGTGAGCATTGGTTAGTGGTGGCCGAATAGAAGGTTTATGCACAGTTGCAAGACTCTGGAGGACTCTACACCTTGATGTCTGTGGGACTCCAGAGACACCAGCAGCTTCAAATATCTGTTTGCTGCTATGTAATGGTATTTTAGCAGTTGCTCTCTTGATCCGATGGATGGATCTGGCAGAAATCTTCCTCAATGTGCCTTTATCTGCACAAACCTGTCTGTGCTCTGAATCAGCCACAAATCTCTTAATAGAGTGATGACCGTGCTTAGGTTTTTGTGAAATATCTAATGTTTTCATACCTTGTCCAAGGCATTGAACTATTTCGCTCTTTTCGGCAGCAGAGAGATCCTTTTTCTTCCCCATATTGCAATAAAATGGTGCTCTGCTTAATAATGTGTAACACCCTCCTTTAGTAGTTTTTCCTTAAATTGGGCTCACCTGGCAATCTAATTATCACAGGTGTCCGAGATTGTTTTCAGTGATCAAAAGAGCCCTGAGACACAAAGCCATCCATGAGTTAAACTGAAAAACAAAATATTTAATCTTTGTGACACTTAAATAGAATTTGCATAATAATTTGGAACAGGGTGTATATCGGTGCTACATTAAGAATTGTAATTACTGTTCCAGAAAAAAACAAGGGTTTGGCCCTAAGGAAGTTTGGATTCACACCCATCCTGCTCTCTTGCCTAAACAGCCCCAGGACCCCATATAAACAGCAAAACCAAACCCAATTATATGACCCTGTATTGTATTATATTACATCAACAACTTTCTATTGGATGGACCTCCCATTATATCAAATTACATTCATACTGGTTTTATATTCTTCTATTTGGAAGACAATCAACTGTCTATTTTCTAAAGAAATAGTCTCATGGCCAGTGCATCACATGTTTTAAAGCCACCTTGCATCAATCACTTCTACAGACAAATGAGCATGGCACGTGAGTGACAACCCCCAGCAGTAGCAGAGAGGCCCAGCAGGCACAGTTTCTGGGTTTTTTTTGCGACTGGCTAATACTTCTCTCATCTCCGTCTTAAACAGAATGACATGACACCAGCCAAAGTCATCTGCCATGTCTCCTGTCTGAAGCCTTGTATGTATCATTATTTTCATTATTTTAAAAAATATATATCTATGGCATCGCTTATGGCAAAAGGATTAAAGGATAATAAATATCAATAAGGTAGATAGGAAATTACTATCATTCAGGGAAATTCTGTTTGGATTTACCAGATCTGTCTTTTAGAGAAATTTGTTTTGAGTCTATGAAAATACTTACCTTTAAAAGTCACTCTTGGGCAACAAGATCATAGGCTCTATTTTTCCTAGCCAATCCTTGTATTCAGATTCAGTTAAATGGAAAATTAATGACCAAGTGATAATGAATAATACCTTACATAGATACATATATTTACATAGTTACATAGCTGTAACTATATGTATCTATAAATTCAGCCTTTCTCACAAACTAAAAAATTCCTACTTGACCCCAGAATGGCAGTCAGATATCTCCTTGGATCAAGACGCTATTGACCCACTAATTAGAAATTATATAACTATATATTATGTTTGTTTCAGTGTTTATGCAATTGCTGTTAAAACATCTGTATGGACTCTGATAAAACCACCTCTTCAGGCAGAGAATTCCATATCCTTATTCTTACTGTATAAAAAAAATCTAAAAAACAATAAGTCTCCTTTCTTCCAGCCTTGTGTCCTATGTATAGCCCTGTTTATGAATAGATTTCCAGACAATGGTTTGTACTGGCCCCGAATATATTTGTATAATGTTATTATAGTCCCTGTATGACGAAAGAGATTTACATTTTTTAACCTTTCTAGATAACTAAAATGCTCCATTCCTTTTATTAATTTTGTAGCTCGTCTCTGCACTTTTTCTAGTGCCATGATATCTTTCTTTAGAACAGGTGCCTAAAATTGCACAGCATATTCAAGGTGTGATTTTACCAGCGATTTATAAAGAGACAAAATTATATTTTTGTCCCGAGAATTTATGCCCTTATTTATATATGACAATACCTTACTGGCCTTAGCAACTGCAGATTGACATTGCATATTGCTGCCTAATTTGTTGTCTATAACAATTCCCAAATCCTTCTCCTGTGTTGTTATAGTGTAAGTTGTTGTGCATGCTTTACCACAAAGTGCATAACTTTGCATTTTTCTACATTAATTTGTATCTGCCATTTGAGTGCTCAGACCCCCAGTCTATCTAAATCCCTCTGCAGCAAAGCAATATCCTGCTCACCTTGTATAACTTTACAGTTTTGTGTCATCTGCAAACACTAAAACATGGCTTTCAATGCGTACCTTATTGAAGCAAATGATTGAAGCTTATTGTTCATGGATACAGTCTGCATCAAAAAGTCTCTTTTTGAAAAACTCATAATGTACAAGGACTGGGAAATGCAATATTTCACAGATCACAATATAATTATCTTCTAATAATTCAGAATAGGGAATTAAATTGATTGTTTTCCCGGCACTGGAGTTTCCCTTTAATCATCTGCATTGTCCCTACAGTGCGCAAAAATTGGCCAATCCTAACACACACATTTCAGTAGTCCTTGCCAATGCCAACAGATTTTATTTTATTCTTTGCAACAAAAAAAGGGGGAGGGGGGAGCTGCCCCTTCTACCCACATGAACGAGAATTCACTGGCATAAATATTTATGTACACAAAAAATAAAGATTCCATAAATTATATTGTAAGTGGTAATAAAGTCTTTCTCAGATTATCAAACTTCTAGATATCTGTGCATTTCTTAATATATTATTTTTGTCTTTGGCAAGAATGCCTCTTTTATTCCTGTATCTATATTGGCCAGAAACCTAGGAGACCACTACACCCTGAGCTCCATTCAACCCATCCGTCTCTGCACTCATTGGTTATAGCTATTCAGAACTCAGCTGTTTGACACATCGCCAGCAAACACTTCACATACAAGTGTTTATGAAAAAGCTGATGCACTCTGTAGGGTTGCACTGAGCATTGACTGTCTACATGCAATCTTACAGAACATATTCATTACCAGTGTTTAGATGATGGACATATCTGAGCTATGCCTGACAGAATACTGCAACTTGCAGCTTACCTAATGTCGAAATAGACTGTAGCAATCATTACAAACAGCCAGGTTATGCCCGACGGGGAATATATTTTGGAAATTAAGGGTTAAAATTATGGTTACATTTTGGGTTGTTAATTCCTGGAATTCAAAGTTACAACTAGAATAAATGTTTAGGATTAAGGTTAGTGTAACATTTAAAGTAAGGTCTGAGGTCAGGGAACATTAATTCTTCTATCCCATACCTTAACCCTACATGTCCTAACGACCTTCAGTGCACCTTCTCACTCTGAACCTCACTGGAATCCTAACTTTACTTACCTTGTTTTACAAAAGCTGCAGTTGCTGGAAAATCTAGGTATCGTATTATCAAATTTAATGTTTTAAAGAGCTTAAGGTGACGAAAGAAAGACATGTAAATGATTGTAGGAAGGCTTCCAGGAGGGCTATCTTTAGATGAAGAGCCCCATCAAATATGAGCATTGTCTGGAGCTTTGCATCTGATTACAAGGTGGACCTGTGCTAGCGAAACCTCTGCTTTTCTTATACAATACAGAAGAAACACCCCATGCTTGACTTCAAGTTCGTCTACAGCATTCCTGTGTTTACAACCAAACGGATGGCTGATTAATGTTTCCCACAAAGAGAAAGTCCGAGGCATCTGCGCACTGGACTTTTGGCATAACACGCACCCATAAATCCAGCTTCCAAGAAGATAAACATGCCGAGATGTCTAGTTTTAAAGGAAAAACATCTTGCTTTACCCCGTGGTTCTAAAAAAAGTGTTTAAGGATATTGGCATGTTTTCTATTTGACCCTAAAAGAATGTAGTTAAACTCTAGTGTCTGTAGAACACTAGAGGAAGGTGAGGACAGCAGTGTCAGAGGTCCATGTCTGAGTCAGGAAGACTCCCTAAATGAATTGCAATGTTGATGCTTTTAGTTGTCTAACATAATGGATCATACAAAGGATGGACAGATAACATTTTAATAATGTACATTTTTGGCTAGTGTATGTGGTTAACTGAGGTATATCATTATTATTATTATTATTATTTTATTATTTATATAGTGCCATCAGATTCTGTAGCGCTGTACAATGGGAGGACGAACATACATGTAATTGTAACCAGACGACTGGACGTACAGGAACAGAGAGGTGGAGGGCCCTGTTCAATAAGCTTACATTCTAGAGGGAGTGGGGTATAGTGATACAAAGGGTAAAAGTAGGGGTATGAAGTAAGTTGTTAGAAAAGTATTCACTGAGGGCTTAGTAGGTAATTTTGACAGTTGCAGGAGAGGAGTCGTGGGGGGTGGGGGATAAAAACAGTTTATATGATATGCTTTCTTGAAGAAGTGAGTTTTAAATGATTTTTTGAATGAGTGGAGACTGGGTGAAAGTCTTACGGAGGAGGGAAGGGAGTTCCACAGAAAAGCTGCAGCCCTGGAGAAGTCTTGGAGGCGAGTATTAGAGGTGGGAGTACGGACAGAGGATATACGTAGGTCTTTGGCAGAGCGTAGGGGCTTTGACGGGACATACTTGTGTATTAGGGAGGATAGGTAGGTTGGAGCAGCATTATGTAGGTTTGATGAGTTCTCATTCACAAGATAAAAGGTAAGCAGTAGGGCAGTTATTGAGTATTTGATTACTGCCCCAATGGAAGGCCATGATGTAAATGGATATAAATGATGTTTAGTGTTCTTATAGTGGTGTTATTTCAGATGTAAACTGGACCACTTCATGCAGCTCAACTCTCAACTGCACCTACCTGACCCCAATTCTGAGAACCTCTGATATTATTCTATTCCATTGTGGATAATGAAAACATATTACAGGAAGAATGTAGCAGATTGAATTGAAATGTCTGATGACATGTTTCCACGATGCTGTTCTGGACTGCTTACTTACACTGTGTGTCCCAGTACTGCACCCATGTAATCTATTTTCTTCATAAAAAGAACTGGTAAGAAACTGGTGTACCTCGGGGCACAATTCTGAGTCAATTACTTTCTAATCTCTATAGCAATGATCTAGAGGTGGGTATTGAAAAAATCTATCTTTATTTCCAGGTGGTACTAAATTGTACAGGCTTGTAAACTGACATCAGGGTGTTTTTGTAGAGCAATTTGATTACACTGGGGAAATGGACAGAAAAGAAAAACACATTTAGTGAGTAAAATTCCAAGACACATACAAAATAAATGGGATCTTACTGGAGCTTTGCAAACCATTAAGTGAGCTGACACTTACCAATGGCTACCAGCGAACTACGAGAGATCTTGCGGCAGAAAGAATTTTAGGTTATCACCGGCCCCGAAACCTAGTAACAGCACATACTGCCAAGCAGCAAAATCAATTCAATCTGTAAACAATGTATTGTTACAAAAAGCAAAAGTATGGCATTAAAACAGGAAAACAGGATATAAAATCCAGCTGTGCATTCACACACGTCAGTCAGGAACACGATTTACTGGGGAAAAAATTGCTTTATACCAAGATGTAATAGAAATACAGTGATTCGTCACATCTTTTCATTCAATTTCTGGATTTAATCATAGACAATTATATTCTGAATTAGATGCTCTTTAATCCTCCAATGCAGAGAAAAGGGGGGAAATACACCCTAATTAGTGATAAAGGTGGTGCCAGCTCCTATACGCAGAATTATATAACCTGAAACAGCAATATACTCCTATTTGCTCCTAATAGTGCACATGCAATTAACAAACTATTTATGGAAAATGCATAATTTAACACAAACAAAAGAAGACATCGAACAAATCAAAGATTAAAAAAAAAAATAACAAGAAAACTAAAATGAAAATCAACAAGACAAATTAAATCTAATATCAATTAACAAAACTAATAGGATACAAAAGCCAATTGTTTATTGAGAGTAACGCATTCTCGTGTAATCATAAATTGCATCACTCTAAATCATCTCAGAGTGACAGAATCTAGCACAAGGGTTCCTAAAAGGTAGATCCTCAGATGTTGTAGAACTACCATAATATTTTGCATTCCTTTACAATGACAGATCATCATGGAAACTGTAGTTTTAAAAAATATGAGGATCTGCCTTTTGGGCACCCGGATCTAGCACAATGACAAACAGCTATAACTGAGAGAATAGTGGACATTTAGCAAATTTAAAAATATTGTATTTTATCTTCATTTAAAGAGGCATAGAATTAGGCTCTACTACCAAAGCACATTGTTAGTTAATGAACAAAGTGTAAAAAGAAAGTAGTCCATAACACTAAGGTAGCCCCACAAAAAAAAAAAAAAACAGGACACAATAATACATACAACGTCCTAAAAATACAAAAAAAACACAAAATAAAAATGACTTCAACCAGAATACATCAATGAATACAATTATTCAAAGTTATACCCATCATATTTTTTGTTAATACCTATAGGTTTATTTTTTTTTAGCTAAAATCCAGTACACCTCTCTATGGAAAAGTGTGATGAATGTTAGGCATGTGCATGGGGAAAATATTCGACTCGGTTCAGCAATTCCGAAATTCGGGACTTCAGCAATTCGGCACTTCGACACTTCGGAACTTCGGCAACTTCGGCATTTCGGCACTTGACCACTTCGGAACTTCGCCACTTCGGATCTTAGACACTTCGGAACTTCGGCACTTCGGCGCTTCAGCACTTCGGCATTTTGGTAACTTCGGCCCTTTGGCAACTTCGGCACTTCGGAACTCCGGCATTTCGGGACTTTTCTTGCAGCCGCTTGGTAGATAACTCCCTAATTCCCATGGTATTAGGGAGTTATCTACCAAAAGGCTGAAAGACCTAAATTGGTCTTTCAGCCAAATTTACTAGTACTAAGTAAAAATTACTTAGTATTAGTAAATTGTGCCCCTACTCGTTATACCGCGAGTAGGGGCATGTCTATTAAACAGTGAGCAGCCTGCGGATGGTTTAAGCCATTAAATCAGAGTGCTCTGACAGGTAAATGAAGAGACTGACAGGTAAGTCTCTACATTTACCTGTCACGGTACTCTGATTGGTTGGTTTGAAATCCACCAGAGTGCTCTGTGTCATTTTACACAGTGTGGGAAAATGCCAAAGAACTTTCCCACGCTGTGTAAAATGACACATTAGGTCCCCCCAATTTGTATTTAGGGCCCCCACCCACCACTCAGGGTTGGGGGCCGGGGGGAGGACATTAGGTCCCCCCCAATTTGTATTAAGGGCCCCCACCCACCACTCAGGGGTGGGGGCCGGTGCGGAGGACAATAGGTCCTCCCCCCTTTTTTTACTTTAGGGCTCCCACCCACCGCTCAGGGGTGGGGGCCAGTGGGGAGGACCTTAGATCCCCCCCTTATTCTAGTTTAGGGCCCCCACCTACCGCTTAGGCGTGGCAACCAGGGGGAAGGACATTAGGTCACCCCCAAATTGTATTTAGGGCCCCCACCCACCGCTCAGGGGTGAGGGCCACGGGGGAGGACATTTGGTCCCCCCCTTATTATTTTTTAGGGCCCCCAGGGGTGGGGGCCGGGGGGGAGGACATTACTTAGTATTAGTAAATTTGGCTGAAAGACCAATTTAGGTCTTTTAGCCTTTTAGTAGATAGCTCCCTAATACCGTGGGAATTAGGGAGTTATCTACTTATTCATTCCTGTCATTACACTGACTGGCTAAGTAACTTACATTTTATATGAATGTATGTTACTTGATTGTTAAATGCTTACAGCTGAATCCTGGCTATGTTTGTATACTTTTTATTTGAAATTGTATACAGTGACACCTCGGAACTTCGGCAACTTCGGCACTTCAGCATTTCGGCACTTCGGCACTACTACACTTGGGAAATTCAGTAATTTCGGCACTTCGGGACTTCGGGACTTTGGCAATTCAGCTATTCGGACATTCGGATGCACCCGAATTTCCGAATTACCCAAAATTCGGACGAATTTTCATTCGGACCGAAACGAATTGCACATGTCTAATGAATGTATCACCTCCCAACTTCAGGAGAAAGACCTGATCTACAGACTGGAAGCGGAGGTACCTTGTATCAACATTGTGATAAATAAAGCGATGTTGTCCAGGTGACTTGGTGTCTTTATAATATTGTGTCACACTACCTACCACATTGACATCTCCCCTGCGTCATTTTTCCATGTCCTCGTGCTCTGGCGTCATTTTAGATGTTGAACTCTGCTCCCCTGCGTCATTTTATGCCAGAGCTTGCGTGGACATAGACACAGTGTTTCCTACGTCATATGTGCAACACCATACTTTTTACGTTCTGGCACTGAAATTATGATGCTGGCTTAACTTGCTACCTATAAAAACCCCGTACACACTTTATTCATTGCCCTGTAATGGTTTACTCTTGGATCATAATCAGTGCGTACTTATTATTGTGTGGATTTCCTCACCATGTATACATCTAATCCTGACCTAGTTTTATCAATACTGTGTATCTCTGTTCTCCTGACCTTGCTGGCCAATCCTTGGGACCAGTAATGTGTTCTGTCCTCTGTTATACATTTTTTTCTGGTTCTGCATGATAGGATTTTGCCCATTCTGACAAAACTGAACAAAGTTGTTCTCTAATCCTATTTTTTTAGAGGCTGATCCATTCCCCTTATATATTGCATTCTGCCAACATGCATGTTACTAAATACTAACTGTTCTGTAAATTAACAAGTCATACTTTGGTATGATCATATGTCGTCAGAGCAGCAGTCTATGGCTCGTTTCTTTCCAGGAAGTATGGAATGGACATAAAAACAACTAACTGCCAACTAACATTCCATCTGGCTGACTGACAGAAGTTGGTGGTGGAGTTAAGACTAGACTTGTGCACAATAAAAAAATGTGGTTCCTTCCAATCGATACACCCAGGAAACTTTTTTATTTCAGGCGATTTTGGATTTGTACATGTGGCCTTTTGGTTTTGAAAAATTTCGTTGTTTGAGGGAAAACTATTTGGACAACCAAAAATAGACTGAAAGTTGCCCAATCAGTGTACTGACAAAAATATATATAGATAATAGATATAATATTTTGTTAATTATATCATATATAAATATATATATATATTTTAATGCTCCTCTGTTCTTACCTCTATTGGTCACTTCTCATTTGATCTGAGAATAAAATCAACATTTAGTGGCTGTCCCGTAACCGTTCATTATGCTTATTTCCATAAGTCATCTATTTTGGGGGGCTACAAATCACATAACAAGCAAACGTGTTGATCCATTGTCCATTTAGTTTGTTTAATGATTCGTTCAAATAGCATTTTGGAGTTTCGGGATATTGAACAAATTGCTGATCACCTAGAATTCTGACAAATCGCTGTTCATTTGAAGCCGAATGCTTAAGTCTAGTTACAGCACAATTAAAAGAGTCACATATGTCAGATTTGGCAGTGTTTCAAGATGTGTTTCTGCAAGGTCAAAGGTCTGTACCTTCAGCTACAAATGAAAGGGCATAGCCCAATTGATATGCACTATATCAACTGGGCTATAACCCTTTCATTTATAGCTGAAGGTCCAGACCTTTAACCCAAATCTCTCCAGAGAAGATTACTTCTAGATTTCACCCCTCATATGGGATCTACTGGAACAGTTTACTTTTAAGTCTATGAAAGCTCATTTTACTCCTGACTGGCGATGATGTCACAAATTATAAAATCTGAAAATAGTGTTTCATTAAACTAGATACAGTGAAATATTAAGCAAGAATAAAAAAAACACAAAGTAGAGGATGGTCAAATAACAAGCTATGGTAAAGCAGACAAGCTTTGGTAAAGCAGTATAGATTTAGAGTAAGCCAGAAGAGAGTGGACTAGGCGAGGTTAAGGATATCAAAGGACAGAAAGGTCAAGAAAAAGCAGAGTCAAATACAGGAAAATAGATATAGATAAGGAACACACCATACCATTGGCTTAACAAGGAAGGCAGTGTGTTCCAATGCATTGGGGGTTTATTTAGCTATTGACACCTGTAAATTAGTTTGCGTCATTGCTGTTCACCCAGAATGTACGTGTGGAATGATGTGGAGTTCCCTGCTCCAGAATTATGAAGCACAGATATATTTGATTAAAAGCATGTGATATGGCAGCATCCTGCATCAGAAATGATGCATGTACTGAGATATGCTGCATGCTGCCACAGGCACCCTTGCATTATGTCTGCATGTGTGCATTTATGAATGTATGTGACTGTTAATGCATATCACTATGTGCATCTGCATGCGTAACTGTGAGTGTGTATCTGTGGTGTCTGTATGTGTGACTGTGAATGGGCAAGTGAGTGGGTCTGGATGAGTCTTTAGGTGTGACTGTGTATCTGTGTGTAATAAGTGCCGATGTCTATATGTATGCCCTTGTGTGTAATAGCGAGGTCTTATTTCATTTTGAAAGTCTTAAAGAAAAAGTTGAATTTGTGGGTGCAAGATTTAAAAGAGGGATGCTATGCGATTAAATGCCTGAGCCTGTTATTTTTCCTCCAAGTCTGGCTCTGTGGGGGAGCAGTAAATTATGGATTAATAATACAAAAAGTAATTTTAATATAACATTTATAATGGAAGACTTAGAACTATAAACATATGCACTTAACATGTGTTAAGTGAACTACAAATGCATTGCAAAAATTAGCAGGTCACTGACTACTTGTTTCAGAACATGTTTCAGTCCATAATGAACGCTGCTGCCAGACTGATTTTCCTCTCTAGTCGGTTCTCTCACACCTCACCCCTCTGCCAGTCCTTACATTGGCTTCCTGTATGCTACAGGAGTCAATTCAAGGTACTAATTCACACCTATAAAGCACTGAACAACTCTAGCCCCTCTTATATCTCCTCACAGATCCATAGGTATGTCCCTTCTCGGTCTCTCCGCTCTGCCCATGACCCCCTCCTGTCCGTTGTTCGCACCCGTACGGCCAACTCACGCTTGCAGGACTTCTTGCGGGCGGCTCCCTTCCTGTGGAATAGCCTGCCTACCGTCATCAGACTATGCCCTAGTCTTGCATCTTTTAAGAAGTGCCTTAAAACCCATCTCTTTAGGAAAGCTTATGGCCTCCAAGACTAATCTTTACCTCACATACCTGTCTCTTGCTCTCTCCTAAAGGGCAGCCCACCTTACTTGACTGCAAATTCTTGTCCTAATGTGTTTTACACCCCACCTCCTATAGAATGTAAGCTTGATTGAGCAGGGTCCTCTTCAACCTGTTGTTCCCGTAAGTTTTTTGTAATTGTCCTATTTATAGTTAAATCCCCCCTCTCATAATATTGTAAAGCGCTACGGAATCTGTTGGCACTATATAAATGGCAATAATAATAATAATGTTAGTGAAGATCCAGGTCAGTGATCTCTCGTGGATTCACTCTCACTTCTTGGAACTCTGTGTTCACTAAACACTGAATTGAAAACTCAGCTCCAAAATTCAGGCTAAAATAGCCAAGTCGTGACTATAGATAAGTTGGAGAAATTTTCTGAATCCTCTATATTAGTCTACATATTTCCATTTTGATTTTATAAAAGGCTAAATTTTACCATATGGGTTTCAATCAATTTTCTGTTTAGTGAATATAGTCCAATATGTCTAAGCCCTGCTATTTATATGGTCATGCCTCAAACCACATACAGTAAAGGTGTGTCCTTTAGAGTCTCCTTGGTATTCTCTTCATGTAAGAACATCATATTAGAACCGAGAAAATGTCCATTATGACGTGCAAGAGATAATGCCTGAACAGACAGAAGGAGCACATAACTCTCGGCTGTATACCGGGAACATGGGTTTGCAAGTTCAAGCAAGTTGTTCCCTAGAAGAACCTTTCTTCTGGATTTAGGTTTTGGATTTTCTGCATGGTATTTTTTTCTACATTGGGCCTTTATAAATTGCCTTCTTTGCTTTAGAGTCCCAAGTAGGAATTATTATCTTTAAGGCTATCACAAACCATGGGCCCAACCAAACCACTGCAGCCATTGAGCTAGTTTCTTCTCAGCTTTAAACCATATTTCAAATGGATTGATAATCTAACAGACACAAATAGTTTTATTCACTTAACACTGAATTATAGTCAATTGGAAATGGATTAGTTATATGTAGGCATCTATAGCTGATTTGGAACAATTCTCCAACTCAGTTATAACCACAAATTGGCTATTTTAGCCCAAAATTTACAATTTAATTTTTAGTTTACTACAAGCCGGTGCTTGCTGACTAAATCCCTCAGGGCCACTTTAGCCCCACTCTATGGTACTCAGAGTCACTTAGCCTCCCTTACCCATCCCAATAAACAAATCAAGGGCCTGGTCAGTAACTGTGTGAATTAACTCCCAATGGGCCTAATCCAATCAGTCACTGTTATTTATTTTATTAATTAATGAAGGAAAATACATTTTCGGTCTCTGCAAAGCATAGCTCCAGGTCAACGTGCTTTGCATACTGCATTTTTCCATCATGTTGTTAAAGGACCACTATAGTGCCAGGAAAACATACTCGTTTTCCTGGCACTATAGTGTCCTGAGGGTGCCCCCACCCTCAGGGTCCCCCTCCCACGAGCTGGATGGAGAGGAATTGTCGAACGCACTTCGATTCCTGCCGAAGCGTCGAAGTTCATGAGAAGGTAAGGGACAGCGGTGTTGGTGCAAATGTGTAGCCGATTTTAGTTCCATAGATTCAGTGGCACGCACCGCTGAACGCGTTCTACTAAATTAAAATGACTGCCGCCACGTGTTCGGTTTTCGAATGGTGGCCACTTCTACTACTTCGGCACTTCGTCTGCATCCGAAGTGCCAGTTTAAAAGCACAAATCCTTTCTCTGGGAGTTAAAGGGCCAGCAGCAGCACAACAAAAATCCATTATGCTCAAATCTTGTATTCAAAGGGCCAAACCTCCCAGGGACCATAATCACATGGCAAGAGGCTGGCAAGTAGTCCTCTCCAGGTACAAGTGGTGATGTTAATTTCGCCACACTCCCCAATCTGAAAGGCACTGTGAAAAGACAGGACAAAATCTGGGAAACTTGATACGTAGAGTAACAAACTGAAGGTAATGCTAGTAACAGTAAGCAGGAGGAGGTGACAAGCTCTCGAGAAAAAGATAGGTGTGACGCAAACCTGCACCAATCCTTCAGAACCTGCCTGAATATAAAATATCTGGAAGGATCAGGCTTACCTGCAAACCTCATGAAAAAAAGGACTGATCTGCAGACCTGGTCCCCACCACAGCCTTGGAAAGACCGCAGGGAAGCAAGCCACAGCAACACAACCGCCTGCAATTCCACCGCAGATGCTCCAATGCCCTGGCATAAACTTACCCATTCATTTCATCTGCCGACATACGACCTCCAGGTCTGAGAGACTAGCAAAGCTCTCACCAAGGGGAATAGGAGCTCCCATTGTCCATTAGCTGCCAGAGAAAAGGAGGACAATCAATACCTTGAGGTGATGCAAAAGGGGCAAGAGACCTGAGGAGGTCCCACTGAAATCACGACAAAGCAGTTGCCAGCATGTTATTAACACCAGGGACGTGACTGGTCATAAATTGAACCTTGTGCCATCAGGCAATAGAGAACTAGCAGCCACAGGAGCTACAATGAGAGAAGAAGCCAAAGGCTGATTGATCACATGATAGGTAGAAGTGCGGATCTGCCAGCTGGAAGTGATGTTCACATTACTTCCAGTGCACGCGCAGGTGCCATTTTGGGCCTCCCAAGGAAAACCACTTGGGGCCATCAGCATCCTCAGAATCTCTCCATTGGCCTAAACAGTAGAGGGATGAGGCTGGGGGAGGTCCTGGTTCCTTTTGGCTGCACTCAGAAACTACCGTGGGTGCCAAGGAGCCAGCAGACGTCTCATGGAGATCTGGCAATGAAGTAGTGAGGAGGGAAGTAGGACAGGGGGGAAAGAAGGAGGAACGAGTAAAAGAATATCCCTGTCTGCCTGAGCCAAAACAACTAGGGTAGAAAAGGTTGGGGAGGGCAAGGAGGAAAAAGTTGCAACAAGATGTTGCAAGACCTCAGTTGCTGGGCAGGGAATGGGGAAAATGAGGGAAGGGAGACAGAAACAGACAGAGCAGGAGGAAAAGGAGGGGGAGATGAAGCTGGACAGAGGTATAAGGAAGGAAAGAAACAGTTAGGGTAGAAATATGAGTGACAGGAGTAGGGGGGGTAGTTACAATGTTTAAAAGTAATCTCTGCTCTTTGTATCATCAGTCAGAATTTTTTCTCTTTCACAGTTACAGCTCACTAAGAATATGTCAACATTCTGCCTAGTTTTAACGCCAAGATAACAGTAGTAGACAGAATGCCACAAAATGGAATACTTTTCTTGTGACAAAAAAAGACATACATATAAATAAATGCAATAAAAAGGCACACAGCAGTAAAATTAAATCCCCAAAAAGTTGCAGAATATGCAGCAACACTTTGATAATTATCCACAAACTCTCCTCAAAGCCTTGACTCCATGACATAATTTATACCATACCTATAATTGTCTAAACCTGGCTCTCACAGTTGGATAAAACGCCTTAAAGTGTTACTGCCTGGAGACTTTGCAAAATTCATAAAGACCTCTGACAGTGACATTGCACGGGGGGTCATGTGGCCGGGGCAGGTGAAGATGAGTTCCACTTACCTGAACCTTCCCTCGTGGGTGCAGCCATCTTCCTCCAGAGGGTCCTCTTCAGGGAAGCCGACTTCAATGCTGTACTCTCACTGTACAGCACTGAAGTCTATGGAAGATCCCGCCTGACTGCGGCATCCTCCATAGACAGAGCCAAGTCCATGTCGGAATTGACACCTCTAGATAACGGTAGCTCTGCCCAGTGTCTAGAAGTGTCAGGTATAGGAAATAAACAGAGTCAAAGTAGACCCTACTCTGTCTAAGTATATTCATTGACTGTGTTGGAATGTTTGTGAAAATTAGTCATTTATAAAGATTCTATATTCATGAAACACTCATTTTCTTTGTCCTTTGGGGGGTGGGGGGAAAGGTGACAGTGCTGCTTTAATAAGCCACGAGGAAATTAATCAGACCCCCAGCCAAGTCTTTGCTTTTGTTTAACCCAAGAATTATATATCACATTTGGCTAAAAGAGAAGAGGTTAATTATGCCGGAGAAGTTGTCCTTGAAGTTATGTTTCAGGATATAATCAATATAATAACTATCTCTATAAGGAGATAGAGAGTGTTACTTCACAGTATTCTGATGGCTAGAAAAGACTTTGGACTAAAGTGTAAAATAATAACATTAAATGTATTAATATTAAAAGGGGTGTGTTTGCATAGGCTCCTGTCCATGTGAGTGGTTTCAGTCATTTATTACCATTAACTGTCTATTTTTGGGAACCATCTGCACTATATTTCTTGTTTTTTTTCTGTTTTCTTTTATATGTACATTCAAGCTTTAATATTCAAGATTGTCACTGTACTAAAGGGGTGAGTGAATCCCTTCACTGCTTATAGCGCTCCACTTGTTTGGTATAATATTTATACCTCATTTTTTGTATGTTTCAGAACATATATACACATTATTTTTATTTTATTTTATCTGATTGTTTAATGTTATATAACCTTTTCATTGTCAAATGGGACTAGCAAGGGTGAACCTTTAACAGGAAGATCATACGTCTGAGAAATAGTAATCACTGCAGAGTTTCAGGTACGCAGTCTGATTAAATCGCATATAATTAAGCAATTGGACATGGCAAGGAGTTACCTAATTATAAAACATGAAATGATATAGGTAGTAATAGAAATGTCTAAGGGATATGCAAATAAAGTTCAACAATTTCTAGTTTAATAATTGGATATTGCAGCTGCTGCCATTGTTATTCTAAAACCATAATTGCCTGTTCTGTATTATAGTGGCCACAATATAATCTTAAAGAAAACATTGGCTGAAACATGGTGAAACATTGGCTCTTTGTTGGTCAGCCAATCAGGAGTTCACAGGAGTCTAAACTTATCCCTTAGACCAGGCTTCCCCAAACTCCGGCCCTCCAGATGTTGCTGAACTACAACTCCCATGATTCTATTAATGAAATAGATAGGCTGAGAATCATGATAATAACAAAGAGAATGTTACCTGCGCTCTGGCCTAAATCCCCATGTACATTTAGACAAAATGGAGGCTCTTTAGTTTTATTCCAATGGCCATGTGAATACATAAGCTCACGTGCCACGTCAAGGCAAGCCTCAATAGGTGAGTCCTACACTAGCCATTAGATATGCTGATATCAGCCAAGAATCTCCAGTAAGACAGGAAGGGGTATTTTATAAACCCTTTAACATTTAACCCTTTATAGGGCTTCTACACATACAATAAACTTTGCTGGTATCAGACAAAGTGTAAACATCTCTTCTGAGACATGAAGGGGTATTTTATAAACCCCTACATACTTAACCCTGAATAGGGCCATAACACATACAAATCACCTTGCTGATATCAGCTAAAATGCAAATTTCTCTGATGAGACAGGAAGGGGTGCTGCCCCTACATACTTATAAACTCTTAATAAGACAAACGTGGGGAGGCTGGCAGCAATGTAACATAGCTGTGTGATACAAAATTCATATACAAACACAAAGATAAAGCACCGCGCTTACAGCAGCAGTAACTTCGTATCCAACAGCTTAAAATACATAGTAAAAACAAAGAGAACGTTACCTGGGCTCTGGCCTAAATCCCCATGTACATTTAGACAAAATGGAGGCTCTTTAGTTTTATTCCAATGGCCATGTGAATACATAAGCTCACCTGCCACGTCAAGGCAAGCCTCAAGAGGTGAGTCCTACACTAGCCATTAGATATGCTGATATCAGCCAAGAATCTCCAGTAAGACAGGAAGGGGTATTTTATAAACCCTTTCACATTTTTTTTTTTTTTTTTTATAATTCTTTATTTTTCTTTGTGCAAGGAATGACAAAACGTTTTCCAATGCCACAACGGCATAATTGAAAGATATAAACACAGTAGTTGTACATTCGTGGCATGAGAGTATCGGCACATTTTTAAATGTTATGGTATAAACAGGCTATTCTGGTAGCGATGCCTATCTAGGTAGACTGTTATATGAGAAATACTGGACTATGCAGTAGTTTAGGCACACATTTAGTATTTAGGTTGTGAGGTCGTAGCAGAGATTACAACTAAAGTAACAGTAGTATACATGCTAATAAACTGGGTTCAGGCTAAAACAAAGCTATTAATCTTATGCAGGTAACTAACTTGTTGGGTGTATTGAATCCTACATTTAAGATGGGCTAGGTGAGGCCATGTAAGATTAACATCCTAATCTATAACCAGGCTAAACTACAGGTCCTATCAAAGCATGGGTATGAGTACTAGCTTAAATGCTTCATCTGGTTGGCTTAAGAGAGTCTCATAGCATGGAGCTAGCTGCCGCAAAGCTCAGTGTCTCATAGTGCTCAGGTAGATGCAGCTTGACGGCCCCATTCAGCAGTCAGCCGATTCCTGTGTCTATTCTCTGCGCGGCTTGTTCTGGTCGGTCTGCGATGGGGGCTTGATGGGTGAGCAAAGGGCAATGGCAGAGTTGGTGCCGCTGTAGAGTTCCGTCCCTTCTTCATCTCGGAGGTGCTCTCCGCATTTGTCTTTCGTTTGCAGGAGGCTGGATCTCGTGGGTCTTCATCTGTGGGGTTGCTTTTCGGCGGTTGGAGGTTTCCTGCGCCACTGTGTGGTGAGTGGTCTTGCTGTGGTGCATGTGAGGCTGAGTGTCGGCGTCTGAGGGATCTGTTGCCCTATCCCGCCACCTTGCCTCCCACCTCTGACTAGAGGTCGCCCCGGGAGCTCGTGGTGAATATGTGCACAGGTGTCGCCGTGTAGTCGGCCGGATCCATGCCGCCACTGTTTTCATGGTGAGGTGGAAGGACCGGCCCTTAGTTCGGATCCTTGTCCATAGGCTGTTACATAGCCGGGCAAAGAACTCCTGGGTGTGCTTGGATGGCTGAACGAGGGTGCATTTTGGCGTCGGACGCGCCTGGGCCGTCATCTTGATTGCATTTCTATTGTCTCGTTTGATTGTAGGTTTGGTCGCTTGTTTAGTCCGCTTTGCTGGGGTAATCGTTCCCAGCGAGGACCGGGATATCCCCCGCCGGTCCAGGATGGGGGTGGCAGGGCAGTAGTCAACGCTCGCTTGTGAGCAGGTCTCATGCCGGGGGGTCGGCCGTCTCCCCCAGGCCTCGGACTCTGCTCCAGTGTAGGCTGCGTGGCTGGTCCATGTGCCCACAGTGTGCAGTGGTACATGACGGGTATTGTTATGCTCCCCATGCGGTTCCACTCCGTTTTTGGGGCTTTGTGTGCCACCAGCATGGGCAGTTTAGTCAGGATGCGCGTTTGTTTGCCCGCTGGTGCAGGAGCTCTCAAGGAGTACATCCGGCCATCTTGGCTGTCAACCCTTTCACATTTAACCCTTTATAGGGCTTCTACACAAACAATAAACTTTGCTGGTATCAGACTGTATGTGTAGAAGCCCTATAAAGGGTTAAATGTGAAAGGGTTTATAAAATACCCCTTCTAGTCTTACTGGAGATTCTTGGCTGATATCAGCATTGTAACGGATCGCCTGGCACCCCGACTGGGTACCTCCGTTAAAGGATGCTCCTAGCGCTTCCTGAGGACTCCAAGCACTGCAGCAGACACCACAACCACCGAACCGGAGAAGCATATGAATCCTCCCAAGCATATGAATGCTGTAGACAGTTGAATAGGAACCATATTAATAGGTTTACTCTCCTAGCAGTCAAACTGGAACAGCATACAATAAATCCTTCCCCCAATAATGAGACGACACTTCACTTTGAGGGTTAAGCAGGAACTCAGGTGCTGGCACACCCAGCCTGGTTTTTATTACAGTCCTGCAAATACAAGACTGCCCACAGGGAGGTATAAAACAACCAATCACATCACAGTTACATCCCACATATTCCCTCCCCTTATCCTGAGAGGAAACTCAATTATACATACAGTTAAAACATACTTTCTACCCAACTTTCATAACTCCAAAACCATACATCACATTCACATAAAATTACATATTCACAATCAATCCATTCAGGGGAACAACATATTCAAAAATGGCACAAATCAGACAAAGGGGTTCAAAAGTTAGTAAAAAGTCCTTTGTGACTAAATGAAGCATGGCTTTCTGGCCCAAACCAGTTTCAGAGTCTTCTATCCTGGAGATAAGTAATTCAATTATCTCCCAGGACAGACACAAGACTCCATTAAGCACATGGTTGCAAAAAGACACAAAACACTTTAAAATACATAAGTCACATTTTACACATAACACACAGACATTTCACATATCCCCAGATAGCTCAGGTCTGAGCGCACATTATTAAGTGAATGTCGCTCGGACCACACAAATACAGTTTAATCGCCATGGAGCCAAAGTCTTTACAGTCAGTTTCATACGAATGGGCTCCATGGGATTCCTATCTGGGGTATAACACATTCACATAAAGTCTGGTCCATAGTCCAAAGGCAAGAGGCGGGCAAGCAGCCCCCTCCAAGGACACATGGCGAGGCCGGTTTCGCCACATTTCTCCCCTTTACCATCCAAACTAACAGGGTATCTGACCTCCTGCCGGTCAGTGCCCTGGTTAGTCCAGCAACCCACCCACGAAGCACAAACAGCAATACAGCCCACCCACAATAACTGGTTACTACACCTGGATAAAATAGCAACTTGTCCATGTCCAGGTGCCTCACCATGGCTGTGCGAGGGGCTGGTAGACTGCCTTGGTGGGTTGCTGAGTGGGCAGAGACCAGCGGTACTCTGCCCGGGTGCCAGCGCTACCACTGAAGTAGCCTGGTTGGAGCCTGGTTGGGGGAGGGGGAGACCGACTGTCTCCCCTCTGGATACACTGCTCTGTGGCTGGGGGACTAGACCGACCGTCCCTGCCCCTGGGGCTGCAAGTGCAGAGACTACGGTCCCATCTGCATAGTTGTGGGGCTTAACATCTCCCCTTGGTGGGTTAGGCTGCCGCTGGAGAGAGGGTGTAACAAGCTCCTCTCTCTGAACTGTAGACTGCCGCTGGAGAGGGGGGGTAACAAGCTCCTCTCCCATACATACTTTCAGCCGCTGGGGAGAGGGGATAACAAGCTCCTCTCCCTGACACTCTCTCTGCTGTTGGAGAGGGAGACCGACTGTCTCCCCTTTTAATATATTGCCCTGCTGCTGGGGAGCGAGACCGACTGTCTCTGCTTCCTGCAGGACACACTGCCGCTGGGGAGGAAGTACAGCACCTTCAGCTCCCTGGGATACATACTGCCGCTGGGGATCTGGGCTGACTGCCCAGCATCCCTGTAGGGCCTGTAGAGAGACCTCGGTCCCATCCCCACCTGCCAGCTGGGTGTCTTCCCAGGACAAGTCAATAAGGTCTTCCATCTCTGGGGCTGGTTGGGACATATGTGGTACAGTACCAAAGTCTCCTGATAACAGGCTTGGTTGCTGGGGAGGAGGAAATAAACTCAATGCTTCCGGTGGTATACAGTCAATAAGCCCCATCATGTCAAAGACAGGCGGCGTTATACGTTGGAATAGGCAAACATAATCCTGTTCTAGTTCCCACTCTCGGTTGGCAAGAAAAGATAGATCTGGCTGAATGGCATCGATCTCTGTAAGGTCCCAGTTGTCTGCCCGCTCAGCTCGGATGGACCAGAAGCGAGCAATGTCGGTGTCTCCGAACCAGAGACTAGTTTCAATAGTATCCCACAACAAACCAGGGCCGTCGTAGTCTTCCCCCTCAATACACTTGTATTCAATCAGCCATGGGTAGAGGTGGTAAACATGCCACCGCAGGGCCCGATAGGAATCATCCAGCCACACCTCAGTCTCAACTAGCGTCTCCAGTTCGCTTACCCATTCCTCTGAGGGCTGGTTTCCCAATAACGGCATCCGCAGCTCTAGTTGTTCTGCTTGGCGCTGGTTAGTGGTCAGGATTTCCTCGCACCGGAAGGGTCGAATTTCGTCGATGTCCTCCTTCCAGAGATCGGTACGAAGCGCCACCCTCCACTCTGTCTCTCTTTCCTCTGGGATAGGATACTCCATACTGCGCATCACATCCTGTAGTCGCTGATGGAGCCTGGCGTCAAAGTGAGATACTGCACGGCCTTCCATCTCTGAAGTAGTGCTGGTTTTCCCAAATCTTTATGTAGACAGGGACGCTGTATGAACACTAGCGTCACCTTCAATTTGTAAATCCACGAACTGTGTCTCTGAGCTGCTTTACCTCGCACTAGGACGCCATCCCACCGCTGCCACCAATGTAACGGATCGCCTGGCACCCCGACTGGGTACCTCCGTTAAAGGATGCTCCTAGCGCTTCCTGAGGACTCCAAGCACTGCAGCAGACACCACAACCACCGAACCGGAGAAGCATATGAATCCTCCCAAGCATATGAATGCTGTAGACAGTTGAATAGGAACCATATTAATAGGTTTACTCTCCTAGCAGTCAAACTGGAACAGCATACAATAAATCCTTCCCCCAATAATGAGACGACACTTCACTTTGAGGGTTAAGCAGGAACTCAGGTGCTGGCACACCCAGCCTGGTTTTTATTACAGTCCTGCAAATACAAGACTGCCCACAGGGAGGTATAAAACAACCAATCACATCACAGTTACATCCCACATATTCCCTCCCCTTATCCTGAGAGGAAACTCAATTATACATACAGTTAAAACATACTTTCTACCCAACTTTCATAACTCCAAAACCATACATCACATTCACATAAAATTACATATTCACAATCAATCCATCCAGGGGAACAACATATTCAAAAATGGCACAAATCAGACAAGGGGTTCAAAAGTTAGTAAAAAGTCCTTTGTGACTAAATGAAGCATGGCTTTCTGGCCCAAACCAGTTTCAGAGTCTTCTATCCTGGAGATAAGTAATTCAATTATCTCCCAGGACAGACACAAGACTCCATTAAGCACATGGTTGCAAAAAGACACAACACTTTAAAATACATAAAGTCACATTTTACACATAACACACAGACATTTCACATATCCCCAGATAGCTCAGGTCTGAGCGCACATTATTAAGTGAATGGCGCTCGGACCACACAAATACAGTTTAATCGCCATGGAGCCAAAGTCCTTACAGTCAGTTTCATACGAATGGGCTCCATGGGATTCCTATCTGGGGTATAACACATTCACATAAAGTCTGGTCCATAGTCCAAAGGCAAGAGGCGGGCAAGCAGCCCCCTCCAAGGACACATGGCGAGGCCGGTTTTGCCACAAGCATATCTAATGGCTAGTGTAGGACTCACCTATTGAGGCTTGCCTTGACGTGGCAGGTGAGCTTATGTATTCACATGGCCATTGGAATAAAACTAAAGAGCCTCCATTTTGTTTAAATGTACATGGGGATTTAGGCCAGAGCGCAGGTAGCGTTCTCTTTGTTTTTACTATGTATTTTAAGCTGTTGGATACTAAGTTACTGCTGCTGTAAGCGCGGTGCTTTATCTTTGTGTTTGTATGAGAATCATGATAGTTGTAGTTCAGCAACATCTGGAGGGCCAGAGTTTGGGAAAGCCTGTCTTAGACCACTGTCCAGAAGAGATTCATGGCATATGTAATGCAGTACTTGGCAGTAATTCAATTTAAAGGATGAATGGGCTTGATACCTCATCTGATGGCAGTTATATTGTGGCTGCAATGGGTGTTCTCATACTTCAGTCCACAATTGTGTTCTCTATCTCAGAGCCAACCAGCCAGCCAAGAGCGGTAGAGACCTGAATGGAGTGCTGTCCATCGTGTGTAGGCTGTACAAATATGGGCATGGGGAGAAGAAGTACAACTTCCTCTTCTGATGTCTGTCGCCGTAAGGGCAGGTTTATATCTACATGAATAAGCAACTGTGTACCGGAGATCTACTGACACCAAGGCCTATGCAAGTACCTTAGGTTGTTATGGTATTTGGAATGTGTTTTAAAACGTAACTGGAAAACTTGCTCTTTCTGAAAATTCTTGCTTTTTTGACTTGAGTGCCTACATAGAACGGCAACTGAAACCTTAATCAAGAGTAAGAATAAAGAGATGTATTAAATTAATCAGAAAAGTGTTCATCTAACAATTTTTAACTCTAGTGAATTTGTTGATTACTGCAAGGTAATTCAGCACAGCAGGGGCATTGCTAGGGTCAAAAAATACCAAGTACTTTTTCTTCCCTTTTCTCTTTCAGTTATGCTTTTTATCTTAAAAAGACACAGTAGAACAGGTTTGCGCCTAGACAAAACAACAAAGTGTAAAGAACAGATAATAAAGCACCAGATAAAAAAAAAACAACAACAGACAAACCAGGATAAAACATACAATAAATGTTGCCAATGTTCTTCTTATGGTTTCAAATCCTCTTCTGGAGGAATCCGTTCTCATAAGGTGAATATACATAACAAAAATATAAGCAAATGGGATGCTGATGATGTAGTATGTAACACAAAGAGTGCATAAGTGTGAACTCACATGTACTAGAGCTGTCATTCCAGCTCCAGTAATAGCAATGTGTAGTGATAAAATTCCCACTAGTGGCTATGGATGAAGGTATGATCTCTCCCTTTGGTCACAGTGAAATATGTAAAGACAAAAAACACCCAGTATTGCAGTATTGTTAACATAAAGTAATAAAAGTGCTAAAAAATAGGAATTGCACTCACAACCCTAGAGTTTTTATTAAAGCTTAAATTTGTAGGTATAAGGCAGTACTATCCTCACTTACAGATTTAACAGGTTCATGCATTCTTCGACAGCGCCTGCAAATATGAACGAAAAGAAACAGTACATAGTGCTCTCTGTATTTAAGTACATATAAGAATAAATGGAGACGTACTTACAATTTTTGGAGCAGTAAAATTGCTCTATTTTGACAGCATGGGTGATAGAATCCCCACCGAGGATCAGATGGTGAAATTCCAATTTGTTGTGCTTCAGGGTATGCCAGGAACAGATGACGTTAAAAAATAAAATAATAAAAAACTTACTGGTCCAAATTATAAATGAACTATAGTAGTTTATTGAAAATAGGTTAAAAACAGAACAAAAATAATCCACAATGCATTTCACCAGCAATAAAGGCTTTATGATAACTGAAAATTAACGCCTTAATGATGCCATGGTCACGTAGTCGCAATTTTGATTACATGACCAAGACCAAGACGACACACTCTTCACGACAGCTAAAGTGTCCCTATAAGAGAGCTTGAGTTGCGTATACCTTACTTTACCGTCTCCCATTCAAATAGCCACAGTAGAAGCAGACATGTGTCTTTGAGATGTCTGTGCAAAATTTGCAAATATCCCACAAGTGACAGCGCTACTTTAGGAGAGGCACAGCACAACATTCAATTGAATTTTGGATAGTTGAGATTCAACATTCAATATGAATTTTGGATAGTTGAGATGGAAACATAACACTTCTTCATGCTAATGGAGGTACATAAGAAATGATGTCCAGCAGGAACAATTGATTATGTGTCCAACAAACAATGTTGGATGTATCATATGCAGTGCTAAAATGCCAATACACTGTGTCCTATGTAACAGAGATTTTAGTGTGCAGTGAAGAGTTCTACTGAACACCCTCCTACGGAAGCTGCCTAGACATTCCATAGTAGGAGAGTAGGGAATTATTTTGATGTTCTATCTGTTGTCGGCTTTAAAAGACCTTCTTATTAATCCTAGAATTCAGCCTTAATATATACACTGCTCAAAAATAATAAAGGGAACACTTAAACAACACAATGTACCTCCAAGTCAATCACACTTCTGTGAAATCAAACTGTCCACTTAGGAAGCAACACTGAGTGACAATCAGTTTCACATGTTGTGCAAATGGGATAGACAACAAGTGGAAATTATAAGCAATTAACAAGACACCCCCAATAAAGGAGTGGTTCTGCAGGTGGTGACCACAAACCACTTCTCAGTTCCTATGCTTCCCGGCTGATGTTTTGGTCACTTTTGAATGCTGGCGTTGCTTTCACTCTAGTGGTAGCATGAGACGGAGTCTACAACCCACACAGGTGGCTCAGGTAGTGCAGCTCATCCAGGATGGCACATCAATGCGAGCTGTGGCAAGAAGGTTTGCTGTGTCTGTCAGCGTAGTGTCCAGAGCATGGAGGCGCTACCGGGAGACAGGCCAATACATCAGGAAACGTGGAGGAGGCCGTAGGAGGGCAACAACCCAGCAGCAGGATCGCTACCTCTGCCTTTGAGGAAAGAGGGACCGGAGGAGCACTGCCAGAGCCCTGCAAAATGACCTCCAGTAGGCCACAAATGTGCATGTGTCTGCACAAACTGTGAGAAACAGACTCCATGAGGGTGGTATGAGGGCCCGACGTCCACAGGTGGGGGTTGTGTTTACAGCCCAACACCGTGCAGGACGTTTGGCATTTGCCAGAGAACAGCAAGATTGGAAAATTCGCCACTGGCACCCTGTGCTCTTCACAGATGAAAGCAGGTTCACACTGAGCACATGTGACAGACGTGACAGAGTCTGGAGACGCTGTGGAGAAAGTTCTGCTGCCTGCAACATCTTCCAGCATGACCGGTTTGGCAGTGGGTCAGTAATGGTGTGGGGTGGCATTTCTTTGAGGGGCCGCACAGCCCTCCATGTGCTCACCAGAGGTAGCCTGACTGCCATTAGATACCGAGATGAGATCCTCAGACTCAACAGTTCCTGCAAGACGAAGGTATTGATGCTATGGACAGGCCCGCCCATTCCCCAGACCTGAATCCAATTGAGCACATCTGGGACATCATGTCTCGCTCCATCCACCAACATCACGTTGCACCACAGACTGTCCTGGAGTTGGCAGATGCTTTAGTCCAGGTCTGGGAGAAGATCCCTCAGGAGACCATCCGCCACCTCATCAGGAGCATGCACAGGCGTTGTAGTGAGGTCATACAGGCACGTGGAGGCCGCACACACTACTGAGCCTCATTTTGACTTGTTTTAAGGACGTTACATCAAAGTTGGATCAGCCTGTAGTGTGTTTTTCCACATTAATTTTGAGTGTGACTCCAAATCCAGACCTCCATGGGTTGAAAAATTTGATTTCCATTCTTTAATTTTTGTGATTTTGTTGTCAGCACATTCAACTATGTAAAGAACAAAGTATTTCAGAAGAATATTTAATTCATTCAGATTTAGGATGTGTTATTTATGTGTTCCCTTTATTTTTTTGAGCAGTGTATAAAACCGTTATGCATGTAAACGAATGGCTTCATGAAGAAATACACAGAGATTTATTCATTATTTAGTGAATGGTGACAAATAAAAAAAAATGCTATATAAATTGCTAAATAAATTTTAGTTTATTTTTAAAAACATACCATTTTGTTTTAAACTGATCAAACCTCTAAAAGCTTTTGTAACCTCTTCAGAGTGGGAGAGAGAAAATAATTGCAGAGCTCTTTAAAATCTAAATTAAAATTTTATTGAATTAAATTTAAAATGGCAATTAACCATGCTGTGATTATAGCTAAATATTTTTAAATCTGAAAAATTGGAGACTTTTATTTTTAAATCAGTTATTTAGCTTCAGTTTTGCCACTTGGATTTTAATAGCTTACATTCAGAAGTTAGTGAATAATCCTGTGTGCGACTGTTGGTATAAAATTAGGACAGTTGGAATTTATGCCAACATTGCAAGGCCAAACTGGCATTTTTAAAAAATTTATATTTTTGCAATTGGCTTCCAACAACAGCTTCTACAGTAAACAGATTATATTGAATCCTTGACCTAAGAGAATATTACCTAATTCAAAACACCAGCCCAGGCCTAAAATAGACAAACATCCTGTCATTTAGTGGATTCATTCCAAATGACTTGCTGACAGTTTCCACAAAATGGATTACAGCAGAAAGAGGTTTTAACTTGTTCCGTTAAATCTGGGGGAAACAAATGAAACCAACGGTTTCTTTATAAATAAATTTAAAAAAAAAGGAGACTTGTGACTTCCCAAGGGACGTGACTGAAGACAAGGAACGGAGATCCAGTATTTATTGGCATTATTCACTAAAATAAGAATGGTCATGAACTGACAATAGATTTGCAAACTGTGAACCAAAGTATCAGAGCTGGAACAATAACTGACTTGGAGAATGTTTGTAACTCGGCTATTTTGTTCTCAAACGTGCATTTCCCGTCTCAATTTTCCACAAAACCTGGTTTTAGTAGATAACCTCATATCCGTTACAGCTCAACCTAACGTCATGTATGAATTCATATAACCTCATTCTATAACACATATTCTTACTCATTCTTACAGTTTTTTTTATAACACCAAATGTATAGCCTTAACCTATAATTCCAATATAAAAGGAATATAATCCCACATTATGTACTATAACATGCCTTCTGTTACTTGAAATTCAAATAGGATGACTTTGGTGAAATACTGCCATCTTGTGGTGAGAAAGAGAAACACATTTGTACTTCACATTGATACATATCTTATTCTCTTAGAACAGTACTGTCATGTTTTCTCTGGCAGTTATCCTTTCCTTATGTTCTTTGTATTTTAATGATTACACTCCCACATTTGCCATTTGCCTTTTTTATACGGGTATTTATTATCTTGTATTCTTAATAGCTGGGCACCTCCATTTTGTTCTCCTTTGTTTGCAATGAGCCCTTCTGTGGGATTCTTCTGACTTATGGATTGTGGGTAAACCAGCTTAACAAATTAAATGGAACATTGATGAAGCTCTACCCAATGCCAAAAATTGCCAAAGATCGCGTTTCCCATGGAAAAAAATAGTCTCTACATCTTCTTATGTATAACTAAAAAAAAACAACCTGAATTAAAAAAATAAATACAACCAAAGAGGATTAAAGGAACAAAAAAGGATGAATTTAAATGCAAAACCGGAAAATGGAAAATTTACCACCTCTGCGTCAAGACCTGCTAGGACATGGGTCGGCAAACTTTGGCATCCTGACGTCTGGCACCAATATGCTTCCATGATGTAGAAGTCAGCTTCTAATTCAGCCAAGGTTTTATTTACTGATTGACTGATTCACATTGATTGGCATTGTATTCAATTCACTGGGCTATGAAATAGTTCAGTCTAGCTTCAGCCAAGCAATCTATTAAAACCATCTTGGTTCAAACTAGATTTTATTGGATCAAATAGGGGTGACCAAGGCATAGATAGGAAGCCATATTTGGGTGACCCAAGATAGATTTCAGAGAGGAAACTTCAGAATTTCACCTTAAAATGTGTGAATTTTAGTTTTCATGAAAATATTGTTTGGCTAAGGACAGTTAAATTGAATTGATTCACATAGATGTTACCCGTTGAATAGAAAACCACCCATTTGGGAGAGAGAATGTTTTCCATGGAATAAAATATTTACAACCTATTTAGAGAATTTAGTGGCTTCCGTAGATAATGATGGGAGCTGTTAGCCACAACTTATATAGCAGCAGCAGCTGTAAAGTCTCTGTTGCTGCTGGTGAAATGTTGCTGGTTGTAAAAAGCATCAACAACACTGGAAACAAGCCTAAAATTGTTAGTTTAAAAAAAATAAATGTATTGTTTCTTTATTTTTGCTAAAAAGGTCACACTATTTGCATTCCTCTTGTGCTGCTTACCCTGTGTGCTGTATACGTGTAATGAATATACGTGTAATATAATACCTACTGTGTAATATAACACTTCCTATCCCTCCACGTCTCGTTACACGCGTCCAATGGCCTTCAACGCATGATATTATGTATCAAAGTCAGAATCACTGAAATCACAACACACTATCAAAGCTGCAAGAATCCACTAAGAAGTAAAAGGGTAGTTAACACATGTTCATAGATAGCTATTCACTAAAGGGTGAAAAAAAATGTAGACCTAAACAGTCAAAATTATTTGGTTATTTGGATATTTCAGACTAAAGATTTAAATTCACTTTGATTTTAGTCTGAATCCCTGACATTTCATATTTCAGCAAATAACGCTGCCAAAATCAGGTATGAATCCATCTAAACACTAACTTGCAGATACATGATTCTGACACACGGTGGCGTGAGTCCTGATAGAATAGATATCGTATTTCTTCTCCTCTAAGCTTTCTGTATTGTTTATGTTGGCTCAAAGGTGGGAATTAACATATCAATCCCAATTAAAATAAATAATAACAGGAAATTGCCTCTTTTCCCATGAAAAAAAGAAAAAAACAGAACAGCAAATCATCAAAACATCAAGGCCCATTTTGTATTATAACTTGTACCGAATGGTTCACTTTGGTATGGTGGTCTCTTATTATTGAATTTTTTATACATTGCTAGCACTGTGGACTTTCTGTAAAACTCTCCTAGGTATAACGTTTGATAGTTATGCAATATCATCATGACCTACGAATATTTAAAATGTAATTTCGATGATCAAAGTATATTATTTTACAGACTAGTTTTTCAGTACATATGCATTTGGATATAAGTCTGTATACATGATATACCCGCTGGGGATAGATTATTTGTTTCGTCAATCTCTGATTTTATTGAGGCATAGATTTGACAAGTATAACAACGGTAGAGTCATGACAATTTCAGTAAAAGCAATTTTGCAACTTCACGTGGGCAAGGACTTGTGTCTGCAAGAAAGCATATCTAAACTGTACGATATTACATTATGGTAAGGTGCATGGGCCGTTTTAACTAAGACACTGTAAGAGTAAACAAGCCTCTCTTTTTTTTGTAAAATTAAATAAATAAATAAATAAATAAGCTATGTAAACACGTCAAAGCATGATATGAAAAAAATATTAGTTGACTGATGAGCTTTTCTTGATATGTACACGATTGATATACGTAGATAAAAATGACTGAAAACATGCTGTATGCCACTGTCGCCTGATCTTGTAGTTTCAAGGCTGCACTACAAAAAAACAATAATAATCATAATGAATAAGAAAGTAAATATAGAGAACACAGCTACACATATCTGATGCTGGAGAAAATGTATACAAAAGAAACCTGGTCTAAGAGCAAACTTGGCAGGCCCGATCAGCTAGGAGGACAGTCAGCCAATACCCTGGCTGGGCTTATAACTTCCATAGTGATACAGTTTATGAAGATGAGTGACACTGCTTGTTGGTGTGAGGTATCCCTATTGCCCCAGACCTGTGGTAGTACCTACACCACTCTGTTGAGAACTCGGGTACACCACTCTGTTGAGAACTCGGGTACTCCGGGAAACCAAGTTCTTCCCATCTAGGATAGTGCAGAAGGTGTATGGTGTGTGTTTCTGCCAATGTAGCCAGTGATCCCAGGTAGGCATGGAATAGGGTAGTAAGGCGTCTTTATTGAAGATAAATTATTGTGTCTTTTAATGCTGTGAAACATTTGGATCTCCAGGAAATAGTGACACAAGGATAGAAAAGAGGGACTTTCTCTCTTTAGGAGAGGTTTGTGTTATTGAAACCTTGAATGACATTCAATAAGTAGATAAAGGAAGTTCTTTAAGATTAATAGGAAGGCAGCATATGACCTTAAATGGGCAGTCCAGACAATAATATAAACATTATACATTGTATAGCTTTTAGCATAATTACATGAATTTTTAAATAGTCTTTTCATACTGTGTCTTAAAACAGCTCTGCGGCTTCTCTGTATTTCATAAAGATATATCCTTTATGAAATACTCATGCAGACTGTGCTGGGAT
The DNA here is from genome assembly GCA_933207985.1 of Pelobates cultripes. Lineage (NCBI taxonomy): Eukaryota > Metazoa > Chordata > Amphibia > Anura > Pelobatidae > Pelobates > Pelobates cultripes. The sequence goes on from OW240914.1 coordinate 45,504,791, forward strand.
TTCACCGCAATCCAAAGATACTATAAGACAAAGTAATTTGTCTTACGGTAATTCTGACGTTAACATGAGATGACAAAAGACAGAGCTCATCGATGTTTCACCAATCCCAGCAATCATCACAAGTGACGGCTGTGGGATTCATTCATGGCCTCACTCACTGTAAGACGTCATCTATGGAGGCTCACGCGGTCTCGCAGGATCTTCAATAGGCCTCAGTGTTTAAACTCTTGTGTATGCAATTGACGTAGCTACTGGCGGCTAAATAGCTGTGACCTGAAGAAGACCTAAATGAAGAAGATGGTGGCACCATGAGGGATAGCTTCAGATAAGTAAATTTACCTTCCACAGCCCCCTTCGACCACCTAAGATGTCACCTTTGACCCCTGAAAGAATTAGCTTTACCCCTGCCTCCTCCTCTCTATTTACTCCATTCTAATACAATTGTCACTGGTTACTGTCCCTCCGAAACCACATTTGTACATGATAGCATGAAGCACAGCAAAGGTTACTGGGAGTTGTAGTGCAAATAATAACTTTCATTAAAAAAGCTGAGAACTGAAGTTTAACTTCCAGAACTTCCTTTGCTGTGCTGGAATTTATGTGTTAAAGTCCCACAGAAGAAACATTAGAACACCCTGATTGGCTAGCAAACCCCTTGTTTGGGCAAAGCAAACTTTCTGTAAAGTGTGGGAAGTCATTGCAGATGTAGCGACGTCCAATGTGGATAACTTTATATCTTTTATTATTTTTTACTGGTTGTTGTCACATTTTTTATGTTTCTACATTGAGTTTCCAACCGGGAAAAGAAATACTGTCGCAGACATACTCTGGCTGTACATTTGCCAATGCCTGATTTTGAATGTACAAATCGATGTCAAGCTACCAAAATGACAATACACTTACAATGTTTCACTTCAAAGCCACAAGTCACAAAACAGTCCCTGGATCAGAGTTCTCAGTTTGTCCAGTTGCCAGGACAACATTTGAGAAGGAGATCCCTTCTGTTATGTACCCTTTCGTGTGCTGTGATGTCACCATATTATTCACTGACTTTAAATGGAAGTGTTTGTATCACGAAGCTTGTGTTTATACAACAAGAAATTTAGGAATGAGAGATAGCTGCGTTCAGACACGCCACTGAGACAAACTTCATACTGCTACAATGTAACCAGACATTTCAGACAGAAATAGTCTTATACAGAGAAGGAAAATACCACACAACTCACATAAACCATTGGGAGTACAACACATAGCATGTCAGTTGCAAAGGTTCATGGGAGTTGTAGTTGACTGATAGCCTGAGATTGACTATTTGACTAGCCCTGCTAAAGAAAGAACCGCAGGTGACTGATGTGCCACACACAGAAGTAAGACTACAGACAACACTGTGCAACCTGTAAAGGGAGAGACCAAGTGACCTAGTATTGTATTAACTTATACTAAAACAGACGAGATGAAAAAAAAAATCTCCATTTCAGACCAGCTGGATACTCCTTACAACTATGCTGAATTTTGCAAGTGGGTTTGAAGTCACCGTGAATTTGTGTTTAGTGAATAGACCTCCCCATGGGATTGACCTCTCGGTTTATTAAACAAGAGCAGCAATCTAATTTTTACTAGGCTGACTAGGTTTGCACCCTGGGTGGTCAGGTGGAGAGGTTTGATGTTGCTGGAACTTTTTTAATTAATATATTATTCAAATTTTTATAACTTTAAAGGATCACTATAGTGTCAGGAAAGCAAACCAGTTATCCTGACACTATATATTCCTTGGGGGACCCTCACCCTCAGGGTCCCCGTCCCGCGGCGCTAAAAGGGTTAAAACCCCTTCAGCCACTTACCTTTATCCAGCGCCGGGATCCCTCGGCGCTGGTGACCTCTCCTCCCCCGCCGTCATCAGCTCCCGAGTGGAGTGGAATGCGCATGCGCAGCAAGTGCCGCCCGCACATTCAAACTATCTATAGGAAAGCATTCTCAATGCTTTCCTATGGACGCTCTGGATGCGAACTTCACATCCAGTGTCGCAGAAGCGCCTCTAGCGGCTGTCAGGAAGACAGCCACTAGAGGTTGGATTAACCCTGCTATGTAAACATAGCAGTTTTTTCTGAAACTGCTATGTTTACGTGTGAAGGGTTAAAACCTGAGCCATCTGGCACCCACACCACTTCATTGAGCTGAAGTGGTCTGGGTGACTATAGTGTCCCTTTAATGATGGGCGGCTGCATCTCCTCCATTCCTTATTTATTAATCTCCTTCCCCTTCTTCTTCCCAGTAACAACAGCACTCTGGGTCCCTCCACTCCCTGCCCACTGCAACCTGAGGTAGACTACAGTTATTAGGAGAGGGCCCATTTTGTGTGTGTAAATTTGTGTGAGAGCTTCAGTTTTTAGTGATACAGTGTGTATAATTTTGTTTGTGTGTAAGTAATTTATTTTGAGTGGAATTTACTGTGTATGTGTGGGGGGAAGATGCAGGTGTAATTTAGTGTATGTGAGGAGAGGAGAGCGGGTATAATTTAGTGTGTGTGGGGGATAAGCATGTATAATTTATTGTGTTTGTGTGGGGAGAGCAGGTATAATTTAGTGTGTGTGTGTGTGGGTATAATTTTGTGTGTTTGTGTCTGTGGGGCGAATGGGTATAATTCATTGTATGTGTGTGGGGAGAGCAGGTATAATTTAGTGTGTGTGTAGGGATAGTGGGTATAATTTTGTGTGTTTGTATCTGTGCGGGGAGTGGGTATAATTCAGTGTATGTGTGTGGGGAGAGCAGGTATAATTTAGTGTGTGTGTAGGGATAGTGGGTATAATTTAGTGTATGTGTGTGTGTGTGTGTGTGTGTGTGTATAGCAGGTATTGTTTAGTGAGTGGAATGTAATTGAAGGAGATGTAAATTTGATGTGAGAGATGCCAATGTGTCTTATTCAGAGAGTCACAAGCACATGACAGATAGAAGAGAATACAAGATTACACTTAGCTTTCTGGAGGATAGGGGGTACATTCTCCTCTTTATAATACTAGAAATGGGGGGTGTAACAGAACACAATATAGCTTGTTTGCTACTTCTAAGTGTTGCTTCAAAGTGTGTGCTTGGAGATATTCTGGCGAGTTTTACAGATTCTTCAACTGTCTTCAAGATATTGCTAAGAGTTTTCTTTTTACTGTTACAGGTAAGATTCATCTGTAGGAAAAGGTTACTGATTGCACAAGGTTTGATTTCCTGTTGTTAAATGGTAAGGCATTTGATTTGATGAAGCTAGTTACTTGCTATTGATTGTTGGTTAATTAGCTATTGTTTGCAAATTAGCATAGGCCTACCCAGGTGTTAAACATTCCTAGTGGGTGGTGCTTTTAGGAGTTATATAAGGGTTGTGGTCATTACCTTGGCTAATATAGCTTGGTTGCTGTGTGCTTGGAGATATTCTGGAGATATACTGGAGGTAATCTGAGGTATACAGGTGGACAAAAAAAAAGTTAAGATTTGTTTGACTTAAATTACTTACCTCATTAAAATGGCAGACTTAGTTCAGTGTAATAGTTGTTATGCATTTGTTTCACGTTCCACTTTTCGGAGATTTGGTTGTTTTCTAATCTGTAGACAGTTCTCTATATTGCGGCAGGAGATTGTATTTTTGAAGTTTGCGATTTATAAATTATCCAGTAAACAAACTCAGGCTGGAACTGTTGCAAAGCCACTGTCGCAGAGACGCAGAGGCGGCTCTCTAATTAGGCGATTTAGGCGGCCGCCTAAGGCCTCGCGCTGGCTGGGGCCTCGCGGCCGCCTAAATCGCCCAAGGGCAGACTGACATGTCGGGTCCTCGGTCTATGACCGAGGATCCGACATCAGGGGGAACCCGGCGGCTTGCCCTTTATGCCGCCGGGTGCGAGGCCCCCTCAGTCCGCCCGGAGAGCCAGCCTTCAGTCTGCAGCTACTCCGGGTGTGAGCTGCAGACTGAAGTGTCTCACGATCCCCAGCCAATCAGAGCGTTGCCGCGGGTTACCACGGCAACGCTCTGACTCCTGGAGATCGCGAGACTCCTATCACGTGGTCTGCAGCTCACACCCGGCGGAGCTGCAGACCGGATAGGAGGCCCACCGGACCACCAGGGAGCCAGGACACTGGACCACCAGGGACACCTGCAAAGGTAATTCCCCCTGTCACCCCCTAAGTCCCCTGTCACCCCTCAGCGTCCCCTGTCACCCCTCAGCGTCCCCTGTCACCCCCTCAGCGTCCCCTGTCACCCCCTCAGCCTCCCCTGTCACCCCCTCAGCCCCCTGTCACCCCTAAGTCCACTGTCACCCTCTACTTCCCCTGTCACCCCTCATCAAGTCCCCTGTAACCCCCTATGTCCCCTGTCACCCCCTATGTCCCCTATGTCACCCCTAAGCCCCTGTCACCCCTCAGCGTCCCCTATGCCCTCAGCGTCCCCCTGTCACCCCTCACCAAGTCCCCCTGTCACCCCTCACCAAGTCCCCCTGTCACCCCTCACCAAGTCCCCCTGTCACCCCTCACCAAGTCCCTTGTCACCCCTACCTAAGCTAAGTCCCCTGTCACCCCTCATCAAGTCCCCTGTCACCCTAAGTCCCCTGTCACCCCTAAGTCCCTGTCACCCCTAAGTCCCCTGTCACCCCTCATCAAGTCCTGTCACCCTAAGTCCCCTGTCACCCCTCACTAAGTCCCCTGTCACCCCTCACCAAGCCCCTGTCACCCCCTAAGTCCCTGTCACTCCCTAAGTCCCCTGTCACCCATCACTAAGTCCCCTGTCACCCCCTACCTAAGCCCCCTGTCACCCCTCACCAAGCCCCCTGTCACCCCTCACTAAGTCCCCTGTCACCCCCTACCTAAGCCCCCTGTCACCCCTCACTAAGCCCCCTGTCACCATCACTAACTTCCCTGTCACCCCCCACCAAGCCCCTGTCGCCCCCTCACCAAGTCCCCTGTCGCCCCCTCACCAAGCCCACTGTCACCTCTCACTAAGCCCGCTGTCATCCTCTCACTAAGCCCGCTGTCACCCCCTCCCTCCCTGACTCTGCCCTCTGTCACCCCCTCACTCTGCCCCCTGTGAGCCCCTCCCTCACTGACAACTGTCACCCCCTCACTGTGGCCCTCACTCTGCCACCTGTCACCCCCTTTACCCTAATTCTAACACCTGTCACCACCTCCTTCCCTCACTCTGTCCCCTGTCACCCCCACCTTCCCTCACTCTGTCCCCTGTCACCCCACCTTCCCTCTCTGTCACCCCATCGCAAAGCCCCCTGTCACCCCCTCCTACCCTCACTCTGACCCCTGTCACCCTCTCCCTCTCTGACACTGCCACCTGTCAACCCCTCCCTCAGCCACCTGCCCACCCTTCACTCTGCCACCCCCTAACTCTGTCACCCCATCCCTCCCTCAGCGACCTGTCACCCCCTTTCACACTCTGTTAATCCCTTCCACAATCTGTCACCCCCTTCCACACTCTGTCACACCTCTCCACACTCTGTCAGCCCCCTCCACTCTCTTTCACGTCATTTCACACTCTGTCATCCCCTCCACTCACACACACAGTCTCCCCTTTCAACACCCTGTCACCTCCCTCCACACACCCTGTCACCATTCCCCACAGACAAAATGCACAAAGGCCACAGTCCATATACAAAAAATACCGCAAGCAGCTACCACACACACATACGGTCCTAGACACAAACATACACATGCTCACAGAAACATACATTCACATACAAGGGTACTCACTGTCAGACGCACTCTCAGGCACATACACAGATAGACAATGACAGACACATTTAGAAATACACACAGCCAGATAAACACATTGTGACTGTATGTCTGTATTAGTCAATATGTGTGCATCAGTGTGTTTTGTGTGTGTGTGTGTGTGTGTGTAAATGCATGTGCATGTATCAGTGTGTATATGTATTTGTGTATTTAGTGTTTAAATGTGTGCGTGTGTCTGCAGTGTGGTTGTGGTATGATATGGGCAATGCAAAGATAAAGTTGCAAGTAACATATATATATATATATATATATATATACATACATACATACATACATACATACATACATACATACATACATACATACGGAAACACATATATGATAATATACATGTTAAGGAATTTAGAATATGTGGGGAAATGTCAGGCTATACAACCATACCCAGCAATCGTATACAAATGATTAGCAATTTATGTCATATCTACAGTAAGTGCTCACAACGCAGCGGCATAGGGAGTTGCGGCAATTTTTTTCACTAATGGTGTAAATGGGGGGCCTCATGTTTGACTTTCGCCTAAGGCCTTGCAAAGTCTAGAGCCGCCTCTGCAGAGACGTACTAGGAATGGCAGATGGATTACTCTAGGATCTGGTAGACTTAGAGTTGTGGATAAAGGGCATATTGCACAGTCTCTTGCTCTACATAATCCTTTTTTTTTTTTTATTTCTTTTTTTTTTAGCAATTTCAGAGTGTAATGGTGTTATGGAGACAGGCTCAGGCACTGAGGGTAGTGGCATTGTGGAGACAGGCTCAGGCACCGAGTATAGTGGTGTTGTGGAGACAGGCTCAGGCACCGAGTATAGTGGTGTTGTGGAGACAGGCTCAGGCATCGAGTGTAGTGGTGTTGTGGAGACAGGCTCAGGCACTGAGGGTTGTGGAGACAGGCTCAGGCACCGAGAATAGTGGTGTTGTGGAGACAGGCTCATGCACCGAGTGTAGTGGTGTTGTGGAGACAGGCTCATGCACCGAGTGTAGTGGTGTTGTGGAGACAGGCTCATGCACCGAGTGTAGTGGTGTTGTGAAGACAGGCTTGGAGGCTATGGTGAGGCCTAATAGAAAGCAGTTGTTTTGGGGGATTGTATCATAAGAGCAAGAAAAAAGAAAGCCGTCTACAGGCAATGGCTGTCTAAAAAATAGACTGGACCACTTAGCCTGTAGATGGTCACACCTTATAAGACACTCCAGTTGTGTCTTGGGGCATAACCCCTGATTAGTAAAACTATAAGATACTCAAAATAACTAGTACCGGAGTATCCACTGGAATAATGAATAGTAATGATTCTATACAAAGTGAGATATAGAGATATATACAATGAGAAAATACAATAATAGAAAAATGGGTCAGGTGAAAGTAGAAAATAACTGCCTAATGGCAAAAAACTCCCTTCCTAATGTCTCTAAAAGTAGATACTGCAGTACACAGGTTTAGACTATAATATATAATGCTTCATAGGTCAATATCTGTGACTGCAGGCTGGTATCAATACAGCCAAAGAATATATAAGGGACATTAAGGACTTGCTTTTACCTAGTAAGTCTCAAGCTGTGGCATTATATAAGATATAATACTAGATTGCTAGCATATTGGAACATTAGAGGCTGAGTAAGCAGAAAAGTATAAATAGATACTATATGTTGGATCTATTGAAAATAATTCAAACAGTAAATTGTATCAAAAAAGTATCTATAATGTTAACTGCCATGTACTCAATTGCTAGCATATTGGGACATAAGTAACTGAATAAGCAGAAGAGTATAAATAGAGACTATATATTGGATATAAAATAATCCAAAAAATAAAATGTATTAAGAGTAGTATCTATCATAATAACTGCCACATATAAACTAAGTCCAAAATTATTGAATAGACAAAATATATCCACAAATGGATCTGTTATATAATATGCCACATATTGGGAGGTATAAAGCATAAGAGAGAGATAAAGTGAATAGTGAAAAAACAGTGTGCTAAATGTGCAGAGCCATGCTTAGAATGCTGGCTGCCTGCACATGGTGACAGAGTGCCCTATAAGTGAAAAAGATGAGGGGAAAGAAGACCCCCCCCCCCTCCAAAATAACCAGACGCGCGTTTCGGTCCTCTTGTGATGCACCTTCGTCAGGGGGTAGAGATGGACAATGGTGGTCTTGTGAGATGTCTTCCCGGAGCTACTGCTCACTGAGACAGGAGACATATTTGTAATATTTTTAAGCAAGCAAAGCAGGAAGGGGAATTGGATGTACTTGTCCATCTAGGGACAAATGACTTGGCTTGCAATGAGGTTTCAGAGGTTAAGGAAGTTTTTAGTGTTTTTGCCAATGATATACGGCAGTTTGCTTCCACACTGTCATTCTCTGAAGTTCTGTCTGTGCATAACACTCAGAACGACAGGCGGATGCTTATTAACTCGTGGCTTGGTAAATGGTGTCGGGAGCAAGGATTTAACTTCATTTCTCATGGTAGCTTTGTTTGGAATGGAAATAAACTGCACAAAAAAGACGGTTTGCATCTTTCTCAAAAGGGAACAAATGTTCTCAGTGAGCAGTTCAGAGGTTTTACTAGGATATATTTAAACTATGAGGGGGTACGAGAAAAGGGTGATAAAACATCAATCCAATTGCCCACCAAAACAAGTAGAGAAGGTGCCTGTAGCAAGTGTGTTAAAAATGATAAGCTTAGAGTCATGTCTACAAATGCTCGCAGTTTAGGGAATAAGATCCATGAACTTGTGGCAATAATGGCAACTGATAATGTAGATTTAGTCGCTGTTACTGAGACATGGTATAATGAGAAAAATGACTGGGACATAGCAATACCACGGTACACTTTATACAGAAAAGACAGGGAAGGCAAGAAAGGGGAAGAGGTGGCTCTGTATGTGAAGGATAGCTAGAAATCTAGTCTAATAAAAGTTAGAACATAGAGTCCGTTTGGGTTACGTTAGAATTTGGTAATCACACAGTAACTCGTGTAGGTGTGATTTATAAGCCCCCTGTTGTGCCTAATCATTAAATTCACGAACCGCCAATATCAAAAAGCAGTAATGAATTACCCTAAGGTTTTTAAAGATATTTTTGGGCACCAAAACCCTATTCGGGATGAGTAAATTGAGTATTTGAGAAAGGGAAAGACACTGACACCAAGTACTTGTAAATAATCAATACAAACTTAATTGATTAACCCCCTCACGACGGAGTCAATAGTGCACGTGCTGATCAAAACAAAACGTAAACAAAAACTGGAATTTGCGCTATATGTCTGTTCAACCGTAATTCACCGCTGTCACATTAAGTGCACCCACACTTATTATATATTATTTTGTTCAGGAAAAACAGGGCTTTCATTTATCATTAACTATTCATATATGGAACATAATTTATTATGAATAAAATTTAAAAAAATGTGAGAAAATAAGATTTTTTTTAAATTTGTATTTCCGTCTGACATTTTAGCTGTGAATGTCATAATACTGTTAGGTTTTACTGAAAAAAAATGCACATATTTGTAATCAGCGATGTCTCACAAGTACAACAGGTTTTATGGTGTTTTGGAAAGTTACAGGGTCAAATATAGAACGTTCCATTTTCACATTGAAATTTGCCAGATTAGTAATGTTACCTTTGAGACGGTGTGGTAGCCCAGGAATGAGAATTACCCGCATAATGGCATACTATTTGAAAAAGTAGACAACCCAAGGTATTGAAAGTGGGGTATCTTTAGTCTTTTTTAGTAGCCACTTAGTCACAAACACTGGCCTCTAATATTTGAGTTCAGCGAAGTCTCCCGAGTATAACAGTACCCCCTATGTACAGGTTTTATGGTGTCTTGGAGAGTTACAGGGTCAAATATAGTGGTTGCGAATTAAATTCTCTGCACTTTCTCCCTGTGTTGTCAGGCATGTCAATCAAATTTTAATTAATCAAATCACATAATTATGTTAAAAGATTACTTAAATATAAATGAAGAATTTTAATATATATGCATTTATAGGTATTTAAATTCTACGTATATACTAATGTAATCTTTTATGTAATTATATGTATTTAGCTATATATATATATATTTGCGGTTATTTGTACTTTATATATAGATAGATAGATATAGAATGTCATTCTAAGTGTATTTTGTTACCAATATATATATATATATTTATAACAAAATACAGTTAGAATGAAATTACATATGAATATATAATTTATATTAAATTTTGTTTCAATATTTTATTTATTGATTTTATTATTTTATTTATTATTGTAATTATATATATATATATATATATATATATATATAAATATATATATATATATATATATATATATATATAAGGAATTCAAGTAAATGGCTGCACTCACGAAATAAAAGTCCAAAGTTTAATGACAAATGATTAAAACATCCAAGATCAACGTTTCAGTCCTTGCAGACTTTCATCAGGTCCTGATGATCCTGATGAAAGTCTGCAAGGACTGAAACGTTGATCTTGGATGTTTTAATCATTTGTCATTAAACTTTGGACTTTTACTTTGTGAGTGCAGCCATTTTCTTGAATTCCTTGGATATTGAAGCTACTTTTTGGTTGGCACCCGGCTACTAAGGGACATTGAAGCGTGAGTGCAGGAGCAATTTTGTTTTTATATATATATATATATATATATATATATATATATATATATATATATGGCCCCCGGGGACTTCTTTTGCCGGGGGAGGGCTGCCTGGGCTGTCAAGCAGTCCTCCCGAAGCAGAGCGCTGGGAAGGTAAGTATCCCGGGCGCTCTGGGGGCTGCAGCCGTTACGGCGTTCTATGCCGCCGCAACGGCTTTAAAGCCCTTTTAAATGGGGACGGCATAGAACACCGTAACGGCGTTAATGGGTTAACAGAGACTTACTTAATAAGTAATAACATTTAATCTATAGTGCAAATTCAGCTTAAGGAAACAGTTTAATTATCTAGATCAGTGCAAGGCAACCTATGGCACGTGTGCCATGCACGGGACTCGGTGTCTCTTTGTACGGCACTCGAGGCTGCTAGAGCCAAACAGGTTCTGGCCTATCAGGAGTCCCAGTGAAACTTCAGATATACGAAAAGTTGGTGAAGGACAATCCTCAATATATGCATTGCAGCACTTGTGAATGGGAATCCACACTGGAGTAGAGCAGCCTGCAGCTGCTGTTGCAGCTTCTGCCCTTGAGCTGTACCTGGCCAGCCTGGTCCCCACTAGAACCCAGGGAAGCCACCCACACTGCTAGATATACACAGACCTGCAGAATAACCCTCCCCTCATACAAATAATACGAACAGCCCACAAACAAACATACACACAACTCTACATGCAGCCTCTCACATGCAATACCCCAAAGACATACACACACTACCAAACACACAATGTGGCATATCCATCCACACACAATTCCACAAGCAGCCCTCATACACAGCCCACATTCAAAGGTACACAATACCACAAACTGCTCATGAACATATGAAATATAATAGCTCATATACACACAAATACAACACACAAAGCAACTGTAGTATAAATAACACAAGCAGAATATGGCAACATACTCACCTCAATTTAAAAAAAAAAAAAAAATAGGGCCGGCATGCTATCGGACATCATAATCTTATTTCGGCACAGTGCTGCTAAAAGGTTGCCTACCCCTGGCCTAGATATTCAGCTTAAGTTAAACATCACCATTAGAGAAGCTTGGTTGTCACTCCGCTGCATATGACTGAGAGAACTTCTGGCAGTCAGGCTTGAAGGGACCCTCTCTTACTGCGAATCAGCAGAACCAGCAATACACGTCCATATTACAGGTGGGTAGTACTCCAAGAGAGTGCCAAGTTTTCTCCGTCTTTTATACCTTTTTTACCAATGGGATGGATAGTCTGTACTTTTCCACCAAGTTTCTATATCAGTGCAGCCCAGCAAAGACCTTGCAATTGGATGGGACCGGCAGCTGGCCAGGCTGTTCAGGACCACCAACAATGCCATGCCAGGTCTGTGCAGTTAATTATCTCTTATCTATAAGCTAGCTCTGTACTAATAATTATCTAGTGATGGTATGCATGAGTCATTTTGATGCTGTGTTTTGTGCTTCTAATAACATTTTAGTGCTGTGTATTAATAGCTGTGGCATCCAGGCCTGCATATAGTGATACTGCCTGTGTGTGCTTATGTGCATATCAGGACCATCTTAACTATCTATGAGAGTTTAATTTGCCCAATAGTGATCAATCAATCATTCTTAATTGATATTGAATATTATCACAGTATCTTATAGAGAGAGGAGCAGTGACAGATAGCTGTGTATCTGATAGAGAGTGGAGCAGAGTGACAGATAGCTGTGTATCTCATAGAGAGTGGAGCAGAGTGACAGCTAGCTGTGTATCTTATAGAGAGAGGAGCAGTGACAGATAGCTGTGTATCTCATAGAGAGAGGAACAAAGTGACAGATAGCTGTGTATCTTATAGAGAGAGGAGCAGTGACAGATAGCTGTGTATCTCATAGAGGGAGGAGCAGAGTGACAGATAGCTGTGTATCTTATAGAGAGAAGAGCAGAGTGACAGATAGCTGTGTATCTTATAGAGGGAGGAGCAGAGTGACAGATAGCTGTGTATCTTATAGAGAGAGGAGCAGTGACAGATAGCTGTGTATCTCATAGAGGGAGGAGCAGTGTGGCAGATAGCTGTGTATCTCACAGAGAGAGGAGCAGAGTGACAGATAGCTGTGTATCTTATAGAGAGAGGAGCAGTGACAGATAGCTGTGTATCTCATAGAGAGAGGAGCAGAGTGACAGATAGCTGTGCATCTTATAGAGAGAGGAGCAGTGACAGCTAGCTGTGTATCTTATAGAGAGAGGAGCAGTATTTTTTATTTATTTTGTGTTTATTTAAGTTTTTCAATTCCTTACCAGATTAACAATAAATATATATATAGAAGTTTACACATTGACATATTATAAAGCAAACAGCTATCAATGAAAAGCACCTTCATTAATAATAATGTTTGGTATGTCCGAAAATGCCCGAGAGCACTTTAATGTGTTCAGGAGATTAAGTCGAAGCGGAGGTTTGTCAGCTTTGCTATTGTGTATGTCAAAAGAATGTCGCTTGAACATGATCTGCCATTAGTTACATGGTAACATAGACTAATTGTGTCTATGGCTATGGATAGAACAGACATACGCCTTATGGGAGGAGGAGCAGTATTTCGCCCAGCATTGTGCACCTTATAAAATGAAGAGTATGCAGAATTGCAGATATCAATGCATGTTAGTAGCAGTAGATAAATGTTTATCATAGGAGGCCGGGGCCTAGTGGCAGATCAGTCTATTTCATGGAATAAACACTCAGTGAATCTAGCTTCATACATCTCTCTATAGCTGTTATAATTGGGTTTCATGTCTGCTCAGCTCTTCCCATGCCAAGGTGAAGCTGAAACATCCCTTGTACAGAAACAATGAGTCTTTCATAGTCCTGCACAGATATATCTTCCAAGGAGAGCTACTGCCTCGGGGAGCTGACTGCACACACACTGCAATAGTGATACCGCTGTATCACTATCACATACATCTACCACGATGCCAATGTACCCTATTTCTGTCCGGTCCTAATAACCCAATCTCCCTATGGGGAAGGCAACTTAAAGGCACTATACTACTTGGAGTCTGTGAGTTCCACATTAAGTGGGGGCACTGTTTTCATTAGCTTACAGTGTTGCACTTTTATTTGTTATTTTTCCATTCTTCTGTATTATACTCTGTCTGTAAAAGGTCACCAGTAGGAAAGGGACCTTGGGAATCTGTCTATTTAAGCTAAGTATCTTTATTTTTATATTACACTTTTGAATTAAGTGGATATATTTGCTATTTTCTCGTAATAACCGAATGCCTACTCTACTGAGATCAATCCACGTCGGGTTCATTTACAATCTTGTTGACAGATAGCACTCGCAAGCTGTCGCTATTAACTACAGCTGCTGTTTGGCAGTGACTGCTATTTACAAACAGGTTTTTAACCTTATCACTACTTTTTAAAGTGGCAATGTCACCCCCCCTCCTCTGCAAAATTAGTATTTTATAAAGATAGAATCTTTCTGAAGTACTCAGATTGACTGTGTTGGAGTTTCACTGAAATTCCAACCAAGTCAAAAGTTACACTGAGACAGAGCAGGGATTACTTTGTCTCAGTATTTTTCCTACTGAGACAAAATAACTCCACCTAGTGTGACACTTCTTCACACTAGGTGGAGCTACCACGGTCAAGCTGTGTGATTTCCCCAAGCCATCAGAAGTGGCAGCTTCAGGGAAATTAGCTCTTTCTCTGAAGGGTCTCGAGGGATCCTTCATAGACCTCAGTGCTGTACTCTTGTGCATGCGCGAGAGTAGAGCAATGACGTCGGCTCCTGACAGGAACAGAAGAGGAGCAAAGGAAAGACGATAGCAGCTCCTGGGAGAGGCAGGTTCAGGTAAGTAAAACTCACCTTTGCTTGCCCCTCTCCCCCAGCCACTGGACCCTCAGTAGCGATGTCTACTTTATGGGCCAGACGGTGACAGATCTGCTTTAGGGAGAGGTAGTGGAAGACAATTGAGTGGTGGCAGAGAATTAAGCATTAACACTGCAGGAGTATGATATATAGAGAGAGTAAAACTGCTTCATTAAGCTAAAGGTGTTTTGTTGCCTAGAGTTACCAATTTAATAAATCCAATGTGGACATATACAAATAGCAACACTAGGAATGTCATTTACTTACAATATATTGGCAAAACAAAACGGAAATTAAACAGGTAAGAAGCTTATACACCGTCAGCAAACACTTTAGAAATCAACATGGAGACATTGCTAATTCCTACTCGATTTATCTCCCAAGAAATAAAGAGATAAATGTGACTCTTGAAGGAAGGTGACCTGTTTCACATTCTGTCCCAGTGGGGGATGTTCTGGATTTTCCTTTCGAAGACCAGGACACTGTCTGGGTTAAATCTGAAGTGGGACATCTCCCATTTAAATTTTTTTTTTTTTTTAAAGTGACATTACTTTTAAAACATTATTTTTAAATAATTTATGTTAGTGAATAAAAAAACATTATAAGATTATAATAAATTCAAGTCTCCTATTGAAACATTTGCTCTTAATTTATATCAGATTTTCGTTGGGTTTGTGAAGACTGTTCGTTGGAAATTTTCCGTGCTTTGCAATATGACCAAGAGCACACCAACCAACCAAGCTAAAGTGTTATTTAGATCTATAGTATAAGGAATAAATGTTTGTATTCCCAACACTATAGTGTTCCTTTAAGTAAGCCCAGTTAGTAATTGCAATATTGTATTTAGTTATGTTATAAGGAATGGTCTCTCTTAAGAAACATTGCTCAGTCTGCTAAATTTGTGGGGCCATTTACCCAAGCAGTTTCTTTTACATGGTGTGATTTTATGTGTGAATAATGTTCATTGTGTATGATATACCGAATGATTCTAGTACTATTTGTGTAAAGTAATTGGTTACTTTTGTGTTTTTTATTATTTTGGTGTTCATCACTTTATCAATACAGTATCAGTTTTTCATTTTTCATGTCAACGCGTAGGGAGTTAAAGATCACTTTTTAAAAAACTTTTTTATTCTTCCTTTTCCTAATATTTTGTTTATAATCTCCTTAAACTAGTCAAAGTTAATATTCCACATGGACGATGTTACAGATCACTCACTTACAGTTCCACGCTTACCATGAACTTATCCTTAAAATAGGTATGAACGAAAAAGGCAGAATAAAGTGAATACGAGATACATAGTACAAATGCATACAATACTGTAACCAATGTTACTTTGTAAGCAACACTATTATAACATGTAAATACAAACAAACAAGTCCTGCGCTCAAACTCCCACCACTCTTGGGCGGCAGCAACGACCATAGTACACATTAGCCCCAATACACACAGTAAAAAACAAACGAAAAAAGTTCACCTTAAAAGTTCACCTTAATGTATGTCATACACATGCAAATTATCTTGTATCACCTTTCAATGACATTGAAAATATTAAAATATGTATATTACGCATAAGGTAGGTGGGTCATATCATTTGTACCCCTGATGGTTGGCACGTCTGCTATGGTTTTATGAACCGAGTATTTTCGCCAATTACCCATTCTCCCATGCTTCCCCTGCCCTGGTTTTAATAACTTTTGGTAATCTGTTTGCTGTAATCATTCACAGTAATTCTGTCTGCATTATATAGTTTCAAGAGGATGTTAATGTTGATCACTTTCTTCCTTTATTTTCCCCATCATATGTGAAATTGAAATCTGTATCACGTGCATTTCATTATTTAAAAATACAAAAGATTAAATCCCCTCCAAATGATTCATTGATTTGTTAAATTACTGTCTTTTTGAGCTTTTTTTTTACTTTAAAATGTAAAATTTTGGAAATGGATTGCCGGTTTGCTAATGAACAATCTCGGATTGCTAGTGGGTACTAGCCAGCCCTGCCCTCCCCTCCCCTGCAAAACTATTATTTCGGATATTATTAATTTGGCATTTCAGGAATATTTTAAGTACTGCCTTGTGGTCTGGATATTCAGAGAATTAGTCAGAGCACTGTCGCCTGGTTTCCATGGTAAAACTGTTACTCGGTCAGTGAACACCAAACTGGAAGATTGTTTAGAGTTGTCTGCACCTGCCAGAGATGCAGACCACATGCTCCCTCACTGGATATGGATACAGTCAGTAGCACCACAGGACCACTAGAAATTATATCCTCTGCCCTCCAGGAAATTAAGTAGACAGAGTTAAAAAAAAAATGTATATTTATAAATTAAAAGTAATATTAAACACTCAAAAACACTCTTCTAGCCTCATACACAATCACACTAAACCAACCCCACACACAATCACACTAAACCAAACCCATACTCAATCACACTCAGCCAACCCCACACACAATCACACAGAGCCATCACACACAATCACACCCAGACAGCCCTCACGTACATTCACACTCAGCCAACGCCACACACAATCACACAGAGCCATCACACACAATCACACCCAGACAGCCCTCACGTACATTCACACTGAGCCAACCCCACACACAATCATACTCAGCCCTCACACACATTCACATTCTGCCAGAACCACATGCATACATACACACACTCACACTCAGTCAACTCCACAATAAAACACATTTGGCCAAACCCCACAAACTTAGACACCACCACACAATTAAACACAGCCAGGCCCGGACTGGCCATCGGGCAGACCGGGCAAATGCCTGGTGGGCCACGGTGGCTGTGGGCGAGGCCGGCAGGGAGCTGTTTGCCCGACGGGCCGGTGGGGAGATCAAAGCTCTCCCTCACCGGCCCAAATGCGGCCGCCGGCGGGGAGAGAGGGAGGGAGACAACCGCCGGGGGAGGAGGACCCGGCGGATCTCTAACTTGAAGCTCCGCCGGGTTACTCTCGCGAGATCCGGCGTGTTGCCATGGCAACGACCGGATCTCGCGAGAGTGAACTCTAGCCCCACGAGTACCACCAGGGACCACTGCCTCCCAGTCCCAGGTACCAGCGTGCCGGTCCCCCCCTCCCAGGCTAAAGGTAAGAAGGGAGGGGGGGATTTAATGCCTGTTTTTTGTTTTTATTTACCCCCCCAACACACACACAATCCATTCTAACATTTATACAGCACTCTCACACCCATCACACACAGCACTCTCACACACAGCACTCTCACACCCATCACACACAACACTCTCACACCCATCGCACACAACACTCTCACACCCATCACTCTCACACCCATCGCACCCAGCACTCTCACAGCACTCTCACACCCATCGCACCCAGCACTCTCACACACAGCACTCTCACACACATCACACGGCACTCTCACACACATCACACGGCACTCTCACACAAAGCACTCTCACACACGGCACTCTCACACCCATCACACACGGCACTCTCGCACACACAGCACTCACACACACGGCTCTCACACACGGCACTCACACACACATACTGCACCCCTCACATACACACAGAACCCCCCAACACACTGCACCACACTCATACACAATACTTCCAAATATAAATATATATATATATATATACATATATACACACATACATACATACATATATACACACACTACACTCTTAACATACACACTCTGGATCCCCTATGCACAAACTAGATTCCTTGTAAGCAAACACATACTCACCTATATACACACACACATCATCACCTATATACACACACACACACACACTATAGCCTGTATGCACACACTTGCTATATCCCCAATACACACATTCTCTACAGCCCATAGCCACATATGCATCACATTACACCACTTTACACCACAAACACAACATGACTAAAACCAACCTTATTACACAATACCACACCACAATCAGCTCACTCTACACACACGCAATACCACAAGCAGGCTCCAAACACATGCACAATACTCTTTCCTGGCCCTTTTGTCTCCTGGTATCCATTTATAGAGACACCAGAGACAAGTTGCAAAGAAACACAGTGCAAGCATGTTATTAAATTTGCTTGCACTGTGCAGAACAAATACAGAGCTTTTTTCTCATGCTAGAGTTCTTCAGCAGAGCTCTGCGCATGGTCTGCCCTGGAAGAGCATTGAACCAACATGCTCACTTTGAGAGGAGGCGTGTTTGTCATTGGTGATGACAAACACACCTCCTCTGCCCCGCCCCCTTCTTAGTGGGCCGCTGTGTTAAAAAAATGCCCGGGCCGAATTTTTCACACTCAGCCACCACACACAACACACTTAGGTGTATTGCATAGGTGGAATGACAAGGGGGCCCTTCTTTTATCTTTACACCAAAGTACTGTGGCTCCTAGTTACGTCCCTGTCAGATGACCCAAGCAGGCATTCTAATATAAAACAGTAACAAAAAAAGTGTGGCTCTTGGCAAATTGTTTCTGTGGTCATAAATAACTTAGTTTTACATTTGTAATTATTAATAGAGACTAAGCCTCTTATGGTGGTCTTTGCTCTGTGCTGCTTGTTAACCATGTGCAAAACAATTATTTACAGGCAAAGCTGGGTTTACTTATAATGTGGTCAGCTGAAAGTGACATCACAATCATAATCTAACCCAGAATGGCTTCTCCGACTTGTGAATCTACTGGAATATAAAATAGTGCAATTAAATACAAGAACTGGCCACATCATGTATTGAAATGATATTTTTACATTCCAAACCAGATCTTGTACAGGTAGGACGATGCTTTCAATTGTAGTGGTTATGGTGCTTGGCGTGCACCTTCCATTATAACGTAACTTATTACCAGTGGCGATCTTTATTTACCACTTTCTCCATTGCTGGAATGTTGCGTTTTATTTAATTTCTACGCCCTCTGTTATTATTAATAATAGCTTGTCTTATGATCCTTGCTGGTCCTAATTTTCACGCTAAGTAATTTTTGTGCTGCCAGTTCTTTTGCTGAGTTTTGTTTTTATGCTTTATGTTAACTGTGGGTATTGACCTTTTAGCAGCCAGAGGAAACATATCCAAGTCCTCTTCTCCGAGAACAAATTAATAATAGTGCTTTTGTGATTATTAATAGCACTGTGCCTCACATGGGTTCTGCCCAGTTAATGTTTTGATTTGGCTGCTTATGGCTATGTCCTATTGCCATCATCTCCGTGGTTTTTCTGCCAATGCGGCAATTAACCAATAGACAATTGAAATGGACAGTAAAGTGATGTTGTTTCTCAAAGATATTATCAAAATCATCAAGATGCTTATCGTCATTGTAGCCATGTTAGAAATGAATGGAACCGGTGCTGTCGTATAGCAATACCCAAGTACTGTAACAATAGAGGTCCCTTGCATAGGTTATGGTGCAATAAACTACCTGTCGATGTGTCCCTTTATAACTGCGTCAGTTTGCAAAAACATCTAGAGCGATCTGTCTGTCTGTCCATCCTTCTGTTGATCTAAACTACAAATCTCTACTTGCAGTTCATGTTCTATCTGGGAGCTGTTCTGCTGCGCATTACTACTAATGTGGACTGCTGCATCTCGGTTAGATTTTATACCCAAAATAGACTGTCATGTTCTGGAGCCTACACCATGCGTCAATCAGGCAACATTAAATACGCACATTTTGTCGTTACATTCATGACTCTGGCCAGCAGAATCTCAATTGGCGATAAATAGAAGTTGGATTATGCTCAGTTCCTTGCACTGTCATTGTTTTATCATACCAAAGAAAGCTATTGTTGCCGGTATTTGGTTATCCCTGTCTGTAATCCCTAATCTTGGCTTGTTTTCGTTTACACTCTTGCCCACTGTTTCGCTGTGTTAAACCATCCATCTTTTCTGAATGCTCACTTAGGTTCATGTCCTAGAATAAGGCAATCTTTGACAGGTGTGTTTATCTATCTATCGATCTATCGATCTATCTATCGCTGTACAATAGGTGGAGTAACAAGCAAGTAGTCCTAACAAGACATGTTAGGTGTACAGGAACAGAAGGTGCAGAGGGCCCTCAACAAACAAGCTTACATTCTAACAGAATGGGCTAAAATGACACAAGGGGTATGGAGTATTTTGTATAGTATGTTTCTAGAAAAGGTTGCAATAAAGACATTTTTAGTTTTATTTAGATGACACATATACAGACGATAAATTTAAGTTCCATTATGTTTATATTATTGAAAACAAATTAAAAAACATTAATTCAATGACTCTATACAACGTTTTTCAAATATACAGTAGTAATCAACAGTCCAGATAAAAAGAGAGAGGGGAAATAAATAAAGTAGTCGAATTAAAGTTCTATAAATATAAAAGTTCAGACATAGTAAAATGAGTCTCTGGCAGGAATGATGCATGGATGAGTTTAAAGATTTAGTGTATGAGACAGCCAAGTGTAAATTTAACTACATTTAAAACGTAAAATATATTTTAAAATATATACGTAATCAGATCGAGGTAAGATGATGAAATTCTGAGGCTGCCTTATGTTTTGATATTTTCAGGCCAAAATATCTTCAATAAGATGAGTTAGCGAATTACTCTAGTTTGGGATTTATGCAATCCTGTTTTGTGAATAACCCTGAGTATTTTACTATTTTATTGTCTGTATGTTTTACCAATCTTTTATAGGGTTGATTGTTTTACTGTTGGCATGTATATGTAAAGGAGAACTCCAGACGTGAAAGGACTTTAGTTTGCTTAAGGACTTTATGTGTGAAGAGTGTATTTTCCATTTCTTTTTTTTTTCATTTTACAAAAAATGCAGATTTCAATAATTTAATAAATTATTCTAGTTACACCCCCCCTGGCTGTCAATCAAACAGTGGGTCAAGTTACTTCCTGGTATTTTCCTTTAATGTAGCTTTTGCAAGTTGTTTTTAAATATACCCCTATAAACAAAAATGCATAATTATCTACTAAACCATGATTTGTATGTGTGTGTATTTGGGTAGTGGAGTGTCCCTTAAAGAGTCAGAAATAAAGCTGCATTCTGAAAGATAAGACACAGGATTGGACATAATTAGGAGAGGACAAATGTGGTTACATGATGACAGCCATGTTAAAGGAACACACTAGTGTTAGGGACACAAACATATATTCCTAACACTGTAGTGCAGGAGTAGCTGTTTAAGTGTTTCTCTCGCCGTGGCTAGCCTCCATGGATGAGATCATCAGTGTTGATGCGCCAATCAGCATCTCCGCATAGAGATCCATTGAATCAATGCATCTCTGTGGGGAGCGTTCAGCGTTTCCATGCAGACCTTGGAGACATTGAACATAGGTGCTGCACACTATGCATCACTGTACTAGGAAGCTCCTGCAGTGGCCCTCTGAGTGACTGCCACTAGAGATGTCAATAGGCGTCAACCTAAACACTACCTTTTCTCTGAAAATCTGGCAGGCTATTGACACCAGAAACATTACATTAAGCTCTAGTGGTCCTGGTGACTATAGTGTCCCTTTAAATGTGAACAAGAACGGGTAAGGAGAGTGCAGATTTGGCTAATTAGAAAAAGGATTACAGTATTTGAGGGTAATACATTAATTAGCTTTGGTTGGTTTGGTTGTGTTAAAAGAAGAAATGAATGCAAGGTTGTTCCTGAAATCGCGCTAAACGGAGAGAATAAAATATTAATATTGCCCGATTGCCTTGTCCACAGTAATTGAAATTTCAGGTGTGCAAGAGGTGAATAACATGACAAGTGCTTTTGACAATTGAAGCTTACAGGAAAATATCCAGAATGAAACAAAGTGAAGAGGTTTCACGATGCGTTCTATATGAGTTGAGACATTACAGAGGAGAGGTAGATTTATAGCTTAGCATACTGATGATGTTGAAAGTGTATTAGCTTGCCAAGGGAGGGTCTGAAAATAAGAAATCCGGGAGCTTATGAACGAGCCTTGAAGTATCCCAATTTTTGAACCACTGTTTTGATTCATTGTAACCAGATGCAGACAGAGTAACAAAGAATAGAAAAATATATTAATGCATAGATACCCGATTATAGATCTTATTGATGTCCAGTAGTCACAATGATTGTTTAGTCTTTATTTAGCAAAAAACGAAGCCTATTAGGAAGATTCTGGTGATAATTACATTGTATGGATAAAGCCATAAAGGGTAAATTAGATTTATCGCCAGTTTGGGTAATGTTTATTACGAAATGGCTTATTTCATGTACGCTGAGGCTATTGTTTGCAGAATAGAACAACATACTTTGCAGCTCAGGTATAGAGAGGGAGCGGATGGTGTCTTTTATGTTTACTTGTGGATATTTATGGTTTTAGTAGGGAACCCAAGATACTCACACCTGTTTGGTGTTATTGGTAGGTTAAGGTTTTATTAGTTAGGTTGCTTGTTTTTTTTATTATTAAAGGGACACTATAGTCACCAAAACAACTCCCGCTTAATGTATTTGTTCTGTTGAGTATAATCACATTGCCCCCTAGGGACACCCCAGTGGCCACTCCTCAGATGGCCCCTAGAGGTGCTTCCTGGGGCAGTGCTGAACAGTGTGCAGCACTGCCGTTTAGTGTCTCCACGATCTCCATCGAGACACTAAATTTTCCTCAAAGAGATGCATTGATTCAAGGTGCTCAATGGCCAAACCAATGTTTGGCTGTGCCCCGTCCCGCCCCCTTGTCGATTACAGCCCATCCAATGCTTTCACTATGGGAAAGCATTGGATTGGCTAAAAATCATAAATTCTCATGATGTCAGAAGAAGGCGGATCAGTGGCAGCCGGCAGGGCCTGTAGGTTTTATTATTTTATAGGGGAGCAAAGGGGGGGCAAGCCACCAAAATAGTGGTTTTAACACTATTGAGTCAGGAATATATGTTTGTGTTCCTGAGCCTATAGTGTTCCTTTAATCTTCTGTTTAGATTTTGTTGGGAGTTTTTGTAAAAAAAAAAATGTGTTCTACAAGTCCATCATTTAAATTCTCCTTCCCAAACTGTTTTGCTCACATAATTCAGCAGAAATTCTGACAAATGAACAACAGAAACCTTTATGTTGTGTTCATAAAGCATTGCTTAAAGAATTGGCAAAGTGGTCACCATTGCAGCTGCTTTAAAAATGCATTTGGGCAGTCCAATATTTAAGATGTGCTAATTAAGAAGATGGGGGACCTACTCAAAGTAATATATGGACACAGTTTCTCCTAATCTGTGACAGATGTAAGTGCAACTATATATTTCAGGAAATAAACTGATTAGTTTTGCAAATATTAATGTAGAAAATAGATAGACATCTGAATAACCCAAAAGGGGAATTAGAATTATGCCAGAAATACACACATTGATGGAGTGGCTTAAAATAGAAGCTTATATTTTATAAACAATGGCAATATATTAATATTTATTATAAGATAATTCAGTGGAAAATGCATGTATATCTCTCTCATGTCTGAAGTACTTTTGTTCCCGCATTAGCATTGCATGCTATACCACCTTGATTTATTATTCTAAAAAAAGTGCAGTGTTCTCCCGTGACATTTTATGCTAAACCTCTGTCGTCTTCTCTAAAATATTATTCTGCTAAAATGTCTTTCTAACCTTGTATGTCTCACAATGCACGCAAAAATAAAAAATGTCACAAATGAGTAAACAAATAATTATTTATTATAAAACAATTGCAACGGGCAAAACCTAGTTTGTTTTTCTTATAAATGTTTACGTTTTTTTAAAAAATTAGACTAGTAAGCTATTGTCAATTTAATAAAGACGGTGGCTCATGGGTTCTTTATTTGTATATTTTTATACGTACTCTAATCTCAAGAATGCAATTTCACTTATCAAAAGGCTAGTGGCAAGTGACACTAGTCATTCTACTTAAGGCAATTGAATCCAATTAATTTTTTTTTTGGTATAATTACTCATTGAGGTCAAGAATGAATGTAACCTGCATCCAGGTTTAATGACTTTGAACCTGTTTGAGAAGAAATCAGGGCACTACTTAACATTACAAAAATTATAAAATGAGGTTCAATTTACTTTGGCTTCAATATGCTGCCTTGACTCTCACCACATTAGTCTATATTTACAATGCTACGGGATTAAGAGTGTCTGGGAAGGATGCCAGTTCTCTCATAATCAAACAGAATTCTGTTTCTATTCCTAAGTAGAATTACAAAGGCGCTGGGGATCTAATCAGTTTGGGTGTATAATCAGGCATACACATCCGTATCACAGGGAGCTTATGATGTCTAAATACTGGGCACACTTTGACGCATGCTCAAATAGCGTTCCTTGAACAAATATGACCATACATGCAGTATGAAATTTAAAAAAAAGCAACCGCAAAATGTAAACACTAATATATTGCCACAGGAGGAGGTCTGGATACATTTGGCCGGAGACGCAAATGCAATTAATTTTCTTTTTTTATTTCAAGACTTTATGCTGATGCTAAAATAATAGAATATAATAATAATAATAATAATAATAATAATGATAACAGAATACAGTTGTAGAATACTGTTTAGTGCAGTGTTGTGAGTAGCAGCCAAGAATCATCCGTATACTTGTGGCCTGGTGGGCAATTGTGCCCCTGCCCAACCCCCCTTGCCAGCCCTTGCTCTGTGGTACCATAGATAATGGCCAGTTGAAAAAAATTATTGCAATGCATTGTAATCAAATGCCTGATTGAACATATTTGTTGGAGTGTCATGATACCTGTCCCTCGTGGAATCACAGAAGTGGTGTTTCTTCTGTGTTCTGATGCACTCTCACTCATCCCCAGCTTCCTGGTGCCTCATTATGACATCATAAACGACATGAAACCCTTCCATTTATTTTCCTTTATAATGTCAGTGTCATCATTTGTGATGATGTATACACACTGATGGTATCATGGCACTCTGTAACCAATCACAACACAGTAGAATATATACTGCCTGTTTTTTTTTGTTTATTTGCCCTGTCATGTTCTTAACTAAAAGTGTGTTTATACTGTGTATTGGATTTACTTTTTTCTGATTCCTGCTTGTTTGACCATTCTTGCTCTCAGTTATCCTGACCTTGGCTTGACTATCGATTCTGTGTATTTATTTTATCTTACAGCTTGGCCTGTCTCTTGTTTACTCTTTGTCTGCTTACAGACATTTCATTTATCTGTCTAAGGCACTAGCCTGGCCACTCTAAGGTCCGGTACTCTTTCCTTTAGGTTTGTGTGTTAGGGTATCTTCATTTCTGACATGTTGTGTTTGTAGAGCCGAATTGGGCAGACCGGGACGTGGTTGATAAATGAACAAGTAGAAAACTGGGTTCCAGAATACTGCAGTCACATTGACATGGGAATCAAGGCACGGTAAAGTGAGCCATGAGACAGTCCAAGTTCATCGACAATAAGCATGTCCAGAAAACAAACAGGAGTTCAGAAATAAAAACAGGTCTATGTCTGAAGTACACAGCGCATTGTAATTGTGATGAGTAAATATATATATATATATATAAAATAAAAAAAATATTTATTTATAAAATTGTGTTAAATGAAGTGGAAGAAACTTCAAAGTGCCAGGGTCAGATTAACAAAGAGGCTATTGGATCAACAGCTCCAGGTCCATGCTCTGAAAGAGGCCCAAAGCGACCACAGTATAAATGTCCAGGTTTTTTCCATTTATTCCACATTATACTTTTTACAGTTTTAGGATTGTCTTCTTTTACTTATGCTTCCCAGTCATTGCATAATACTCACAGGGTTATTTAGAAAGCAAGAATTCAAAGTGAAATTAAAACTGAAATCCTAGAGTAGCTGAAAATATTGCTGAATTAAATAATTTTTCAGTTCGGCTATTATTTTCTTACGTTACCCTATTGGCTTGACGTCAACAATGATTAGCACTTACAATGTGAAACATGTAACGTATTAGTCTAAGCGCCATAATCACGTCATTGATTTGAAGTGGACATCAGTCCGCCTTCCCTGATTTCAGTCCTATTCCAGCAAGGTTGAGTGATGTCACTGGAGAGAGATCAGCCTGTGGAAGAACTTGGCGCCGGTCCTGGAAAAAAAGGTGCATTTATGCATTTATTTATTTAGGTGTTGGAGGGGGACATCACAGAAGAGGTATAGAAAAAAACTGTTTTTGAGTAACCCTTTAAATTTTGAATTCAATTTAAATATCCATGTCAATCCTCCCTACACAAAGGTGTGCCTGCCAGCATCTGCTAAAATTCTGTTCCAAATATCTACAACCCTCTATTACCCTGTTATATAACGCAAATGCCCTTGGGCACTCTGTGAATAAGAATTTGGGAAACAAAGCCAGTATGTTTCCTGGGGCCAATTTGTGACGTATTTGAAAAAATGCTAAAGATTTGTACCTTAGCTTGATGTTTAAAAGAGAGAAAGGAAGTTGATAAGAATAAGGAATGTTAGCACACTGTGTTTTAGGGAGGGAGTGATATGTCAAGCAGATGATTCTAGGATGGAATGATGAGGATAAATAGAGGATTCGGAAAAAATCCTATACAGCTGTGACAATACGGGAGAACAAACTTTCATAGCACAGCTGGTCTTGTCCCCCCGATGCAGCTCTGGAATTCAGTTACCCAGTCATAACCTTCTGTCTTTCTACATAGCTCGGCTATGACGAAAGCTGTTTAGTGTACTCAGATCGATAGTTAATCCAGTTCTGTGCGCCAGAACAGACAAAATAATTATTCACTTCCATCTAGGGCAGGGGAAGGGATCCGTGAACATTCAGCACTCTAAAGGATGTGGACCACATCTCCAATATTACTCTTACAGCAATAATCCTCACAAAGCATCAGGGGATGTGTAGCCCACAACATCTGGAGTGCTGAAGGTTGTCTACCCTTGATCTAAGTTTACCATAGTCAGCTTCCTCCAAACCAGCATATAGGAATAGGTGTCTGGCTGTTTCGCAATGCCACTTCCTTCCAACCAGAGATATTTTTCTTTTCAAATTAAAACATAATTTGACAGTCAAAATCCATGGCACCATAAATTGTTGAATGTAATGACTTGGTTTATATGTTCAAGGGTGATTAAAATATATATTTTTTAAAATGTATATATCTTCTTAGGCTTGCCGTGATATGAATTTACTGTATTTACTCAAATCTAATTCGCACCTTTTTTGGTATATAAAGTTTAAAAAATTTAAATGCGCACTAGATTAGATGGCGCATTACATTTGGGGTAAAATTCTACATTTTCTGGCGAATTTACATAGGCAAATTAAAACTAATAGTAGATAAATGTCAGTGCTGTGCAATAGTCCCAAATAAGTGTTTGTGGGGAAGCTGGGTATTGAGATAAATGTGTATGATTTCCACCTCCACAGCGGTGGTTTAGGAAATTAGGAGTATTCTGTGTAAACTTTGTATCCAATAGCAGTGATCACAGTAACGTATCTTCAAAGATACAAACAAAGCAAAGAAAGTGCAACACAATTTATTAATGTCATGTAAAAACGAAACCCCAAATCCTTTAAAAACTCATACACAGTAAAAAAGATGGTGTTTAAATCCTAATTTCCATCAAGGAATCCAAACAGAGTCCAGAATATGTGGCAGATAAGCAAGGTGCTGAAAGTATTACCACTCCGTCGGTGCAGCAGGAATTCAGAAAATGTCCAGGGATCTAGCCGAAATGCTGCAAGTTCAAATGGAGGGATGACAAAGCACTTACTGCCAGAGGAGTCCTTCTGGAAAGATAAGATGAAAGGCTTCCAGCTCATCCACGCGTTCCGTGGATGTCCGTTTTGGACATTCTATCACATAAGTTTGCGGAATAACCTTTTATGTCTGGCAGCTACAAATTTTTATCTTTGGACTTGTAATATTTGGTGTCATACAGACGATTTAATTTTATATTGCGCTTTTTTTTTTTTGTGTGTGTGCAAATTAAAACTAATGAATTCAAACAGGTAAATTAAATCTGGTGAATTCATTCAGGCAAATTTTGTTCCTGAAAAAGCACTTAAGAAAGAATAGAGCTAACATGTAACACTAGAATTGAAATACCATTAATCTTATTATATATGGCAATAAATTTGTTTATTGTAGCTCAATGTTGTATAGTAGTATCGTCTTGTATAATTGAGCATTATAT
Source organism: Pelobates cultripes (assembly GCA_933207985.1). Lineage (NCBI taxonomy): Eukaryota > Metazoa > Chordata > Amphibia > Anura > Pelobatidae > Pelobates > Pelobates cultripes. The sequence goes on from OW240914.1 coordinate 45,533,162, forward strand.
TTGCCAGCAAAAACATTTTTCGGCTTCCAGGTTTCAAAAATTGAGGTGCGCATTAGATTCAGTGGCGCTTTAGCTACGAGTAAATACAGTCCTTCTATATCACCCAGAAATACTAATATGCAATCTGACGTTCTTTATAAAAACAGTAATATACATAACAGATGGCATTTCTTAACGATGTTACAGAGAGAGAGATCTTTGATGTAGTTGTCTTTGTATCAGCAAGTTAGGGACACACCCAGAGAGAGGAGAACGTGATTCTTTGTCCACTTTTCTTTAACAGACAAAATAATATTAGAACTTTTAAATTAAACTCTGGCTATATAAGGACACTACCCCAAATAACCCAATCTTATACAGAACATTTCAGACCTTATGGTACAGAATAGCAAACTACCATCTGTTCTTTTTAACCCATTAGACTTCCATACCTAATATGTATATGAATAGGAACACAGAATATGTAATATTTCACATTTAAATTACCTGAACGTCATTGAAAATAATAACAGAGTAAAAACAAAAAATAATTATCCCAGTTTTAAATGACTTCCCCAAATCAGCCAGAATTAGGTCATGATGTTTGCTAAGAAATTAAAGAATATGAAATAACACTTTTATTACGTGTAGCACTAAAAATGTAGTTTACGTACTGAAGTGCCCTGGCGACCTCCAATACGTCGGGATGACCACAGATGCCTGAAAACAAGAATAGCCAAATGTACAAATATTTTAAAAGGTCAAAACAATTTTTAATACACAATAAAAATTCTAATCTTTGTAGTATAGTACAAACACCTTCTGTATATTAGTTTCCAAGGTTGCACTCACAAAATTGGTAGTCTGACAGCAAACAAAGGGAGGTTTTCACTACTAGACAGCAAACAAAGGGAGGTTTTCAAAAATGTGGTTACTGTAAGGCTTGCCATTTTCTACCTACAAACACCCATTCTTTTACTAGTACGAATACTCAAGAAATTTTTATAATAAAAAGTAAAGTCTCCTGTTCTTCCACACACGTTGTATACCTCCTCACTTGTGAGTGCGGGATGCAATATGTTGGGAGGACAGGCAGAAAAGTTAAAATCCGTTATTTGGAGCACTTAAATAATAACAGGAAAAACCTCACTACACATTCAGTCCATAAACATTGCAATAAATGCCCAACATTTAATTTTCGGAATTTTTAATTTATCATTATAGAACAGGTTGTTTTAGATGAGCGGGGAGGGGACATTATGATGAATCTAAGGAGGAGACAAGGCTCTTGGATCCACAAACTCCAAACATTACAACCCAAAGGGCTGAATGTGGATTTTGATTTAATTTGCTTATTATAGTTTTTTATATATTTTTTTTAATTCTGTTTTTTTGAGTATATTTATATTTTTTAAATAATACTCTCCTCCTTGGCTTCTATCACATGATATATTTTAGTGTTCTTTAGTATGTAATTATTTTTTTTTTTTGCTGTGCATATTGTTACAGACATGCTTGTCATGCCCCAAAAGCAGGTAACAAGCAATAAAGCTTACAAAGCATATAAACACATATAGGACATTTGATAGAACTTGCACATTTTTGAAAGGGTTAATAATCACGATTTAACTATTGCATGAGTAAGTTATTTTGATTTTGCTAAGAACTTAGTAGGTTAGACTATGCTATGTCATGCTGCAGAAACAACAAAAAGGTAATCAGTGGTTTAACTGTGAGTTATACTAGGTATGATGCTTATAGCCAAACAGACTGCCCCCTTCCTGAGTAATTCTGCAGTAATGCTGGGCTGGATTTCTTAGTAAGCACTTCTATATATCAAACATAACATTGCAGTCCGGTATATAAGAGATTAGACTTGCGGGCAAACTGTGGATGCATAGGCTATTGAAAGATGCATACATAGTCATTGAGGAATATTGATTAAAGTTGGGAGACAAAAACAGAATGAACCAAATAGACATATCGAGCCGTTGCAACTGGTCATCTTGCCGTGAACGCAGAGAAAGTCCCTCTCAGCCTATTCCCATCAAGGGCAGTTTGTACCTCCACTGAAGTCTGAGACACTGCTGCGGCATTGTTGCGGTGCGGCATTGTTGCGGTGAGGAGAATGGTTAAGCCTTGAGGTACTGTAAACTGTGGTTGATTGCTTTTTGTTGCGCATAGTCCTGGGTGTAGAGCCTTTGGGCCCAGACCTGAGGCATGTTTGGATGCTTTCTTGCCATGTGGCTGGTGGAGCTTCTTCCTCCATTTGATCTTGGCTCTTGTAGGGATTGCCGTCGCTCCCTTCCTCATGGCGCTGGGTGGCGGACGCCTATTGGAACCGCTTGTCGGAACACATGGTGTGCAGCTGAGTGTATCTGCTCGCTCAGCATGCTCCACAACCTTGCGAAGAGGAGATCCAGCTTAGTGAGGGTATCGGTAGTGTCTTGGCTGGGAGCTTTAGCACACGTGGTGTCTGCCATTGCCAGAGAGTTCCGGAGTTTAGGAGGCTCAATGTCACCACCGCGGCGGCTTGCAAGGTATGTGAGTGGGTCTCTGGGATTAGGACCAGGATCACCACCGGAGGTTCAAAGGGGGGGGGGGAACGGGGCAGCAGTAGGATTTGGTGGTAGTCCAGTGCCTGGAAGGGCGGGAAAGCGGACGCCTCCCCCGTCTGCCAGCCGCACCAGGCCGTGCTGTGTCCTCTGTGGCTTGTGTAAGGTAGGACAGATTATAGTAGCCCCACAGGAGCTTTGTCATTGCAGGGTGTCAGCAAGGCAGAAGTAGCCAAGAGATTAGCGCCCCAAGGGGTATATAGCATGTGAGAGTCAGTGGCTAAGCATGGGGCTCCTGCAGAATGCGTCCAGCCACCATGCAGGTCAGGCCCCACCCCCAGTATGTAATTTTTTAATACATGTATTAATCTTTATAAATATGTGTAAATATGTAAAGCATTAAGCATTCCAGGTCATATACTCGATCCTACGGACATTGTAGTATGCAGAGTTTCATTAAAGTGCTGTCAGAACGCATGTGCGCTCCAAGAAGAACGAACGGACAAGGATCCAGGAAATGATGATGGAACGCGGGTGTGTTCCAGGAAGACAACGAAAAGGCGTAATGACGGGGAAGTGCACGTGCGCTCCTTGATGGCGATGGAACGCACCAAGAAGAACACAGATCCGGAACTCCTTATAAGGAAAAGAGTTCCGGCATTTGACGTTGGAACTTAATTGTAGATGGAATACAGATGATACCAGCACAGTGGATTGGCTGAAGGCGATCCACCAATGATATATGAACATTTGAATTGCAACATTGGGACAGCAAACACTGATATTTAACTGGCCATTATTCCCTTTTCATTGATGTTTTTATTTTTGAGTTTATGTTTTTAAATACATTTTATTTATTGCCCATATTCGAATACTGGACCTGAGGATTCCTACCAGAAGATACCACTTTGTCTATTGGACTACTTGGAGTTGGGACTTCAGGACTACATTAATGGGCAGTTTTTTCATGTCTATTTTGTAAGTGTAACCAATAAATGCATTGATTATTATATCTTACAGTGTTACACTATGTGTTCTTTTGCACTTTTTCTTCACATGTGCCTGTGACTACTGGATATCTAAAGAACATCTACTATCCACACTATAGTGATGAGCCTGACTCTATACTAATTTTGTGAGTGCAACCTTGAAAACTAATATACAGAAGGTGTTTGTACTATACTACACTATAAGTTGTATGTGTTCAGTATTTTTGTAGATATATCGTTTTAGGTTTTATATGTTATATCTTCTATTTGCAACATGAAAGGGTAATTAACATTTCACGAGATTTAATATTCTTATTAATGCAACTTAGGTGACTTTTTTGTGGTGGCAACATCCCTAGAGCCCTAGTGGGTTCTAGGTCAGCGTGAAATGAAATGGGTCTTTAATTTAAAAAAACATTTTTCCCAATGGTCTCAATGCTGACTTTGATTTATATAACTTTTTGTAATAGCATCATTTTACTTACAATATTTTTTTGTCACTATTTATTTTTATGTTATTATTCCTTATGTTTATTAGTTTAAATATTCTATACACTAGCTTTATATTTTATTATTTTTGTCATTAGTCTTGGTATTGTGGCTTTGATATTTGTATATTTATGTGCTCCCACCTATGTTTATATGATGAGGATATTTTATCCACATTCTCTATTTTGAATACACCCCTTACTTCTTTAATTACTTATATACAAATTTTCAGATTATCCATCTTATGCCCAAAGAGCGTTCTTCAACTCTGCATATAAGAGATCTCTAAAATGAGACAACTTTGAGTGCCTTTATGCCTCTTGACAAAAGATACAGTATCTCTATGTCATGGTTTAAGCAGTAGGAGTTTGGAATACAGGAACTGGCACACATAGTTCTAAATTTAAACCGGCATTATCCCTTGAGATAGAGAGTCAAGGTAGAACTAAACTCATGTTCAGTTATGCAGGTTGTACTGACTGATTTTACATGAATGCGGTTTACATCGGGTGTTTGAAAAGGAAACAGATTATTCTGGGTGCTTGCACAGGAAGGAAAGCAACTTGCTCTGGGTATTTGCACATTAATACAGTTTGCACTAAGGGTTTGCCTTGTGGACACCTGCCTGCCAGAGGCACACAGTAAGACTTTCTATAAAGCACATTGAGTTTGGTGTGCGCACGTGCCTATAATGCCAGAGTGCCAGGCAACACCACCTGCAGACCCATTCATGAGCTGTGGGGTCTACAAAGAGAGGAATCGAGTGGAATTCAATCCCTGAGACTGGCGTTGGATACATTATGGGACGCCATCTTGGCGTTTTAAGGTATGCGACGCAGTGAATTCTGGGCATGTGTGGTCCTGACACTCTATTTTATATTCTGAGACTTGTAGGAAAGGGATATCAAATCCAATATCCTAATCTCTGCCGATGGAAAGTGTTGAAATTCTTGATCTTCCTTTATCACCGTAAAGCTTATCTTACCCTTTTAAGAAAGTTATGTGGTAAAGCCGATGGTGATAGTGATTTTTTTTTAAAGTAAGCCATGTATTTTGCGGTATTGATCAGCAATGCTAAATTTTATAGCATGACAGGAGGCTCCATATTTGCTTAAATCTCTCTTTACTAGAACTCCACAGCAGCACATTAACATAGAGATAAAAATCAGGAATCTATAAAAGGCTTCTCCCAACATTCCATTCCCTCTTTCTTTGCTGCTCCGCAGTCAGTACAGGTCAGAGCACCACTGCCTCCTGTTATATATGGGTGGCTCTGGATATGTTACTGTATTTATATGTTTATTACTGTATTGATTTATTTGTTTAGAGGGTATTTTTGCATCTACCTACTTAGTGCTGTAGTGATTGATTGATTGATTGATTGATTTAGCTATACTGTATTTTCTACACCTACCTGGTTAGTGCTGTAGTGATTGCTTGATTGATTGATTTATTTACTCTGTTTTTCTGCATCTACCTTCTTATGGCTGCAGGGATTTATTTGTTTAGAATGTTTTTACCTTCCTACTGCCATTATAATTTATTTATTTAGATTGTATTTTTCTGTCCCTACTTTTTTGCTGTAGCGATGTATTTTCTCTTATGACTTTTCTGCATTTTCCTGTTTTGTGCCCCCCTTGCTGGGGATCGTTTTTTTCTCGGGTTTGGGGGGGTTTACTTTTTTCCCTCCCTCTACCTTTTCCGGGTGGCTTTGCCCCCTTCACTTTTCGTCCGTTTTCCGTTGCCGACCGCCGGGACCCCAGACTAAGACTCCGGCGGTCCCACGTGTTGGATCTCGCTCGCCGGCTCCGTCTGCCGTGCGAGATCCTCTGCTTCTACCCCCCACCCGACCCATGCTTCCGCTTGCGGTATAACTGCTCCCGCAGCGTGGGTGGGGGGTGGTTACCTTCCCATGCAGTGCGGCGGCCCCGAGCATCCACTTCCCCCCGACCGCGTGGGGCGGGGGGGGGGGTGGCCAGTTACCAGACTTACCGCATTAATTCCCTCGATGGCAGGCACATGTGCTGTAGCTTTGACTGGGACTCAGCTATGACTTGGGCGCATTGCACCCTCAGGCTGTCCTGGCTTTGTGCCCCATGTGGTTGGCAGGTTAGGCTACTGGAAACCATAGTGGATGATATAGATCACAGGCATGCTATATAGAGCTGTGCACAACCCCTCAAGGGTTACAGGCACAACTGGCAGTGTTACCACTTATACTCACCCCCCCCTTTTTGTTTGTTTAGATGATTGCTTGCAGCGCTCTGTTTTATCATATTGACCAATGGAGCACCTCTTGTGAGGTAACTCAGTTGGTGGGTTCTCTGTCTACAGGTGTACTCAATATGCAAGTTCACTATTTACGCAGTGTCAGGCACTATTTAACTGAAGTGCGTTATCTACAGTTACACAGGAGAACGCTATGTACAGTTACACAGTAATATACTATGTACAGTTACACAGAAGAATGTTATGTACAGTTACACAGAAGAATATTATGTACTGTTACACAGAAGAGTGTTATGTACACATACACAGAAGAATGTACGTACAGTTACACGCAGTGGCGTACTAAGGGGGGGGCGGAGGGGGCGGTCCGCCCCGGGTGCCAGCAGATTGGGGGGTGCCATGACCAGCCCCGCCGCCCCCCCCATGCTGCAGCCGCCCGAGCGCTCTGTATAGAGCCTCAGCGGCTGCAGCTTTGCCCGGGCGGTGCGTCCATGAGGGCGGACTGCACCGTTACACAGAAGAGTGTTAATTACAGTTACACAGAAGTGTGTTATGTGCTATTAATCTGCAGAAGTGTTATGTACATCTTATCTGAAGAGCGAATGGTACATTTTATCGGAAGAATGGAATGTGCAGTTCCTCATCTGTACATCTCTGAAGGTCCTGACATGTCTGTGCCCCAGGACTTGGCCGTATTTGTCCGTGCCTTACTGATTGGCCTGCTCTGCCTGTGCCCCATTGATTGGCCTGCTTTGTCTGTGCCCCATTGATCTAGCCTGTGCTGTCTGTGCCAGAATGTCTGCATGCCAAGCCTACTGCCACATACTCACGCTTGTGCATTGCATGCGCTGCCCAACTTGCCTCGGTCACTATATGGGGTGCTGCCCCTATCTCCCTGCCGGTGACAGTTGTCCTCTATACTCCTTGAGGTCGCTTTGCCTGGGACCACTGCACAGGAGAACCCTTATTCTGGTTAACAGCGCAGACAATGACTACTATGGCAGTGACCGCTTCTGTGGAATTAGGCTTCAGCCAGGGTCCTCCCTTAAGCTTATCAGGAGCGTAACGCTAGAGGGCCCACCTTTAAAACGGCAGGCGACTTGAATGAGTCAGACTCTCCTAGAGGAGAGCAGGCAAGGGCACATGAGCGCTACTGGAAGGGTGAAGGCCCTGAACCAGTGACTTGAATGAGTCAGACTCTCCTTGAGGAGAGCAGGCAAGTGCACATGAGCGCTACTGGAAGGGTGAATGCCCTGAACCAGGCTCCCGGAAAGATAAAACTCAGAGGAGCGGCTAACCCCTCTGCAATCGTCCCTGCCTATATGGCGCGGGGGAGGCGATGACCACCGGACTCGGCAGTGACCACCTTCTTAAAAAGGCAGACGACTTGAAGGAGTCAGACTCTCCGAGTGGAGAGCAGGCAAGGGCACATAAGCACTACGGGTAGGGTGAAGGCCCGGAACCAGACGCCCGGAAAGATTAGACTCCGGAGAAGTGTCTAGCCCTGATACGATCAGCCTTGACGGCCAGACGACACTGTGAAGGTCCCTGTAACCCCCCACCATGGCGGACCGGTTCCCCTCGGAGTGCTAGGCTGCCTTGAAGCAGCAGTTAGTTACTCTGACTTCCTCCAGGATTTATCAGTCAGCTTAGGGCTTAATAGGGTGTCTGCTTATCTGTCTAAGGACCTAGGGAGCTACGCTTTCCTGAGTAATCTGGATTTTGGTGACTGGGGGGGTTCCTATCTTCAGGACGTGTCCCTACATCCCCTGCCCACCGTTTTCACCCCCTTAGAGATATTCCTGGGCTAGGTGGGCAGTTCTCATAGATTTGGAGGTACTTTTTACCCTGTTCAAGGGCCTCCTAGGGGAGCGTCTTTTGTTTTGTGGTTCACCTCCCCTCCTTTTTCTCTCTGGTGATTGCAGTAAGCACACCTAGCCACTAGCTAGCGTTTGGCACACCTATCCTGTCATATGATCAGAAAGTTTTTCTAGGCATTTGAATAAGCTTCTGGACTTAAGCCCATGGGGATAACATTAGTTCTCTACATTTAAGGGTGTCCAGTTAAGGCTTTGTACCATATTCATAGATGATACTAGTACTGTCCCTACCACTAGACATTTTTTGATGTGAGTCATATTCCACTCATAGACAATCTAAGTTGACAGCTCTAGATGGACCTGACTTTTATCTGTTTCCTATATGATATTGCACAGTAGTCTTAGGGCTTAATTTGGCTGTACTCTGATCCTCCTTGAGAGGATCCTATACTGATATTTGTTGGCGATATTTATTTTATTTTTGTTCACTGTTCTTCACTTCTTTTCACTTTTTTCTAATTATTATTTTTTTCACATATACACTTAGACTATATACAGGTGTTTTGTATGTAGTTTTGTTGTTCTCTTTTTTTGATCAATAAAGGTTTATTTTTTTTACTTAAATTTTTGTGACATTTATTAGGAGGTAACTGTGAATGGGAGTGGTATTCACCCATTAGTTATGAGTGAATCCACCCTCATTCTCCTGCTTTGTTTTGTGTATTCCTATTGAGGTTATGCCTCTCTGTTACCCCCAGTAACCATTTAGAAGGTTTGTTGCTGGTTAATCCAACACCATAACCTTCTTTTGTTTTCAAGCTATCTTCGCAGAGTTTAGGTTGGTACGGCGGATCGTGTTTCTTCGGTCTTTGCTGTCTGAGCGTTAAAACAGCAAATATGAAGCCTCCTGTCATGCTATAAAAGTGTAGATTATACTAGCTTTAGTGTAACTATAATCTTAATTTTATTAATGATAGGAGGCAAATATTTCCCTCCCAGTTTCTCCCTCCACTTGTTGTTTGTTGGTTTGACTGACTTGTTGTTTATTCACCTGGTCTCCTGGGCTAGGTTGGTTATCTGGGGGAGTTGGGGTTTATCTGGGATATGGTACCGTCAGTATTTTATGATGGAGATTCAGGTTTTTTCACTATCTGGGATATTATACTGTCAGTATATCTGATGGAAATTCAGGTTTTTTCACTATCTGGGATATTATACTGTCAGTATGTCTGATGGGGATTCATGTTTTCTCAGTACATTTCATTCGCTAACCAGTATTTTCGACTCTGTTTATCTCGTTTCCGTTTAATGGTTTGGCTACAGTTCTTAGATCCGACTACTCTACAGGATAAAGGTCAAGGCTTCACCCACTGGTTCCACGGTTTCAATTTCAGATGGCAATTATCGTTATGTTATGTTTGTTTCTCCTGTTATTGTAATTGTGGTGTATTGTTTATGTACTTTATTTGAAGAGAAGCCTTTTATAGATTCCTGATTTTTTTTTTTGTCTCTGGTGTTTTTTATCTCTATGTTAATGTGCTGCTGTGGAGTTCTAGTAAAGAGAGACTTAAGCAAATATTCGCCTCCTGTCATTAATACAATTAAGATTATAGTTACACTAAAGCTAGTATAATCTACAATTCTCAGTAAACATAAACTGGGATTCTCCACATTTAAAACCAAACATGGTCTGTTTCAAAGGGTCAACACAACTTTGGTTTAGTCGAGACAGAATCATCCATGTGGTGTGTCAGTTTGGACAAATTGTCACTTGAAACTGAATGCACAAGTCTAATGATAAAGAAATTGTTACATTGTTATATAACCCTAAGAAAAGACTTGTGTCCATCAAGTTTAGTCTTTCTTTTATCTGTTTTTTCTGTTGATCCACAAAAATGCCACACAAAAAAAAAATTGAAACTCTTTCCAATTTGTAAACAAACTAAGAAATAAAATCCTTCTTGACCCCAAAAGGTCAGTCAGATCCCTCATTGGAGCTTGAAGCTGTTACCTCACATATTAAAAATTATATCCCTGAATATTTTTTTCCCAAGAATTTATCAAGTTGGTGTTTAAATATCTGTACAAACTCTGATAAAAACACCTCTACAGGCAGAGAATTCCACATCCTTATTGTTCTTATTGTAAAAAAAAAAAAAAATCTTTCCTTTGCATTAGACTGAATCTCATTGCTTTAAGTCTAAGTGGATCGCTTGGTGTCCTATGGATAGTCCTGTTTATGAGCAGATTTCCAGACAGTAGTTTGTATTGTCCACAAATATATTTGTATAATGCTATCATGTCCCCCTGAGGTCCTGTTTTTCTAAACTTAACAGATTTAAATATGTTAACTTTTCTTCATAATGAAAATCTTCCATTCCACGTATTTGTTTTGCGCACCTCTGCCCTTTTTGTATTGCCATAATGTCCTTTAGAAAAGCTGCCCAAAATTGCACGGCTTATTCAAGATGTTTTATAAAGTGGCAAAATTATATTTTTTTTTCCAGATAATTAATGCCCCTTTGTATGCATGACGATACTTACCTTACTGGCCTTATCAATGGTTGATCAAAATTGTTGCCTAGTTTCTTGACTATATCAATTTCCAAATTATTTTTATATTTTATTATGCCTTATCTGTAAGTTGTTTGTGCATTCTTCAATCCAAAGTGCATAACTTTGCATTTATCTACATTACATTTAATCTGTCATTTGACTGCACAGTAACCTAATATATCTAAACCCCTCTGCAGTGAAGTAATATCTTGCTGACATTGTATTACTTTACAGAGTTTTGTGTCAACTGCAAACACTGAAACATGACTTTTAATGGCTAGTTCAAGATAATTTATAAATATGTTGAGTAGAAGTGGTTCCAAATCCCTTAGAGACACCACTTACCACTTTTGCCCAGCTTGAAAAGTTACCATTAATAACTACTCACTGTACTCTATCGTTAAGCTAATGTTCCACCCAAGAACAAGAATTTTAATTTAGACACTAACCTATTGTATGGAACTGTATCAAACGCCTTCAAAATCCAAGCAGATTAAATCCACTGCAACTCTGACCTATACTTCTACTTCTACATATAATGTAATTAAGTTAGTTTGCCATGATCCATGTTTCATAAAGCCATGAATTTGGCTAATAACAGTGTTGCTCCCAATGAATTCCTGAATATTATCCCTTAACAACACTTCAGCCACAGATGAAACTCACATGTCTATAATTTCCATGCAAATATTTTGAACCTGTTTTGAATATAGGAGCCATATCTGCCTATCTCCAATCCTCCATACAATTCCTGAACTTCACTTATTTCCAAATGTAGCTACTTAAGCCCATGTGGGTGAATACCATCAGGCCCTGGAGCTTTGTTTATACTAGCTTTAGTTGCTGCAGTACCTTGTCTTGGGTCATCCAATCACAGTTTTTCTGAATGTTTTTTGCAGCAATAATTTGCATATGTCTTGTCATAGGTTCCTCATTGATATATACTGAAGAAAATGCATTATTAACAAATTCTGACTTTTTCCTGTTCTTTATTTGATAACATATCCATCTCTGATTTCAATGTACCTACGCAATAATTTTTGGTTTGTTTGTTGTTGTTTTTTAAATAATCTGTTTAAAAATCTTTTTGGGGTTAGTCTTGCTCTCTTTGGCTATAACTCTCATTTTCTAGCTTGGATCTTGGACCTATAACACACATCTAATGACCTTTTAACATGCATTATTAGCTTGGCTTGTATATAATATAGTAGGGATGGGTGACCAGATGTTGTGGGATGCCTTTGATTTGTTCACTTTAAATATGCTTCTCTTATTTTTACTTTATTGGCATAAATTTCCAATAAGCCAGATTGTTCTGGTATATATAAAACCAGAACTGATAAAGGCAAATCTTAAAAGGCAGACAAATCCACATTTCTTCGCGTTTGAGTTAAACAAAATATATTTAAAAATTACTGTCACTTCTATGTATAAAAGTAAAATGGTATTTATTTCCTTGAGAACAAACCTACCTTGCAGCATATCTGGGACACACATGAATAAGAAACAGGAATAAAAGATGGTGTAATACAGCTTTAAAGAGAACCTTGAGACATATACAGAATTGCATGAGAATTGCAAATAGAATGATAGATGGCACTTCAAATAGATTGTTGTTCTCAGCAGACAAAATGACAAATATTCTGAGCTGGTTAGAGCTCCCAGCATGCAATTCAATCTAAAAATGAAAGGGAAATGTGCATAGCGTAAATCTATTCAAGACTATTTATTGTCACACCGAAAAAGGAATCCAATCACATTTTTATTTTATTTTTCTTATAAAACAGGCAATAAAGAATGTTAAGACTGACTATGACTTATAGCCAGTAGATTTAACAATCAGTAAATTGTAGCTAGTCAGTGGGGTGCACATATTGAGCACTGTATAAGTCTAATCAGATATAAAAGGGTGAGAGAAACCATGGTGGAGTAAGACCAATGTATAAAAGCACACTTTAGTGAAAAACCAGATGAGCACTCATCATGAGAGGGAGGTAGGACTAATTTTTCCTTCTGGATGAAAGTATACCTTTTTTGTTTTTATTCCTGGTTTGTGTGTGGGAGAGCTAACCTGAAGAAGTTCTAAAATATGCTATTTGGCATACTGTAAAGTATGTAACCTGTGTTTTTTTTATCCCTTGGGGTAACAGACCATTGGTGTAGACCATTTAGTGAAAATGTTAGCTGAGGAACTTATCTTTATGAGATGAGGTTTGTGGCCAATCTAACTAAACAAATTTAGCAAATTAAAAAAATGACATAAATGGCATTAAAGACCAGGAAGTAGGTGAGATCCAATATTGTAAGTTTGCTGTTTTAATAACTGAAGCTAATGAGTGTAGTACAATCTGGGTGCCCATGCTAATTTGCCAACCAGCTTCCTCTTTAAAGGAAAAAGGGTCAGGAACACAAATATGTAATCCTGACCCTTTGGTGTTAAAACCAACATCTAGTGCCCCTGCCACCCTTGCCACCCTTAATATAGTAAAATCTTATTTGTATTCAAGTCTGCAGATGCTGACTCTGCCCTGATCTGCCTGCTTGGCTGACATCATTAGAAGTGGTGTTCTGAGCCAATCACAATGCTTTCCCATAGGATTGGCTGAGCTTGTCAAGGAGACAGATCAGGGGCAGAGCTAGCACAAGCCAAACACAGCCCTGGTTAATCAGCATCTTCTCAGAGATACATTGAATCAATGCATCTCTATGAGGATAGTTCAGTGTCTCAATGCAGACGATGGAGACACCGAATGGCAGGGCTGCACAGTAGGCAGCACTACCCAGGAAGCAGCTCTAGTAGCCATCTGAGGAGTCACCAGTGGAGGTATCCCTCTAGTCTGTAATTTAAACACTGCCTTTTCTATGAAAAAAGAACAGTGTTTACTGCAAAAAGCCTGCAGGGACTGATTATACTCAGCAGAACAAATACAATAAGCTATCATTGTTCTGGTGACTATAGTGTCCCTTTAATTATACCAGAAATAGCCTAATTGGAGAAAATTCTATAGCAACAACGCAGAATTTAAGGCAAATTCATTAAATGGAATTAAAGTCAAAAGATTAAAAAAAGAAGGTCAGTCCCAAAAGTAAAGTATGTAGAAAGCAATGTCATGTAAACATTTTAGAATGAAGAGCAGGATTGAGGCTCTACAAAGTATATTTAGCAAAATCTTAAGGAACAATGCTGGATAAAATGTATTTATCTATACATAATTTGTTTTGCTATAGCCTCCAGAATATGAAAATATGGAAGATCTCCAGTCCAGACCATCATTGTCCAGGTGAGAGAGTCCAGATCATTGGGTGTGCATTTATAAAACACATGTGGATTAAACAGAGATAAAGGAGGTCAAAATTGCTATGTCACAGGGGGATATGTCATTACATTGGGATAAAGTGTGTAAGACTTTAGTAATGTAGGCATGTGGCTGAATGTAGTGCAGTGGATGTAGTGCAGTAGGTGTAGTGTCAGCAGAGTTATATCTACAAATGTAGAAAATCATGTTGGGTGGTATGCTGCTCATAAAGTTCACTAGGACAAGGATGGAATGAGAGATGTCAGCTTGGACTTTCAGTGATTTACACCCATCACGCTAAACATGTGGCATAAATGAGGGGATTGGCTTTAAGGTAGGATGCATGTGTGGCAGACCTCTCTGCCTTTGCATCAGGGCTCGAGTCCTGCAGGAACGCATGGGAACGGCGTTCCTGCACTTTTTCCAAAGCAGGAACGCCGTTCCCGTTACCTGTCCTGCAGGACCGGCCCTGCTACCTGCACTGAGGGGCCGTCACATGCTGTGTTCATTCTCCAGTTATAACTCTCGCGAGACCCGCGGCTGTTACCATGGCAACGCTCCGCACAGGCGAGTCTCGAGAGAGTTAGAGCTGGAGAGGGAACACTGCGTGATGGCCCCTCCAGCACACCACCGGACCACCAGGCGATCTCCCCCCTCCCTGACAAGGTAAGAAGCAGGGAGGGGGGAATAAAATAAAAAAAAATATAAAGTTAAAAAAAATCCTCCCCCCCCCTCCCCACACACATCATCCAGCACTCACACAAACACCCATCATCCAGCACTCACACAAACACCCATCATCCAGCACTCACACAAACACCCATCATCCAGCACACACACACATCATCCAGCACTCACTCACACATCATCCAGCACTCACACACCCATCATCCAGCACACACAAACACCCATCATCCAGCACTCACACACACCCATCCAGCACTCCACACACACATCATCCAG
>OW240914.1:45555214-45675376 GCA_933207985.1 Pelobates cultripes
CCCTCGGACCGTGTCCGAAGTGCCCGACCGGTCAGTCCGCCCCTGCCTGGGCGGTCAGGCAGCCCTCCAGAAGTGGATTGCAGCGGAGGTAAGTACCTCCGATCCCCTGGGGCTGCAAGCCGTTCCGGCGTTCTATGCCCCCGCAACGGCTTTAAAGCCGCGACGGCATAGAACGCCGTAACGGCATTAAGGGGTTAACTTAAGTGTTATATTGCCGCCTCTCACATCCAAGGTGACCTGTTCAATAATAACCCCAAAAAGGTTTTCAACTTTAAAGGGACACTATAGTCACCCAGACCACTTCAGCTCAATGAAGTGGTCTGGGTGCCAGGTCCCTCTAGGGTTAACCCTGCCTGCTGTAAACATATCAGTTTCAGAGAAACTGCTATGTTTACATTTGGGGTTAAGCCAGCCTCTAGTGGCTGTCTTCTGGACAGCCACTAGAGGCGCATCTGCGACGCTGGAGGCATATTATGCCTCCATCACGCAGAGCGTCCATAGGAAAGCATTGAAAAATGCTTTCCTATGGACACTTTGAATGCGCGCGCGGCACTGCCGCACATGCGCATTCTGCTCCGCTGACATCAGATGAGGAAGCTGACGTCGGCGAGGGAGGAGAGGTAAGGAAGCCTGGTGGTGGAAGAAGGTGAGTAACTGAAGGGCTTTTAACCCCTACAGCACCACAGGAGAGGGACCCTGAGGGTGGGGGCACCCTCAGGGTACTATAGTGTCAGTTTTTCCCTGACACTATAGTAATCCTTTAACCCCTTAAGGACCAAACTTCTGGAATAAAAGGGAATCATGACATGTCACACATGTCATGTGTCCTTAAGGGGTTAAAGGAGGGACATTTATTACAATGCATAGGGATGGAATTGGTCTGGATCTCCTTTTTTATGTTGTTAAGATGTTCCAGGAAGCAAATTTTGGCCTTTCTCCCCATCCTTCCCACATATTGTGCACCGCATCCCCTTTATCTGAGTTTTTAATGACTATATCGTCTCTCTCTTTTAATTGATTTAGAACTTGCATTTCTTTCTTGGGCAAGTTATTTCAATATTCTCTTTTTTGGGTTAGTTGGTCTAGATCTTTCAATACCATTTTATTAAAAACTTTAATCTGGCTACCCTTGTCATAAGAACAAAAAGTGGATCGTGGCTTAAATTGTTTAAAGGACCACTATAGTGCCAGGAAAACATACTTGTTTTCCTGGCACTATAGTGCCCTGAGGGTGCCCCCACCCTCAGAGTCCCACACCCGCCGGGCTGAAGGTGGAGGAAGGGGGTTAAACACTCACCTTTCTCCAGCGCCGGGCTCCCTCGGTGCTGGAGAATCTCCTCCCTCTTCTTCCGTCATTGGCTGAATGGTCATGCACGGCAAGAGCCGCGCGCGCATTCAGCCAGTCTCATAGGAAAGCATTCTCAATGCTTTCCTATGGACGCTGGCATCTTCTCACTGTGAAAATCAATGAGACAGCCACTAGAGGCTGGATTAACCCTAAAGTAAACATAGCAGTTTCTATGAAACTGCTATGTTTACAGCAGAAATGGTTAATCCTAGGTGGACCTGGCACCCAGACCACTTCATTAAGCTGAAGTGGTCTGGGTGCCTATAGTGGTCCTTTAAAGGGATTTTGTTCATATTTTGACATTTCTGTATCTTTGGGATTTCCCAACTTTGTTTTTAATGAAGAATCTCTTAATGCTCATTTTTCTAATAAACTTTTGCATGTCTATATAGAATTGAAATGGGCTTGGAGGGACATTCGGAGTATATTTAAGTTCTTTCTTTAAAATGAGGTATTCTTTTTTTTATTTTTATTTTATTCTTTATTTTTGCCTCACTCCACTCGGGAGTATGCAACAGACGATATTCCTGGAACAAAGTTATAACATACAACAAGCATGACATTTAGACAATGTGTATCAGTACGGAGTGGGGGGAGGATTTTTATATATGTATGGGCATGCTGGTCTAACAGGTAGCCTCCACTGTAGTGTAGAACCTTACTAAAGGTACAGATTAGCACCCTCTTATAACATTTCTATGGCACATGTGTATCGTGCTATAAAGAGTGGGGAGGGTGGGTTGGGGGACTTCTCAGATAACGTGCACCCTCTGTGTAGGTTTGTCAGGATAGCGTCTAGGTCGGGGTGTTTCAACTCCCCGTTGAGGTAACAGCTACATTACAGAGGGGAGAAGGGTAGTTAGGTATAAGTGGGAGCGCAGCAGCGGGTAATAATAACCATCAAAAATAACGTAAGAGAGTTATAATACTGTTAGTACGCAGTTCTTCTGTATGATCTGGTTTTCCTTCTGGCTTGTTGGTCGCTGCAGATGAACTGTGTGTCTTGGGCCAGTCAAGTGGCTAGGAGTGCAGGCGGGCGTCCTGTGGTTGACCGTGGCGCGAAGGTCGGGATCTTAGACGGGTCCAGGTTTCGGAGGCGGGAGGTTGAGTCTTGTTCCGGTAGTAGCTTCAGGCTGCGCATGTTGGCCTCTAGTTCCAGAGGGTTCTTGGCTCTGTAAGTGCCTCCCTGGTGAGTGAGTATGAGTTGTCTGGGGTTTCCCCAGCGGTAAGGCACGTCCTGGGCTCTCAGGATTTGGAGTAGTGGTTTCATTGACCTGCGCCAGAGTAATGTCTTCTTGGTGAGGTCAGGGAATAGGAGCAGAGATGAGCCTTCAAATTCGATTGGGGTTTTCCCTCTCACTGCAGATAAGATTAGAGCTTTGTCGTGCATTGTTTGGAAGCGGAGAATAAGATCCGCCGTGGCCGTGGCAGGGGCATTTTTTGGCATTGGTAGCCTGAACATGCCATCCAGTTTTAGTGCCTTTGTTTGTTTGCCGGTAGCAGGGTTGAGATGAGACGCCTTATGTAGTGCGGCGTTTCCTCTGTACTCACTGTGTCAGGGATGCCCCTCAGTTTAAGGTTGTACCGTCGCCTCTGTTCTTCCAGGGTGTCAACTCTGGCCTCCATGCCTTTCTGGGCTAGTTGTATTTCTTCCAGCCTCTGCTCTACTTTAATTAGTCTGGAATCCTGGTTGCTATACGTGGCCTCTAGGGCTGTAAGTCGGGTAAGTGCACCAGCTACTGTCTCTTTAAATTGTGAGATGTCGGCTGCTATATTGGAGCGCAGCTCCTCCAGCATTGATTTCAGCATATTTTTAGTGATCGGTTCTGGGCCAGCAGGTGGTGTAGTTTGTACCTTTGGTACAGCTCCCAGCATGGCTCCTCCGTCCGTATCCGCGTGGAAGTCCTCAGAGGAGTAAGAAGATGTTTCATCTTCCATATGCGGCGCCATATTGGGCCATGCGGTCTGCTGAGCGCGCCGCAGGAGATCGCCGATATCTCGGCTGCTGGGCGCCCGGTCCGCCTTAGTTTTCTTTGATTTTCGGCCCATGTTCCTGCGACCAGCTGCAGGGTAGGTGACTGCCCTTTTGCTCCGGTTTTCGGGCGTTATATTGGCCGTTTGGCCCACTTAGTGTCGGAGCTCGCGGGAGATGCGGCTGGCCGGGTCCGCTGCTAGCTCCGCCCCCATTCTAAAATGAGGTATTCTTGTTCCAATTGAGATACTTAAGAGATATTAAACATTCCCATAGATTCTTCTTTTTTACGTAGCTCTAGATCTAATCCCCCATGCCTACACTCATTCTTGTTCTCTTTGTAGGGGTGTCTCGATCTCTGAGTGGGGCAAAGCGGTTGGTCAAGTTGGTCCTGGGAGGTTTCGGGGAGAAATATTGAGTGATCTCTTTCTTTTTTGTTTTTGGGTCTAGCCCCCTCTCTAAAAAAAAATCCCTGTTCTGGGAATTGTCATCACATGATGGTAAGTTAACAGTATCAGATCTAGTTTCTACATTAGAAGTGTTATGAGAGGTAAACCTCCCTCTCTGTGGGTAATTATGTGTGGGGGCATACCTCCCTCCTATGCTAAGTTGCAGTGAGTTTCTAATGAGATTCAAACTTCGCAGAAATCCATGTGCTAAATATCTGTTATTTTAAAATAAAACATTCCTGCAAACTCCAGATTTGACATACTATTGTCCCCTTTTTCAGTCTGTCTCTATATGTTTATTTGTTATGTTTCGGTCAACAATTGTAATTCGGGTAAATGTTATTAGAATAAAATGCATTTTAGAAATCACCTTTTATTGAGTGTGCTGGTTGTCTTTGACAATGTGCTTTTCTGTGTGTGTGCCATGGAACTATCACTATTTCATACACACAGGAGACACGCAGTATATGCACATTCTAGTCTTGTGTTTGGATATGGGTTGCTTACATACAGGGCTTTCTGTCCGTTTTCCAGTCCTTTTCATCCGCGGGCTGCGGGTGCGCCGCTCAAGGTTTCAGGTGGCAAGCCGTCTGGCTGCATTTTCTGAATCCTCAAGCTCCAATGTGAGCATACCAGCATCGGAGGTACTTGCGGTCGGACACGAGTACCAGGCAGCCGGATCCACTTGCGCACATGGCCGCCTCGCCACGACTGGCTCCTTCTCAGAGCCGCGGGCATCCGACCAGCTGGAGGAGGGTGCGCCTACTCGCGGCCCCTCCTCCACCCACGGTGGTCGGTTCTCGTCAAGGATGCCCTGCGGGGATTCACCGGCTGATTTTACAGGTTTCCCATAGTTTAGCTACAGATATGACAGTTTATATCCCAGGAATTTGTGATTTTTTAAGGACAGTGTATATATATCACAACTTGCGGTGAGTTTTTCATGGCAGTTTATATCACAGATTTATGTCAATTTTTACTGACAGTGTATATCTCAGATTAATGGGAGTTACATGTATATATGAACTCAGTTATACAGGCTCTGTACAGGGTGTATGAAGAGTCAATGTGCTAGTTAGCTTGAAGATTCATGTTGCTTCACAGTAGATATATGCTGGCCCAGCTATGGATTCTCAGATGAGACTACTCTGGTATGAATTCACTGTCCATGGTATATGTTAAAAGCTAAGCAGACCTGGCTCTGGCTCAAACTGGTATGGGAGACTATTCTATCAGGAGATTCATTGGGTGGGCTATTGTTTAGCCCTACTCCTGAAAGAGACCATGGGTACAAGACTCTTCAGGTGACATGATGTTGATTGATCCATAATAAAGATAAGAAATCTCAAACAGATGTGCATGTGCGTACCCATTCACAGTTTAAGAAAGGTATCGCTCAGTATATCTTGATTTTATGGACACTGGAACAACTTCAACTTATACCCAATACAGCTGAAATACCACTTTTTGCCTGTTGGGCATTTAGGGACTGCCAGTCCCGGTTAGGGTTTATTCACACAGTATTACGCTATCTTAAAGGGTTGGTGTCTAGGGGTCCTATGTCAGGATACACTGAGGATTTACAGATATTTAGGGGACTCTGCCCAAGCACAAGGGTCCCCACTACTCATTTTATATGCAACCCAGGATTGGCCTGCTCTGTCTGTGCCCCCTTGATTGGCCTGCTCTGTCTGTGCTCCCTTGATTGGCCTGCTATGAGTGTGCCCCATTGATTGGCCTGCTATGTCTGTGCCCTTCTGTCTGGCCTGATCTACCTGTGTCCATCAGTGGCCTGATCTATTTGTGCCCGAACCCCCTTTTGGCCGCAGGCCTAGGGAAATATCACTAAGGAAAGCTCAGTATCCACTATTAAAATGGAGATAGGTGGGTGTCCAGGCAAGCACTGCTGCCATACTATCCAAGAGGACACCAGGATATGGGCACCTAAATCTGATTGGAAGGGCAAAGGCCCTACACCTCATGCCCTGACTTCTAATGTTTGCTTATTATCATGGGTACGGCCCGCTCATGCTATCAGCCGGATGCTGACACAGAGTCCAGCCACATTATTAGAGAGTGTGGCTCTCTCATACTCTCAACGCACTACGGTGCCATCCATTTGTTCATCACACAGGCTTGTACCTGTACAGGACAACGATGACTGCATAGAAGGGCGTCCCTCCGGCATTCAATTAGATCTAACGACTGTGCTACCGATTTCGTTATAGAGGGCTGCATGATCGTGCAGGGTACACATAGCTAGACTGGATCCCTCTATTACACATCCTATAATGGAGCTACTGGATCCAGACCACTGTATACCATGCGAGAAATACTCTCAGAGGTACTACTGGGGGAGATTCACCGCTTATTTACACTCACTCCTGGAGACGGTACGGCTAACGGATGAGACTCAGTTATTACAAGAGTGCAGGTTTTGGTATAATCTGCACTATAACAAACAGACAATTGCACTCTGTGTAAGATATTCAGACCATGGCAAAGAAGCTGCGCAGACAGTTCTTTCCATGTCAAGGTGACAGGAGACCCTGAGGCCTTCATAGAGCAAACGGGCACTGCCTTGCTCGGGTAACAAGACTAGGGAAAGCCTGCAACCCGGTCTGCAGGTACACCATGCGCTTGGATCGCATGGAAAGACTGGAATCCTCAATTGACTTGGGTTCCCTGGTCATTACAATCTTGGGATAAGATGACAGGACTGACCCTACTCTTCTGAGCACATATCTGGAGAACATGGTTCCGATATGGAGGGCCCTCCTTCTATACTCTATATCCCTCACGGGAACCGTCTTGGTTCGGGTTCTCGCTAACCCACCTATTAAACTACCATCAAGGAAACCTACGGTGGACTCTATGGAGGAACCCTGTGTGTCCCGGCTCCTACACGGACGTCACATGTCAGGACGCAACCTACCGTTGGAGTACTGTTCAGGATTTGTAGCAGGCTCAGATAGGGCTGTCGACGTTCTCAAATGAGACAACACCTGCTTAGGACGGTTGAAACTTCATCCTTGTTTTTTCGTTTTATCTACTCTCTGGAGTCACCTGTCATGAGTGAAGGGACTTTACGTCTTGCCTGCATATTAGAGAATGCTAGGTGTTTGTGGGACTCCAAGCTAAGAAGGGTGGTATCCCTCTTTAGGGAGGCCTTGATTTCGGTTCTCGAATTCTCATTCCTGGGTCCTTTGACCTAGGGCCTACTCTGGGAGATATGTGCCCAGACAGTCAGGGGTACAGGGATCTAGGACTTCCACTATATTATACCCTATCTTGTAGGTGGCATGTAGACCAGGAACCCTACACGAATTTTGATAGGTCAGGCAGGGAACATGATCGTACAAACGGGTAATCGGATTATTTCACTCTCTCACTACAACACGTGAGGACTCTTCTTTGTTATACAGGTCCCAATCACCATTGGATCCGGACATCTTATCACTCTTAGACAATGATATATCTGGATGGAAGTCTCAACCCCGGTTTACGTTCCCATCCTTTTGAATATTTCTGTGATTCACAATCCCCAGAATAATCGACTACAGTTTCACCACACAAGTTCAGTATGGGACCTTGATTGGACGTCCTTTGGGAGTCCTTGCTATACCGCAGCCACGGATTACACAGTCCATTTGGAATACTGGAATTACTTAGGATATGGCTAGTTTTGACTTCACTCTTGCCTGCATAATAAATTTATTCTCAGATGAGACAACTCACCGGGTAGGTCATGAGGGAATGAAAAGACCCTACTCGGTTCTATTACGGAATTGGTGGTGGACTTAGGCGCATTCCTTGAGGTTGGAGTTTGGCTGCAAGGCCACATCGCCTGGTAACCCTGGTACGATCGGAGGAGTTACCTTCCACATCAAGAGTCAAGACATGATGGCGGTTTCTTCTCGTGGCCCTAAGTCCGCAAATGGCCTTCGGCAGTTTACACCTACAGGAAAATGGCTAATAGGTCAGCTTGGCAGCTCATGGACCGGCTGCTAGGAAACAGGTCGCAACCCCACGTACAATGGATCTATCAGCGGATGGTGTTTTTCCGTATTTGGGATGCTTCCTCAGCTGGCATCTTCATCGATCCGTCTACTGTCACTTCTTGCAGTTGGAAGGTCCATTTAGGATTGCTCTAATATCTCACGGAATAGGTACCAGCAAAACAAACAGCATCGGATTTGTTGGCTTAGCGTTAAAACAGCAAATACGAAGCCTGCTGTCATGTTATAAAATTGTAGATTATGCTATCTTTAGTGTACCTATAATCTTAATTTTATTAATAACAGGAGGCGAGTATTTCCCACCCATTCTTATCCCTCCCTTGTTTAATTTTATAATTTGAGTTCATCAGGTACGTATGCAACTCTGCTTGTTGTCCCTGCTACCTGTCACTTGTTATTATGTCTGTTTTTCATAAGTAGGGTTGGGATCTATGCAGGTTACGGTAATTTTGGTTGCTACATTGGGTAACTACATGTTTGTTCAGAGTACATTTCATTGGCTAAGCAACCTGTTCGATTCTGTTTTTTCTCTCGTTTCAGTTTACAGTCCATCAAGCCTATCTGGTGCGGCAGTTTCTCGGATGGTGGACATTGTCGTATTCATTGTATCTAGGACTTCGTTCTTCCCCATTATACTTTATGCCTTTGGTTCTGTTTTGTCGCAGCTTGAAGGAGGAAATTGGTTGTTTTTCTGTGCTGCTGTGGAGTTCTAGTAAAGAGAGACGTAAGCAAATACTCGCCTCCTCTCATTAATGAAATGAAGATTATAGGTACACTAAAGCTAGCATAATTTACAATTAGTTCAGATACTTAGAATTGAGGAATTGTATTGTAGCATGTATGAAGCGTGTCCTTGCCGATGTTTATGTCTCCACAAGAAATATATTTATTTATTTTATTTGACAGTTCTTTTATAGCACCCCATAGATTAACAAAAATATACAACATTTCCACAACTTTACAGCTATTAGCCTGTCAAACACTTGGTTCGCAAAATAACTTGAATCACTTAGGTGGAGGAAACTCCAAAATGTCCTGATTGGGAAGCATAGCAGCAATTACTGAATTATTTATTAACTTTGTGTTTCCCCAGGTTCCAGCTCCTGCCTACTGACAAGAATGCTTCTAAAGTTTGTGAGATAATTGAGATTGTGTAATTTAAAGATGAGATACTAGCAACATTTCTAATATAGATTTGGTAATTAATGAGGTTGTTTTGGGACTTCCAAAGAGATAGCAGAACTATCTGACGTTGTCTAAGTCCAACGTGCCACACAAGTAACATGTTACCATCCTACCCTTATGATAATTAGATGACTTTTTTAGTGAAACCATCCTCTCCTTGTCAGGATTCTAAGCCCTTCTACTTGTTACTGTAATCTATAAGGAAACCAACAATAGACCTGTCCCAATAGAAGCCATCTAGCATAATTCTGGCTACAGATTAATTTCACAGAGCTACTATAACCTCCTTAAAAAACAACTGAAAAATATTGTCCAAAAAGATTTCTATAAATATCTTAAACTACTACATAAGTAATGTACAAAATTCATCAATAATACATTTATCAACCTGCAAACCCTTCTGATTTTTTTTAGCACAACTAGACCAGTCCTTAAAAAACATTATATCGCAACGCTATCAAAGTATTCAACCCTCTGGTACTTATACATTACCTTTCAATGCTGAAACGAGATCTGGGAAACTCCTTTCCCATAGTGGATTGTCTCAGTAATGTTCAATTCCTCTCCAAATACGTTCATTGTACCTTAGAACATAATAAGAAATTCCATTACTGTCGGTACTCTACCCAAACCATTGAATATTTGATATTACAGCTTGATAAATTGAATCTTGCTTGATAAATTGTCAACGTGTGGACTTAATCCTGTATATCTAGTGGGTGTGTGCAGTGTTTTTCTACCTGTACAATGAATCACTTTCTTTATAAAAACAGACTCAACTGAATACAGCAGAGACCGTCTTGTTGGGTTTTTACCCCTAATTATCAGCTAAGTGGGGTGCATCACTCGACAATTTATTTATTTATATTTTAAACCAGCAAGCAAACTCTTTCAATCAAATATACAAACCAAAATAAAGCAAGGGAAACTTTAAACAGTATATAATAATATAAACTTGCTATAAAATTGGTCAAATTGCATTGTTGGAGAGGCCTCTCAGCTAGCAGAGTTTCTTCGGAATTTCTTTGAAATTCTTCAAATAAATACACAATATTTCGGAAAATGGCAATGGAATTGACTACAAAAAGGCCCTCATGCACATGGAGTGGGGCCTGTAGACTAATTGAGGTGGGGATCAGGTGTGGACTTTAAATCAAATAATGGTGGTGGAATGATTTAAAGTCCAATGAAGGTGGACCTGCTAGTAGTGACTAGCAGGCTGGGGCAATTAAATTAAAAGGTGTACCCCTTAGTGGTTAGTGGGAGGGGGCTTCTCAATTTAGTCGCAGTTGGAGGCTCTAAATAGTTAAAGGAGGAACTACCTAATGTTCTATTAATGTCCCATTCGTGGCAGGTTGGGGCTCTATTAATAATATATGGGTGGGGACCTAATGTCCTCCCTCAGAGCCACTGCCTTTGTGGGCTCTATGCAATTATACACGGGTGGTGGACATGTCATTGTTCACCCGCCATTAATGCCATGGTCCCCAACACCCTAACCACCCAATTTAAAATAAATAAGTCCTACCTACTCCCATCACCATAATAATAGTGAGGGGGAGGGGCATTAAAATTAATACCTTGAAAAAATATATACCTTTAGCCCTTAAAAATGCCAAATAAATTTTTTGATTGCAAAACACTCACCAGAGAAATTCAAAACCATGATGCAAAAAAATCTCACTTCTTTTGATGACCAACCCATTTATTTTTAATAGCCCCCACTGATCTGTCCACATCGCATTATTTAAATTAAAGTCCCCCACCCAATGCCCACATGTCGAGATTTGAGCCATTTGAGTCCAGATTTTAGCCGTCCTGCATTGCTTGGTCAGTCTGAAACCTGGACCACATTTCAGCCAATTCGCTGTCTGAATTGCAAAATCTATAGAAGAAATATGATGTGCACTTGAAATTATTGTGAGCAGACTTTATTACTCAAAGCAATGTTTCAGCTCTGCTATTGAACCTTTATCAAGCCTGACATATGGAGTTATTCCACATAAATGTATAAGACAACAATCAAACACTTACTGCCCAGCCGGGGACGTTGAGGTGAGAGGAAGCGGAAACTACCCAAAATGTGGTGATGTCATGTCTATATTGGAATTGCAAAATCCAGACATTGTTGAGTTGCGTGAGTTTGCAGTCCAAATTATCCAGACTTTAATGAATAACCCTGTATAAGTTTAGCCTTTCAGTGCTGCAGTTGACAGTGGAAAATCTCAGCTGTGAGCTGCAACACTGAAAAGAAACACATACATTTAAACACATAAAATACACTGCATACATTAAAATAACAGAGGACCAGAAACAGGTTCCCATGTAGAAAACAAAAACAAAATCACTGAGATAGCCTGGTGAACAGAGGTGGCTTTCTAATTAGGTAAGTTAGGCAGCCACCCAAGGCTTCGGGCTGAATGGGGCCTCATGGTTCCTTAGTTCCCTTTAAGGCAGATTGCTCTGACATTGGGAGGGAGCTCGGTGGCTTGCCTTGTGTGCTTCTAGGTGTGGGTCCACTCTAGTCTGCCCAGAGAAGGAGAGAGCCAAGCAGCCTCCGGTCTACAGCTCTGTCAAGTAGAGAATTGGAGACCGAGAAGTAGTTGTCTTGCGAGCTCTGGCCCCTTTCTAATCCTGTCACACTTAGCTCCTATCATCCTGTCACACTCCCTCCTCTAATAAACAAAATGATATACCAAAATAAGTATATAAAAGGATGGTGTCACTACTATATAATACACACAGGAAGTGTAATATAAAATACGACCTGAATAACAGGATAAATAAATATCAAAACCTGTTGATAAAATCTAAAAGAAAAGGAAACTGCATATGGTTAAGAACAACTGAGTATATGCACTAAGGAGAAGGGGAGGGAGAGAACTCACAAGCTGGAAAAAGATAGCAGCCCTGTCTCCACCACAGGAGTATATCCCAAAAGACTGCTATCTTCACTTCCAGGCTCCTCAGATTTGAATGAAAAGAGAAGAGACAGCAAATAGTAAAATACTGAAAACAAAGATGAATTTTAATATAAGCACTTACAAACATTAAAGGTCATCAGTCTTACCTCTATTCCAAGTCAACCAAAGTAACACTTCCAAGTCTAGTAAGTCTTCTTAGTGAAATAAAATGCAAGTAGCCATTAAACAATAAAAAGCAAAACCACAAGTTAAAAACAAATAAATATAGTTTAAATAGTGGTAGCAGCAATCCAACGCGTTTCGTCCAATTGGACTTCTTCAGGAATGTACAGTTCTCTGTCCTTGTCCAAGTTTAAACAGAGGCTTAATAGAGGCTCACAGGTTTTACAGATGAGCGGTGTGCATTCCACTGTGGACAGCTATCCCAACTTCCGATTTTCCAGCATGGCGTACGTTCCATGGTTGAGCACAATCAGGAACTTCCAGTTTCATCGTCCCTCTCATATACGCTACTTGTGTAGCTAAGGTTTTCCCATCCCTGTTATACCGTTACTATATCGGTAATGAGTGAGTCCTGTCTTCCTTCCTAATAGGCGACGACACACAAAGTCTGTGATGGCGTGTGTTGCCAAAATAGATACCACGTACAACAAACATCAGTCTAAGTATTTTCCGATAGGAATTGATATATGGTCATGTCCAATACAAAAGAAGAGTATCTCTAGGAGGATGTATTCATATATAAAAAAAAGTAAATCTAACAAAACAGGTAGAGAAAAAAAACTGTTAAAAATGTAATGAAATACAAAACAGGCAAACAAGAATATATATATATTTGTAGTCGGGGCAATATGGCCGAACACAGAAATCTAGCATATTATAACCATAACATCAATGAGTTGGAACCAGTCGGTTGTGGTGTGCCAGAACCGACAAAGCAGTAGGCCTGTAATAAAAAGTGGGCAAAAAGAAAATACCAGGAAACGTAATTTGTGAACCGACTTCGTTTATTGAGATGTCACAGAAAGCTTGTCTTAATTCTTTAACAGGATTAGGTATGTAGAGTGTGAAGGCGGAGGACTTCCAGCATCCCATAGCCTTAATAATGTGAGCGGGTATGTGATTAGCGGATGCTGAAGAGGCTGCCCCTATACGGAAAGAGTGACCTGAAAAATGATTGGGGTTAAGGCCGAGCCTGGTCAACAGTAGTCATACGTAAAGCATGAATTTGGCTGTGGTCAGAGTGAGTCCATGCAGTTCGAGCAAAGGTTGTTGTGGTTGTTTTTGGACTGCAAGGGAACAAGTGTCCAAAACTTGTACTGGGCACCACTTATTGTGAGTAGGATACAGAGGAATTTGAATAGTATGTCCTTCGGTGCTGGTTTTTGATTGTCTTAAGGATAGAATGTAATGGTCAGTATGTTTTTGTAAATCAATTGTCCTTAGGTAGTCGTGGGCTGTAATGGTCCTTGTTGTAAATTCGCTGGGACGTAGGAACCCATAAAAAGCGAGATATAGGGCTGTCTTTATTATGGTATTGGTCATGGGTTCAAAAGGAGAAGAATCTAATAAGTTGGATAGAGCGTGGAATATGTTGTTGTCTATGGATAATCTTTGTGAGGGAACGTGTGTGTCTAACTTTTTAATGCCTTTAAGTACTGTTTTAATTTGATATGATGTCAAGAAACCTGTAGTGTTAGGTTGTCGGATAAGCATATGGTGCTGGATGCCGGTAAGGTACAGTTTAATAGTATTGAAGGATAGTTTAAGGTTGATGTGGCAAAAAGAAGTAAAACCTAATATCGTTTCTAAAGCAAACATGTCGTGGATGGGAAATTCTGGGATAAATTTTGTGAACACGTGGAAGTCCCTATCATAAGTGTTCCTAGTGTTTACTGAGAGTGCCAGATGAGAAATGTGACGTGCATGATCTAAGAAAGTCTTTAATCCATTATCATGTCTTGGAATAGTGGTGCAGGTGTCGCTTGTCTGGAAGCGGTGGGTAGTGTCGAGAAGAAAGCTTGGAAACAAAACCGAGACAAGTGATCAGCAGAGGTGTTTGTGTACCCTGGAATGTGGATACATGTGATAAAGAATTGACAGGTGGCCGCTACCCATGTGAGTCTCCTTAGTAGTCTCATAATTACCAGTGATGCCGATCGGCCTTTATTGACAATATGGCATGTGGCCGTGTGACCGGACCAATATGGTCCCCAGGCAATGGCCGCCGCCACGATAGGGTACAACTCGAATAAAGCCGAGGTATCAGAGAAGTTGGGTAGTGATTCGACTTCGGTCGGCCAAGGTCCCCAAAGCCATTGATCGCCCCAGATGGCCGCAAAGCCCGTGTTTGCTGCAGCATCTGTCCACAGTGTAGGTGAAGTGTCGGAGGGGGGTGGTATAAATATGGTTCGCCCGTTCCAAGAGGTGAGAAAAAAAAAACAAATGCGTAAATCCCACGTTGCGTGTTCATCTAACGTGATGCATGAAGTGTCTGAGGTGAATAGTGGAAATAAAGATAGCAGGTGGGAACTAAAGGATCTACCTTGTGGTATGATCCTCATGGCGAAATTGAGCGACCCTAGCAGTTCTTTCCGGTGGCAACAACCTTGTAGCAGGTAATGTTCAATACTTGCCTATGTACGCTTAATCTTGTCCTGAGGGAGTCTAGCCTGCATGTGTATCGTGTCTAGTTGGATCCCCAAAAATTGCATGTTGGTATCCGGACCCAAAGTCTTGTGAGTGGAGACAGGGATAATAAGGGATTCAAACAAAGTCAACATGTGTTTCAAACTACTGGGGGGGAGTGTGTTATTCTCAATCGTGAGGAAATTGTCCAGATAGTGAATAACCGAAGGGCACTTACACACATTCAGTAATAACCAACACAAAGCTTCTGCAAATGTGTCAAAAATATTTGGGCTGCTTTTGGAGCCAAAAGTGAGACGGGTGAAGAAATAATACAACCTCAGCCATTTAATGCCGTGTAGATGCCATAGGGAAGGGTGCATGGGTAGTAATTTAAAAGCGTTTACCATGTCGGTTTTACTTAGCCATACCCCTGTGCCAGCTTGAAGAATGGCCCCTATGGCATGGTCGATAGTGGCATAGTGTAGTGAAAATTCTTCGGAAGGTATGAGTGAGTTAAGGCTGGGGACAGTGGAGGAATGTGGTGCAGATAAATCAATTATCAGTCTGGGATTGAGTGAAGTCTTCCCCGTGACAACCCCTATGGGATTTGTTCTCCAAGATGTAAAGGGTGGGGAAAAGAATGGCCCCAACAGAAACACTTGTTTCACCTCGGTCGTGATAAGTGTGTTTACCAACTGTGGATTGTCTAACGTGGATTGTAGTTTGTCGCATTCCAGTGTACCGGAAGGTAAATGAACCAACCCAGTGTGAAATCCCTCAGTCAGTCCCGTGATAATGTAGTCAATGAAATGGTGTGATGGGTGTAGCCGTAACAGCGAAGTCAATAATGTGATGTTCACACACGTGTGATACGGTTTGGGGAATGCTTTATTTGGGCACATTGTCTTGACATGGGCCCTGAAACAGTGGGAACATACATGCATCAGCCTGCAAGAGGTGAAACCACAATTCCCAGCATTAAAATTGTTGCAAACCTGGTATTTGCCTAGAAATACAATATCCCTACCCAGTTTGTCTTTTAATCCCCTAGCAGGTCTTTGAAAGTTAGAGGTAGTATGGCTTTGTTCAATTTCTGCTGTGTTTGGGCAGAAATTGGTGTTATGTGCAGTAGATGCACAAACTGCACAAGCTGGAGGCCTGAGGCCTGGAAAGTGCCTGCAGAATAACTCAGTGTCCAATTTGCTCCAATTAATGCTTAAATTGAACTGAGTCAGAGCCGCAGCCACCTTTGCAGAAAAGGAACGGTGGTAATCGTAAAAAGCAGTACCACCGTATATGTGCCCCAGGTCATAGAAACATAGAAACATAGAATGTGACGGCAGATAAGAACCATTCGGCCCATCTAGTCTGCCCAATCCTCCAAACACTTTCACTAGTCCCTGGCCCTATCCTATAGCTAGGATTGCCTTATGCCTATCCCACACATGCTTAAACTCCTTTACTGTGTTAACCTCTACCACTTCAGCTGGAAGGCTATTCCATGCATCCACTACCCTCTCAGTAAAGTAATACTTCCTGATATTATTTTTAAACCTTTGTCCCTCTAATTTAAGATTATGTCCTCTTGTTGTGGTAGTTTTTCTTCTTTTAAATATAGTCTCCTCCTTTAAGAAGATCCACAATCTTGTGCATGTATGCATCCAACTCTGCTCTTTTCCCCGGGTATACTGAGCAGTAGACATCCCTATAGATCCCAAAACCTAGTACGAATTCAGGGATGGTCAATTTTTTGTTCAGCCTCGGGTCTCTTGTCCTTAGCACTACTGAAATATCCCCATATGCAAAGGTCCTATTTTCTACGACATCCTGGGAGGCTATGAGTAATGAAACCAGGTTTACACCCTTGCCTTCCAGAATGTCCTTTTTAAGGTGAGATGGGACCATGTGCGAAGGATTAATAGATTCAATAATCGAAATAGATTCCAATGAATTACCGGGCATAATATCGGCAAGAGGGTGACTGACAACAATTGGATTTGTAGCGGTCTGGTTGGCACCACTTGCTTCCAATTTATCCAGCCTATCGCTAATTGTGCCGATGGATGACATAAGAGAAGTCATCATGGCGTGAAATGCTGGCAACTGGGCCTTCCCCTGCATCGGAGTTGTCAGTGGTAGTGTTTAAAAGTCTAAACAACTCCGCCTTCCTAGCAATAGCTGTGAAAAGGATGCAGCGTCTCCTAAGTTCTGCAGTGAGATGTGGGATGGTCCATGATCTGAGTAAATTCCCATGTGTAAACTAAATTAACATGTGACATTTGGCTCAAAGCCTAAAACCTAAATCAAATATCAACCAACCTAGACAGCAACCACAATTTTACACAGATGTCAGTAATCACAATTTCTAATGTACAAATCCTTGGTAAGGACCTGAGGAAAAAAGGTCAAGAATATAAGTTTATAACATCCAGACTTCATACCAGTTTTTTATAATCCAACAGTGGATTTATTAAATGACCGTAATATCTTTTTTAACCAGTAGGGGCAGAATCATACCGAGTACTGATTGAAATTTGTGCCTATATCGTGAGTTTGGGTTGAAATCCCTGAAATAGGGATGCATGCAGTAGAAACATAGAAACATACGAATGGATGCATTCCCTAATTGCCGTACGAACCGAAAGGTTTATATGCTTGGATGTGAAACGAATGGTTGCATTCGTTAACTGAGTTCAGTGAAACATGTGTACATAACCAGATGGGCATAGGGAAAATTAGCCGAACGGCGTGAGTGCCCGAATGCATAACTGTAATAACCGAACGATGGTACAAACGAACGAGGCTCCGTCGTGTAAGCTAGGGATGTTTTACGGCTGTTGCTTTACGGTGGAGCAAGACTTACAATTTAGAATCAGAGAAACGGGTTGCGCGGAAGCCAGTGACAGAGGACAGAGGCAGGGAAACACCGGACCAGGAGACCACGAGGAGTACAGGTAAGGAATCCAAGATGGCAGTCTGAACCGGAAGTAAACGTTTCAGACTCGCCAGTCCAGCAACGGTAAGGTGGGAGTGGACTGGCAGCCCTTTTAAAGGGGAACCAAGCCCCTCTTACAACTACAGGCCAAGCCTTCAAATATATGATTGATATATATATATATATATATATTATGAAGAAAAAAAATTTATTAAATCAATAAAATAGAAAATGAGACTAGAAATGGGAAAACACAATAAAATCTGAAATAAAAATCAATAAAATAGAAAACAAAGTTGAAATATAAATATATGTAGCGAAACGCCCATACTGAAATGAAATAAAAATATGAGAATTGCAATATATATATATATATATATATATATATATATATATATATAAATGTATAAAAACATAATTGGGAGGAAATAATGCAGAAATCCAAAAATACAAACACCCCATTACATGAAAAACTGTACATACAGCACATGTACGCCACCACATAACCATGCCACATTCATCCCAAACCATGTCAAATTCACCCCCCAAACCCTGCCACATTCAACCTGTCACATTAACCCCCATAATCATGTTACAGTCACCCCACAACCATGTCACACTCAACATTCCTCATTCTGTCACACTTACCCCTCTCAACCCTGTATCATTCACACCCCTTTCCTTGTTACACTCAGCCTTGCCTTACCCTTTTACTGACCCTATCACAGTCACCCCCTAAAGACAGTCATCATACACACAGTCAACTCATGAAACACAGATTCACAATAAACACAATGCACAAAGACCATAAGCAGCGCCCATACACACAACACAATCAACTGCCCAACAAATATAGTCCCAGACACATGCTCACAGAGACACACATTCACACACAGGGATACTCGCTCTCAGATACACTCCCAGGCACAAACACAGGTAGACAATGCCAGATACACTCAGAATTACACACAGCCAGATACATATTGTGACTGTATGTCTGTATTTGTCAACATGTGTGTCTCTGTGCACCAGTGTGTTTGTATGTGTGTGTATGCATGTGTGTGTATCACAGTGTGTATATGTGTGCATGTAACTCTGTACAAGTGTATGTGTGCCTATGGCTGCAATGCGAGGGTGGTATAGTATGGACAATGCCAAGGTAACTTGACAATATATAATATGTATAAGATACATATACACTGCTCAATAAAATAAAGGGGACACTTAAACAACACAATGTAACTCCAAGTCAATCACACTTCTGTGAAATCAAACTGTCCACTTAGGAAACAACACTGAGTGACAATCAATTTCACATGCTGTTGTTCAAATGGGATAGACAACAGGTGATAATTATAGGCAATTAGCAAGACACCCCCAATAAAGGAGTGGTTCTGCAGGTGGTGACCACAGACCACTTCTCAGTTCCTATGCTTCCTGGCTGATGTTTTGGTCACTTTTGAATGCTGGCGGTGCTTTCACTCTGGTGCAAGCTGTCACTAGTTCTAGTTCTGCAAGTGTCACTAGTCACTAGTTCCTTACCTTTTGTGTCATTTTACCCCACTCCCTCTAGCATGTAAGCTCATTGAGCAGGGCCCTCAACCCCTCTGTTCCTGTGAGTCCAACTTGTCTGGTTACAACTACATGCCTGTTCATCCACCCATTGTAAAGTGCTGCGGAATTTGATGGCGCTATATAAATATCATAATAATAATAGTGGTAGCATGACATGGAGTCTACAACCCACACAAGTGGGTTTTAAAAATACATAGGGATTAAGGAGAGAGCGCAGGTAACTTGTTTTTCTTTGGTTTTTACTATATATTGGGGCTGATGTCTACTGTAGATTGCTGCCGCCCAGTGATGGGAGTGAGCGCAGGACTTATCCTTCTCCATTTGAACCCACACAAGTGGCTCAGGTTGTGCAGCTCATCCATTCATTGTGAGCTGTGGCAAGAGCGGTTGCTGTATCTGTCAGCGTAGTGTCCAGAGCAGGGAGGCGCTACCAGGAGACAGGCCAGTACATCAGGAGATGTGGAGGAGGCCGTAGGAGGGCAACAACCCAGCAGCAGGACCGCTACCTCCGCCTTTGTGCAAGGAGGAACAGAAGGAGCACTGCCAGAGCCCTGCAAAATGACCTCCAGCAGGCCACAAATGTACATGTGTCTGCTCAAACGGTCAGAAACAGACTCCACAAGGGTGGTATGAGGGCCCGACGTCCACAGAT
This sequence comes from Pelobates cultripes, assembly GCA_933207985.1. Lineage (NCBI taxonomy): Eukaryota > Metazoa > Chordata > Amphibia > Anura > Pelobatidae > Pelobates > Pelobates cultripes. The sequence goes on from OW240914.1 coordinate 45,574,905, forward strand.
GGGGGTTGTGTTTCTGGCCCAACACCGTGCAGGACGTTTGGCACTTGCCACAGAACACCAAGATTGGCAAATTCGCCACTGGCGCCCTGTGCTCTTCACAGATGAAAGCAGGTTTACACTGAGCACATGTGACAGACGTGACAGAGTTGCCTGCAACATCCTCAAGCATGACCGGTTTGGCAGTGGGTCAGTAATGGTGTGGGGTGGCATTTCTTTGGGGGGCCGCACAGCCCTCCATGTGCTCACCAGAGGTAGCCTGACTGCCATTAGGTATGGAAATGAGATCCTCAGACCCCTTGTGAGACCATATGCTGGTGCGGTTGGCCCTGGGTTCCACTTAATGCAAGACAATGCTAGACCTCATGTGACTGGAGTGTGTCAGCACTTCCTGCAAGATGAATGCATTGATGCTATGGACTGGCTCGCCCGTTCCCCAGACCTGAATCCAATTGAGCATATCTGTGACATCATGTCTCGCTCCATCCACCAACGTCACGTTGCACCACAGACTTTCCAGGACTTGGCAGATGCTTTAGTCCAGGTCTGGGAGGAGATTCCTCAGGAGACCATCCGCCAGCTCATCAGGAGCATGCACAGGCGTTGTAGGGAGGTCATACAGGCACGTAGAGGCCACACACACTACTGAGCCTAATTTTGACTTGTTTTAAGGATATTACATCAAAGGTGCATCAGCCTGTAGTGTGTTTTTCCACTTTCATTTTAAGTGTGACTCCAAATCCAGACCTCCATGGGTTGAAAAATTTGATTTCCATTTTTTTATTTTTGTGTTATTTTGTTGCCAGCTAGTGATGTCCCGAACGGTTCGCCGCAGACGGCGAACATATTCGGTACCTCACAGTCAGCAGACACATTCCAGCCAATCAGCAGCAGACCCTCCCACCCATCTCCTGGACAGCTCACTAAGAATGCAGCTTCACAATGAATGTAAAATGGATGCTGTCCAGGAGGTGGGAGGGTCTGGGTGGGAGGGTCTGCTGCTGATTGGCTGGAATGTGTCTGCTGACTGTGAGGTACAGGGTCAAAGTTTACCGCATATGTTCGCCGTCCGTGGCGAACCGTTTGGCGAACCGTTCGGGACATCACTATTGTCAGCACATTCAACTATGTAAAGAACAAAGTATTTCAGAAGAATATTTAATTCATTCAGATCTAGGATGTGTTATTTTTGTGTTCCCTTTATTTTTTTGAACAGTGTATATATACTATAGAGGGTGCACATATATCAAGAACATATAGTGTTGTGATGGGATTTCAACATGGTTCAAAATTTAGTAGGCCTGAAATCTCCATGTGGCATATACAAGTACAGGCGTTTGTTGTATCTGTTAGTTAGTTACATGTAACTAAGATACTGTCATCAATGTACTGAGCATGTGCAGGAATGTAGGAACTGAAATCACACTCCTTTCTCCTTTGTTTCAGATGAGCCATGTGGTCTGACTGGATGAGCAAGTCCAAACTCTGTTCATTGATTGGTTAAGGGTATGTGTGGATGTAGCTATTTATGGGAGGAGCTATATTGCTATTTAAGGAATGTACTCCATGTGTTCTGGGCTCAGATCTGTTGTGGAACATTAGTCCATCTGAGACCCGATTGGTGTGTAAATAAAAGACCTGTTACTTCCTGAAGACTTGTGTCCATATCTCTATGTGTGGCTTCTGCAGTTTGTTCCTGTTATTCCTCCGGTAACAGTGTGATAACATATATATGAAAGAATTATAGAATATGTGGGGAAAATGTCTTTGACACTGTTTTACCAGCTGTAACTTTATTTGGTAAATATTAGTTTTAAAGTTTTTCATTTTTGTGTCAAGCTATGCAACCATAGCCCAAATTCGAATATGAGTGATTAGCATAATTTACCTCCCTCCAACTTGATTCCTATAAATTCCCAGTGATCAAGGAAGAGGTCCAATGCATAGCACTATCTGTGCGCTGTCTGGTAGATGTATTAAAAAAGTAATATGGGTAATAAGTAAGAATTATTAGACATCGCAACCCTTGTAGCAAAATGGAAAAGCCGCTGTACATTTCTCTGATCCTAAGATCGCTATGGTCTGAGAGTCCCAGATCCACTGATTGTAATAAAAAATGTTTTTAAAAGACTGAAATATGCTACTAAATGTGAAATTTTAATCTCAAGAGATTTTTATGTTTTATGGAAATGTAGTAGATCCTAGATTTATAGCTTGGTATGTTCTGGTACATGTGGTTTTTTTTATCAGCATATCTCAGGCACACAGACAAAAGACACAAATTATCCATGAGCATGTATTTTTTTAATATAATTTCATCTTCTGTTTTAATTTGACAGCACAGCAACAAGTAAATATATACCAAGTCCCCACAGCACAAACTGTTCCAAGGTGTAATTAGAGGGTTTGGAAGAGAATGCAGTTGAGGCTTTAGAGTCTATTAATCTGGGGTCGACAAGACGACTCTGTTATCTAATGAAACTAGTTTCAAGCTAGTTAATTTAGCAATAGTAATCATTTATTATGAGGTCTACTCACTAACTAATGCATTATAAAAGGATTTTGGTTCTTTTTTTTTTTTCACTTCACTGCTGTTATTCCCACAGTTTTTGTTTTATTATTCTTCTTCAAGAGTTTATCATCTATGCAGCTAATTTTCCATATTGGGTTTTCATGGCAATCATTAAAGGGAAAATGAAGCACTTTTGGTGTATAGATCAGATCTGACACAGGTACACACACACATGTTTAAATTTGCTGTTCACTTACCTTTTTCTGCAGGAGGGTCTTCAGTGCTGCTGGCTGAGGTTGGTGAGCTGCTAAGTCCCCGCTGCTCATTCTCCCCTTCCAGGCGGCGCGCTCTGTCTGGGAGGAAGTGCTGTCACTTCCTCCCAGCATCCAATACTACAGGGGTCCGGTCGCGGTCTTAGATGACCGCGGAGCCTGACCGGACCCCTGTTTAGCGATACCCATCTGGTGGCCCAAGCATTTCGCGGAACACCAATTGGGATCCACTGTCCTAGATCTTTTGATATTTTGCATTTGCAGTGAGCACTTTAGTGCCTGGATCTATGTGGCTGTTTGCATGGTTCTTTATACATATATGCACTTTATATGTGTGGGTATATTTTATCTTGCTCTGTGATTATTAAAATAATTTTTTATGCAATATTACAATGTGTGCTTTGAGTTTATTATTTTTGAGTTTTTATTATTTTCTACATGATTTATGGACCTGTAGGGGAATGGGTCATTTTTCACTTATTAAACACCCTGCACTTTGAAAGCTGCATGTTATGCACACAAATCCACAACTGTAGACCGCTAGCTATATTTTGTATGTATATACCAATGCAACATGTGCAATGATTATGCCAGGACTGAACAGGATTGTAATGTCTTTTTCTACAATTTTAATACGCTACATCTTAAAGGGACACTATAGTCACCAGTAAAACTGCAGCTTATTGTATTTGTCCTGGTGAATATAACATGTCCCTGCAGGCATTTTAATGTAAATACTGTCTTTTCAGAAAAAAAAAAAAAGCAGTGTTTACATTAGAGCCTAGGAACTCCACTAGTGGCCCCTCCTCAGACGGCCACTAGGGGTGCTTCCTGGGCAGTGCTGCACAGTTTGTAGCACTAATGTTCAGAGTCGCCGCGCTCTGCTTGGAGACGCTGAACACTCCCCATAGAGGAGGAGATGCTGATTTGCCAGGGAAGTGTTTGGCCCTGCTCTGCTTCCTTGGTAATATTATCTAATCTAATTATCTATCTAAGTATTGGATTGGCTAATATTATCAATTCTGATGATGTCAGTCAAAGAGGCGGGGCCAGCACCTGCAGACCCTTTGTGAGCTGAAAATAAGGTAAGTTTTAACCTTTTCTAAGGGAGCAGGGGGGCAAGCCACTTAAATTGTGGTTTTAACACTATAGGGTCAGGCATACATGTTTGTGTTCCAGACCCTATAGTGTTCCTTTAATGTAAAAGGCTTTGGTGCATAGACTCTGCCCCTGCAATCTGACAAGCAGGGCCGGCGCTACCTGTTAGGCGGACTAGGCAGCCGCCTGGGGCGCCCCCTGGGAAGGGGCGCCGCCAGGAACGCCGGCCCCCCTCATGCTGCTGCCGCCCCGCACTATGCAGAGAGCCTCAGGCGGCTGCAGCTTTGCCCGGGCCTGGGCGCAGCATGAGGAGAGGGGCTGACAGGAGGGAAGCGCTCAGCGCTCCCTCCTCTCACTCCCTCACTGTAGTGTGGCCGAGCCCTCTATTGGTCCGCGGGTACAGGGAGCATCTGTCTCCTGTACCTGGCCGGACTAACAGGAAGTACACACTGAGTGTGCACTTCCTGTTAGTCCGACCGGGTACAGGAAACAAAAGCTACCTGTACCCGCGGACCAATCAAGGGCTCGGCCATGCTACAACAATGGTAGGGAAGGGGGGTGGAGAATTGACGGGGGTGGAATTGACAGGGAAGGGGGGGGTGGAATCTGATGGTGGGAAGGGGGGGTGGAATTGATAGGGAAGGGGGGTGAAACCGACAGGGCGGGGAATTGACAGGAAAAAGGGGAACTGACAGGGAAAGGGGGAATTCACAGGAAGGGGGGATTGACAGGGAAGGGGACTTACCAGGAAGGGGGGAAATTGACAGGAAGGGGGGAATAAATTGACAGGGGAGGGTAGTAAAATAAATTGAAGGGGGAATTACATTGAAAATGGAGGGTAGGGAATAAATTGAGGGGAGATAAATTGACGGGGATAAATTGACAGGAGAGTGGGGGGAATAAATTGAAAGGGGAGAATAAATTGACAGGGGGGAATAAATTGACAGGGGGGAATAAATTGAAAGGGAGGGTGGGTGGGGGAATAAATTGAAAGGGAGGTTGGGGATAATAAATTGAAAGGGAGGAAATAAATTGAAAGGGAGGGGAAAGAAATTCACAGGGTGGGTGGGAAGAAATTGACAGGGAGGGGAATTGACGGGGCGGGAGGGAGGGGGAATGAGAGTGGGGAGGGGAGAAGAGAGTGACAACGGGGGAGAAGAGATTGACATCCATCACACACACACAATGCACCCCTTGCACACAAAAAACACACAATGCATTACACACACAGACACACACACAAGCAATGCATTCCTTACACACACTCAATGCACCCCTTACACACACTCAATGCACCCCTTACAGACGCACACACTGCATCCCGTACATACACAGAAACACACCTTGCAGCCCTTACACATACAAACACAGATTCACACAATGCATTCCTTACACACATATCAGGACATCCCCCTACTCCACCCCCTGTGAACAAACTCATTGGTGGAACATGAAGGTGGGCCCTGGGACCCAGACCTTGAGCTGTGTAAAGGGCCTTAAAAAAATGGAGCTGCTTCCCGTTCTCCCAGAACATTGATTTTTGTTACCACAGTTATAAACAGCCTCCAGAGAGCCTGTTCTACACCAGACCAGTGGAGCCAGACTGCAGATAGAGCCCATCATCATCCTCATCTGGTTGTAAGTAGGCAATCTAGTATATTAATCGTGGCACTAATCTCTAGTCCCCAGAACCACTTCAGCTTAATGTAGTGGTTCTGGTGTCCATAGCTTGTCCCTGCAGGCCTTTTATTGTAAACAAGGCGGCACTGCAGCACTGGCGTTAGTTAACATGGCAGATCATATGGTTGGGGCATTGTGATGTCACATGGGGGGGGGGGCAGCAAACTTTACTTTTGCCTAGGGTGGCACAAATCCTTGCACCGGCCCTGCTGACAAGTGTAAGCATTCCCGTTAACGTGAGATGGCCCTGCTTACATTTGATATACAGAATGAGACAGCCACTAGAAGCAATTGCACATGAAGACTACAAAATTCAAAGTCTTCACATTCAGTGTCATCAAGCACAGCTGTGAATTGCTTCTCAAAGAGAAGCATTGGATTCTGAGCTGGCTGAGCAGAGTATTTGCCATGCATGCCCACTACATACCCAATGCTTCTCTAAGAGATCTAATATCTCTAATATCATATCGTCCGTCAGCATGATCACATCATGGAAGTAGCAGCTTTCTGGCGCAAACTGCCCGGTGATGGATTACTTGTAAATAAACTGGTGTTTTTATATTTTAAAAGGGGAGACATGTATGTCAGATGACAAAAAATTAACACAAGCTATAGGTGAATTTCTAAGTTTTATTCCAGAGAAGAGACAGTTCCCTTTTAATAGCCTTCATCTGTTTTATAAATATTTGGGCGACGTCATCTACAAGAATAAAGCGAACAAAGTCTACTCGTCTGAACCGCTCTATGCTCTCGGAGGCACAAGCATTCCTGCCGGTTGCCGCTGTAACAGAGACTCAGTCTTGTTCGTGTTTTTCGGATTCCGACTGTCGTGAGCCAAGCTGCTGAAATGGTTCTGTATCTAAAATCATTGATTGCAGTGGGAAGAAGGGCACCTTGAAACCTGCTAAGGCTAGAGAGATGTAAATCCAAGCTTGCTTATGGGCACGGGCTGCATAACGCAACAGACTATTTTACAGAGATATTTAGCATCAGATAAAGGTTAAATACAAGATGAACATAAAGCCAATAACAAAAAGATGAATGCCATTACCTTGTAGTCAAGGACCTGTCAAAAGGAGCGGTATTATTCATTTTATTATCCATACTGTTTTTCTTTTGCCCCAGTTCATAATATAAAGAATGTTAAGATTTGTGAGACGTGATTAGTGGATTCATTCTATATTATTCTATAAGTGTTTCAAACTGCTGTAAATACATTGCTCAGTTTAATCCACCAAACTGCAGTGTTCCTATTCCAAGATTCCTTGATTGCCGTACAAATAATTTTAATAGCAGGTGCAATTAACATTATGCAGCAGATTACCATAAATGTAACGTAGAGCCGAAGGAAGGAGTTTTGTTGCCCTAGGCAAAATGTAAAAGTGTTTAGTCGATTCATGTACCCTACTTTTATTGTCTTTCCCAGACGCTTTAAATCCTCATTATCTTCCTTTTCTACCTGGTCTCACCTCTCTCTGCAAATGTTTGGTTTATGTCTTTTGAACAGTCACCGTTTATCGTGGGGCACTTTTATCCCTCACCTGGTATTTATGTCCACTGGTTTCTCCTCTCACTCTTGTTCCCTGTATCTCCAACCACTGGCTCGTCTCCCACCTCTGTATTTCTCCAACTGGTGTCCTCTATTCTCTCCTTCCCCATCACATCTGTCTTCTATTTACTCACACTTTTCATCCTGCCTGTCTTCTCCCCTTTTTCACTTACACCCCCTATTACCCACCACATTTGACCCTTGTCTTTCCTTCCTATGCTTGGTTACCTTTCCTTTCTCCCTTTCACCAACCTTTCCCTCCTAGTCTCTTGCAGTTGACCCATCATTGCAACCTGGCCCTCTATCACCTATGTCCTATTTACCTCTCTATGCAAACCTTTATCCTCCACCCTAGCCATGCTATCAAATGTGTGTCTATTGCCTGATTCAATCCCTTACACATTATCATGTCCTTCGTCAGAATTACCCTCTGGTTTACTTCCGTTCCAGCTGTTTCCCTTCTCTGTCTCTTTGTTTACCATCTTCCCTTAAATAATGTAACTATATATTCTCATCGTTTCTCCAGTATCGCATATAGCATTTTAACAATAATAATGTTACTCACCACTCCATACTGTTAACCTTTTTGGTGGATTTCATCCCTTGAGCGTCATCTTGGATTTCTCTAAGATGACCAGAAACTTTTTCTGAAGTCACGGGAGTGGATCTCAAAACACTTCTCCATGTCTTCCCCCTATAAAACCAAAACACAAACGAGCTACAGTGTAAGTTAAAGGAACACTATAGCGTTAGGAATACAAACCTGTATTCCTAATGCCATCGCGCCCTATTTGCAGAGCAGTTTTATGTCCTCCTTCCTGTTTTCAGAAAAAAAACAAAAAAATAAGCTTTTTCTCCAACAGTGAGACTTTTTCTGTGCCTCTTCCCCTCCTGCGATGTCATCCAGCTCTTGAGCCATTGGCCAATCCAATTCTTTTCCTAGGGGAGTATTGGAAACTGCAACCATTGGAAAGCAATGCTTTCCTATGAACTGCAACCTCATGTGACAGAGTTCTATGTGGTCATTGTAGAGAAAGCACTTCAGACAGCCAGTAGAGGTGTGTTGAACCCGGCAAAGTAAACACTGCTGTTTCTAAAATAACCGCAATATTTTACATTGTCGGGTTGGACGGACAGGATCATTACACACAGACCACTTCATTGTGATGACATGGTCTGGGTGACTTTAGTGTTCCTTTAATCATAAATACTTTAAAAATAAGTTTATTCACTTAGCCCCGAGCAAAGTAGAGAAGAATGTAAAGCAGCAAAACGGACACAGACAGACAGACATATTTGGCCCCCTCCCCCAACTCCCATACATGCGAATATATCTACATACACTGATAGAAGGATTAGCCATACACTTGTTGACATATTTTTATGCAATGGTCCATTCTTTTTTTTGGTAAACCATCCTGCAATGCAAATTTCCCTAGGGATCAGCAGTCTTTATGTTTGTCTTTAATATGTTCTTTAAATCCCTGCCGGGCATTATTAGAGAATGTGGAGTGGATTTTCATTGCTATGCCCAATGCAGAATGATGTTTCCAAATGAGAAGGAAGAATGAGTTGCTGCCAAGTCGCATAGCAGTCTGCTGGAACTCTCAAAATAGATGCAAAAACAAAACTATTATAATTGAGCACATCCAGCGGTGACCTAATCACTTTTGGCAGGGCAAGCATTGCTTTCACAAGCCAACTTTTGCCATCCTTGGTTTTTCCAATGCCTCATACCTACTCAGAAATAAGCAATGTGACTTTAAAGGTTAGAACGACCAAATAGGTGGGTCTGTGCAGAGAGAGAAACAGCGCCTGATTGGTGGCGGGAATAACGCGGTGGTCAGTGTGCTCATAACCTTAAGTAAGACTATTGTTATATCTTGCACAAAAGGCTTAGAGTACTAGATTTTTTTAAATTTTTTTTTTAAAGATATACTAAATTGTACAGCCAGAATTATAACAGACTCCACTACGGACCAATAAAAGAGCTTAAAACTGAGATGTGAGAAAGTCTTAACTTGATGGACGCATGTCTCTTTTCAGCCTATGTAACAATGTAAAAAAAAAATCGGAGGTTTCAACCATTACCCAGCTTACAAGTCCTTCACTACCACTAGTAAAAATCGACAGTCCAGCAAAAATTCAAGAAGAGATTGTTTGATTTTTCCATTGAATTTTCATCCTGTACCATTGTCTCATGCTGTCCTCTGGAATACATTTTCTTAACATTTATGTCAACCGTCTAAACTGGAAATGTTTAAAATAGATCCCAATGCTCTCCTTTTTTTCTCTTACCTAAGTTGCCCCGTCTAACTGCCTTGTATATTGGCATCATGAATAAATATTCCATTGGGCCTGCAAATCCTGGACATCATGGTTTGACTGGCACAGTTTTAGTGCATTGACAAGATAAAAATCAGCAAAAAAACAATGAACCTAAATTTTGCAGTTCAACTTTAACTCTGCTAGTTGGTTGCTACCAGTTAATAAAATTTACAAGGAATGAATAAATAAACAAATAAATAAACACAGATTTTTATATGAACAAGGTGTCTGACACGGGCTGCTGAAGTCCAAAAATATCAACAGATTGCTTACAAATACCCACTAACAATGTGTAGAGCACTTGACTATTTTTTGTCAAAACTACTCTCAGAAAAATGTGCACATGCAGAAACGTGTGCACAAATACAATGTTAGTATGGCATAGTCAAGAAATAGTAAGTCTTTAAACATCCAAAAAAAAATGCCTATGGGAAATATTGTTTCAATTACAAAGTTAAAAAAAATACTCCAAGCTGCTAAACAACCAATGTGTTTTTATAGTTTATGGTGAAATAACGTCCCCTGTCCTCGTAATATGTTATATGTCACTCCCGCATTTCCAGACAATCACACTAGCCAAGGACTTATACTGCATGCACATGCAGTGTGTGCTCACGATAGGCAATTCACAACCATGCCTGATAGGCTCCATGATGATTGCATGGATGGCAATGCGATTATGACTGGTAGCTCAGCTACAGAATAGTGAAAGGAGTTGTCAGTAAGCTGATAGTAGCCAGGTTGCAACATCTATCAGTTTCCAAAGCAATCCCATTCATTGTATTTGATTAATGGGGTTTCCGAGTGCTTACATGGCAACAGTCTCTTCTCCGGAAAATATACCATTGAATAAAACATTGAAACGCATGTTGCACTCAGTTGCAGGACAAATATGTGTTTATTGATTATATCACAAATACATATTTGCAGTGGCTTCGCTATGGAGGTCCAGAGGGGGCCATGGCTCCCCCCTACATCATGCCATCCCTCCTGCCCTCCCCGAAATGCAGGCACTGTATCAAGGGCAATGTGTTTGTTTTTTTAATAATCCCTGGTGGAGAATAATGAATCCTCCACTCGGGATTATTAAAACAAAATGAAGGCAGGGGTGGGGCTAAAGGTGCCCAGAAGACATCGGTCGGTGCTGCACAGGAAGGGGTAGGCAGGAATGAGTCCCTGCTCCCCCAACATCCAGACTCCAGGAGCTGCACTGCCTCCCTCCAGCCCATAATGGACAGAGGTAAGTGTGTGTTTGTGTCTGTGTCTGCCTCTGTATGCTTGACTGTCTGCCTGTGTGTGACTGTAACTGTGTGTGTGTATGTGTGCATGTGCATGTGTGGCTGTCTGCCTCTGTGTGTGAGTGACTGTGTGCCTATGTGTATGTGACTGTCTGCCTCTGTGTGTGCTGTGTTCCTATGTGTAATTGTGTGTGTGCGACTGTATGCCACTGTGTGTGGCTGTGTGTTTGTGACTGTATGTGTGTGTGCCTCTGTGTGTGTGACTGTGTGCCTCTGTGTCACTATAACTGTGTGTGCATCACACTCTGCCTGTGTGTGACTCTAAGCCTGTGTGTGTGATTTTTCACCTCTATCTATCCCAAAGTGTCCGCATGGACGTCCCCATTGCTTCCTCCTGTTTTAGAGGAAGCAGTTTATGGACCCTCAATGCGGTTGACTGTGAGCACATCAGACATACACACACACATTCACTGGCAGACACACACATTCTCTCACAGAGGGCAAATCAGAGGCGACGAGAAAGCTGTAACCCTCCTGCTCGGCTCCCTCACGAGCCATCTACTGATGCCAGGAGCAGTAATATGACATCTTATTCTGGCTCTCTGTATTGGTAGACGTCCCGTGAGGGAGCAGAGCAGGAGGATTACAGCTCACTCGCCGCCTCTGATGTGCTCACAGCCACCCGCCTCAATAAGGTGGCTGGGTGGACAAATTAAAATAATAATATTAGTAATTTGTGAGTGTGTGAGAGAATGTGTGTGTCTGCCAGTGAATGTGTGTGTATGTCTGTCAGTGAATGTGTATGTCTGTCAGCGAATTTGTATGTGTCTGTCTGTGAGTGTCTGTCACATCAGTGAGAGTCTGTGTTTGTCAGTAAGTGTGTTCAGTGAGGGCATGTTGTCTGTTAGTCTGCCTATCCACATTGTCATCCCAACACCACTGTACCTCCCCTTCCAGCCCACAGGAAAGTGGCAGGGAGGAGGGTTAAGCCCAATTTAATTTAAACCGCTCACCCCCCAGCACTAATCCAACACTACATGCACTACACAGACACTACTACATGCACATACACTACATACACTACACAGACACTGCATCTACTAGACACACTGCATCCATCACACAAACACTAGTTACACTTCACAAACACAGACACTGCATCCACTACACAGACACACACAATGTATTCAATACACACACTGCATACAATACAAATGACATGCACGACATGGAAGAAGGGGGGAGAAAAGACATGTAAGGGAGGGGAACAGAGACATGGATGGTAGGGGGCAAAAAAGACATGGATTCTTCAATCCATGGGGTAGATGTGAGCTGATCGGATAGTGCGGCTACATCTAAGGTGTGACACATTACCTACCTAGCTGAGACTGCAGTTTGCAGAGGGATTAAGGGAGCGTGTGTATATACACACACACATACATACATGTTTTATAATTGCCCACCTACTTTTGTCCCTGGCCCCCCATGGGCCCCCCCACTCCTCCCTAAAGATTTATTCTAGAGATGTTACTGCATATTTGTTACAAAAATTGAGTAAGTAAACATAAAATTCCTATGAAATGACAGTTCCCCTTTAATTTATGTGCAAAAAAAACTTTGTCCAGAAGAGATCTATGAGGCAAGCAGGCAAGCACCCTGGCGGTGTGTTGAGCAAATGCAGGACCTGAATATATATATATATATATATATATATATATATATATATAGTCCAAAGAACTCCATGTGTTTTTGTGTGATAATATTTTACTTAAATGTCTTCAATACATCATAAAAAAAGGTCCAGATCGACGTTACAACCCCAATATGGTCTTTCTGATAGATTGATTTAGACTGATTTATATATAATAAATGTTTTCTATATATTTTTATTTGTTTTTTTGCTCTATAATTATACAAACACTTAACAAACAGTATAGCAGTATAGCAAATAGCAGAATTATAGCTCTTTAAATTTTTTTAATTCATGATCTATACAATATATTGAAAGTTAGGGGCCACCACTAACCACCAGTCAATAACCATTGATTTCAACATACATAATTAACACCACAATTACCAAGAAATACAAAACCCAAGGAATATATAGTAGGTTGTTTTTGTTTTGGACAAACCAGTTTTGCAATGAGTGATATTGCTATGATTGATCCCACACACCCAGAGGAAAGCATAAGCTGATCTCATGGTGAAGGCAGGAATCTAATTGACAATACGCTCAGACTAAGCTACTTGTAGGTCTCAAAGGTAGAATACTCATAAAACAAGGTTAGCAGTACCAGATACACGTCCTTAAGAGTAGGAGCTCAGAAGCAACAGCAGGCCAAGAATTCAGTTTAAATGCAGCACGTGTAATAGAATGTAGATCCCAGAAGGAAACATTGTGGCACACTGGATTCATTGAGTAAACTGTTATTTCTTATCAGAATCACATACCTTCCCATTTCGAATGCACATCTTAGGGGTGTAAGTGGGGGTGCGGCCAGGGGGCAGGGCTTTTCCGATAAAGTTTAGGTGACTTACTAATAAAAATACATGCAAAATTTAATTTATAACAAGAACAATGTATCTTATTAACATAGACTGGTTTCTAAACACATTTATTGCAGTTAAGACACATTACTGTTAGTATTATTACTGTTCAGCTCTGTTATACACTCAGATACACAAACCACATAAAGCTCATTAAAAAAAAAGGGCCGTTAGGATAGAAAAGAGGGACAGATGGATTTGGACCCAAAGAGGGGACTGTCCCTCCTAAATAAGGACACTTGGGAGGTATGTAACTATCAGTGGTCATTGAAGGGGTTTCGGTGCAGTGTCCCAGTCCCCTTAAGCCTGCCGTTGCAATTATTGCAGTTTTTCATAAACTGCAACAATTACCTGCCAGGGTTAACTCCACCTCTAGTTGTCTACCAGACAGCCACTAGAGGGACTTCCGGGTGGCAGGGCCGGATTAACATAGGGGCTGATGGAGCTGCAGCTCCAGGCCCAGGCCCAGGCCCATGGAATAGGCCCATTGATTTATTTAAAATATATATATATATTTTTTTTTACATTTTTTTATTTACATTTTTTTTTTTTCACACACTACTCTTAGGGATTCCACCTGGCTTTTATTTTATTGGCACAGCCAGTATTTGAGGCTGCCTGGCTGATGCCAATATTACAGTGATACTGGCAATACAAATGCTGGTATTTTTCTCAGTATAAACAAGTGTTATAAACAGTATAAACAGTATAAACAGTGTCCCCATGTCTCCCAGCCAGTGTCCCTGGTGTCTCAGTGCCCCCTAGTCTCCCAGTGCCCCCAGTGTTTCAATGTCCCCGTGTCTCCAAGCTAGTGTCCCTAGTGTCTGAGGCCTTTGTGTCTCCTTGTCCCCATGTCTCCCAGTGCCCCCATGTCTCAATGTCCCCATGTCCCCCCGGCCAGTGTCTCTAGTGTCTGTGTCCCTGGTGTCTGTGTCCCCATGTCTTCAAGTGTCCCCTATATTCCCAGTGTCCCCATGCGTCCCAGCCAGAGTCCCCTAGTCTCCCAGTGTCACTGGTGTCTCCGTGTCCCTAGGTCTCCCCGTGTCCCCAGGTCTTCCCGTCTTTCTAGTGACATGGGGACACTGTGATACATGGGGACACAGGGAGACATGGGGACACGACACTAGGGGACACTGGGAGACATGGGGCACTGAGACACTGATACATAGGAACACTGAGACCTGGAGTAATCGACACATGGGGGCACTGGGATACATGGGGCCACTGGGAGGAATCCATCTATACAGCAGAATCAAACTAAGTAGTTTTTTGGTGATTTTACAGCATTTTCTCTTATGTCACTCCTTGTGATTTACATCATGTGATGTCACCCATACATATTTAATTGTGCAAATTAGCAAGGCCGGTATGTTTTTCCAAGAAAGGTGGCAACCCTAACTACTTTTCCCATACTCTTACTTAAGTATGGAAACTTAAGAGGGATGTATGGGAAAAAAACTTGTGTGGACTGGCTGACAATGAATATAGTTAACGGGACACTAGAGTCACCAGAACAACTACACCTTATTGAATTTGTTCTGGTGAGTAGAATCATTACCGTCAGGCTTTTTGCTGTAAACACTGTCTTTTCAGAGAAAATGCAGTTTTTACATTACAGCCTAGTGATTACTTCACTGGCCACTCCTTTGATGGCTGTTAGAGATCCTTCCTGGGTCATGGCTGCCTAAAATGCATCCAACCATTCAGTATCTCCTCCCTCTCCATGCAGACACTGAACTTTCCTCATAGAGATTCATTGATTCAATTCATCTCTATGAGGAGATTCTGATTGGCCAGAGCTGTGTTTGAATCATGCTGGCTCTGCCCCTGATCTGCCTCTTTGTCAGTCTCAGCCAATCCTATGGGGAAGCACTGTGATTGGATTAGGCCACCACTTCTAATGATGTCAGCAGACTGCTTGTTTTTCTGAGTCTAACAGCATGCAGAGTTACAGCTTCAGGCTTGAATACAGTAAGATTTTGCTATATTTATGGAGGCATGAGGGGCCCAGGGGGGCTAGATGGTGGTGTTAACACTATAGGGTCATGAATTCATGTTTGTGTTTCTGACCCTATTGTGATCCTTTAAGGTAATGCTGACTTTGGTCTCTCTAACAATGTGGCATGTTCCCTTTCTTCTACTCTCACTACAAACAGCTTTTTTCTGTCCCAAACTATATACCCGGAGCTTCTGCCTGCTAGTAAGAAGGTAAGGAGACAAGTGGACCAGCGAGTGCTAGGGGACAGTCCTTAGAAAGCGTTGAGCGAGCGCATCATTAGATGCATTTATGCCAAGCTCAGAGTGCTGTTTGCATAGTATGCCCTTAGTTGGCCAGCTGCATGATTGGCAGGCAGCCTGACATGCATTCATACCAGGCTGGCCTTCTAATTCTTTGGGCAGACATATCCTCTTTTTGGGCATGTTCGCCCCTTTTGGCAGGTTACGTGATTTGTGTCAGTGGCACACCCTTTTACCGTGCCCATTGACTTCTTGCTTGACTGGACACTGCTGTTAGGGTTTATGGATTTACTTGAAAGATGAAAACATAAATTAGTGAGAGATTAGACTAGGGTATGTGTTTTCTTATAGCTGCTGTTTTCTTTCTCTCCAGCACCATCTCTATCAGATACATGACGCTTGGGAGTGTTTTACAGTTTTTGGTCGATATGATTCTGTAATTAGGCCCGTCATAATTGTCAGCACCAGGCCCACTGGGCTCTTAATCTGGCCCTGCCGGGTGGTTACCACCAGGTCCACTGGTCGCCTAACTGACGTTGGACGTCCTAACGCTCTGCATGAGGACATCCAGTGTTACCCAAAACACCATAGGAAAGCAGTATTCAATGTTTTCCCATGGGGGAAGTCCTAGTGTGATTGCTGCGATCGCCATGCATGCACATCAGCAGAGGCGGAGCCTGAAACAGGGACATCGGCGCTTGAATCAGGTAAGTAATAAAGGGTTTTTAACCCTTTCTGCATAATGGAGGGGGGAAGGGGGGGAGTCACAATGGAGGGGAGCACTATATGGAGCTGTAGTGCTAAGAAAACAACTTTGTTTCATTGTAGCATGCTTTGTAGAAAACAATTGCCGATGTTAAACATTTAAGATCATATACCACTGTGGCACTATATCAAAATTTTATCCAAAAAGGAAATAGGCATCGTTGGATACATCATGAATCATCATATTCGTCTTCACAGCCGCCCGTGGGGTAAGATTTGTATAATATTTACTGTAATATTACATACCGCCGTGGAATATGTGGGTGCTTTATAAATAAAAAATTATATTATAAATTGTAGTTTTATTTGTAGCCATTTCAACAAATTTCCATTCTTATTTCCCAAATGTCCTTGTTAGCTCATGGGTTTATGACTAAGCACATAAACTGCCAAATGTACTAGATAGTATTTCATTTCATGAGAGAGAGAGTGTGTGTGTGTGTGTGTGTGTGTGTGTGTGTGTGTGTTTATGTATATATATATATAAAATAATGGGAGCATTATTTGCTTTCTGAATCCTTAGAGTGACAAAGATGGAAATGTGAGATTTTCGTTTGGCTGCCAAGAACGGGAAACTCACATCATACAGCTCCTACTCGGAGCCTTGGGGAAGTAAATATGAGTGTATTTTAGCTATATAAAGAACGAAAAGTTCCATAGCTATGTAATTAACAAAGAAAATCTTTCCCCCTAGAATTCTACTGCAGAACTTTGCATGTTCTTATGTCTGCCAAACTATGTTCTCTCCTTCCGTGCCCCGTCTAAAACACACATTTCAATGCAAAAAAAAATGAAAATTATAATTATTCATTTCTGTTTTCCCAGGAGCTACCATAGTCAAATGCTTGCCTTTAATAGTCTAAAAGATGTTTAACTTTGGAGAAATAAGCAATTATGTGTTAAGTATTTTGCAATAAAGAAAATTGGGAATAACGAATCAAGAATTTACTATACATAAAGTAAGGTGTCAGAGGATTGTTTAAAAAAAAGCCCATGAAAATAATAATACTATAATAATACAGGGAGTGCAGAATTATTAGGCAAGTTGTATTTTTGAGGATTAATTTTATTATTGAACAACAACCATGTTCTCAATGAACCCAAAAAACTCATTAATATCAAAGCTGAATATTTTTGGAAGTAGTTTTTAGTTTGTTTTTAGTTTTAGCTATGTTAGGGGGATATCTGTGTGTGCAGGTGACTATTACTGTGCATAATTATTAGGCAACTTAACAAAAAACAAATATATACCCATTTCAATTATTTATTATTACCAGTGAAACCAATATAACATCTCAACATTCACAAATATACATTTCTGACATTCAAAAACAAAACAAAAACAAATCAGTGACCAATATAGCCACCTTTCTTTGCAAGGACACTCAAAAGCCTGCCATCCATGGATTCTGTCAGTGTTTTGATCTGTTCACCATCAACATTGCGTGCAGCAGCAACCACAGCCTCCCAGACACTGTTCAGAGAGGTGTACTGTTTTCCCTCCTTGTAAATCTCACATTTGATGATGGACCACAGGTTCTCAATGGGGTTCAGATCAGGTGAACAAGGAGGCCATGTCATTAGATTTTCTTCTTTTATACCCTTTCTTGCCAGCCACACTGTGGAGTACTTGGACGCGTGTGATGGAGCATTGTCCTGCATGAAAATCATGTTTTTCTTGAAGGATGCAGACTTCTTCCTGTACCACTGCTTGAAGAAGGTGTCTTCCAGGAACTGGCAGTAGGACTGGGAGTTGAGCTTGACTCCATCCTCAACCCGAAAAGGCCCCACAAGCTCATCTTTGATGATACCAGCCCAAACCAGTACTCCACCTCCACCTTGCTGGCGTCTGAGTCGGACTGGAGCTCTCTGCCCTTTACCAATCCAGCCACGGGCCCATCCATCTGGCCCATCAAGACTCACTCTCATTTCATCAGTCCATAAAACCTTAGAAAAATCAGTCTTGAGATATTTCTTGGCCCAGTCTTGACGCTTCAGCTTGTGTGTCTTGTTCAGTGGTGGTCGTCTTTCAGCCTTTCTTACCTTGGCCATGTCTCTGAGTATTGCGCACCTTGTGCTTTTGGGCACTCCAGTGATGTTGCAGCTCTGAAATATGGCCAAACTGGTGGCAAGTGGCATCGTGGCAGCTGCACGCTTGACTTTTCTCAGTTCATAGGCAGTTATTTTGCGCCTTGGTTTTTCCACACGCTTTTTGCGACCCTGTTGACTATTTTGAATGAAACGCTTGATTGTTCGATGATCACGCTTCAGAAGCTTTGCAATTTTAAGAGTGCTGCATCCCTCTGCAAGATATCTCACTATTTTGACTTTTCTGAGCCTGTCAAGTCCTTCTTTTGACCCATTTTGCCAAAGGAAAGGAAGTTGCCTAATAATTATGAACACCTGATATAGGGTGTTGATGTCATTAGACCACACCCCTTCTCATTACAGAGATGCACATCACCTAATATGTTTAATTGGTAGTAGGCTTTCGAGCCTATACAGCTTGGAGTAAGACAACATGCATAAAGAGGATGATGTGGTCAAAATACTCATTTGCCTAATAATTCTGCACTCCCTGTAATGATGATCACCAAAGCCTTGTACTTACTGCTGCCATTCGCTAAACGTTTCCAAGTGAGATAATAGTATAATATTTTAATGCCAGGATCCTCCTTACACAAACACCCAGGCGTCCATCTTGGATTAGGATAATGTGTAGAAATGTGACTGGGCCTCAAAGTTTCAGATTTCCAGCTGACAAACTCTATTTCCAAGTTAACTGTAACATTTTCCTATTAATTATTTCTAAAGGTCTCCTATACCTTATGATTCATGTACATCGTAAGACTAGCTCCCTACTTAGAAATACTTGAAATTTTCAAACAGATTGTACATTGTAATAATTATGATATTTGTGAATAGTCCCCTCCTGTTGGTATTGCAAAATGCAAGTTGATTAAATGTTTTGGGTCATTTCCTCCATTAGATCCTCCATTAGATGCTCACCCAGTCTCCACTCCTTCAAAAAATCGTTAAAAACCCACTTCTTCATAAAAGCATATCAATTAAACTGTTAATAGCTCCTGACTGATACCTCTTCTGCAACTGTCACTAGTCTAATACTATCCTTACCTTTTTGTGTCATTTTACCCCACTCCCTCTAGCATGTAAGCTCATTGAGCAGGGCCCTCAACCCCTCTGTTCCTGTGTGTCCAACTTGTCTGGTTACAACTACATGTCTGTTCGTCCACCCATTGTAAAGCGCTGCGGAATTTGACGGCGCTCTATAAATATCATAATAATAATAATATACAGCTCTAATGGATGAGACCATGTCTTAAAGTCAAAACACTATCACTGCAAACTGCAAATCTCTACAACAATTAAAAATACTCTTATACGTTTCCCAGGCAACCAAGCTTGCCTTCCGAGAGAATATATGTCAAAAGGTAGGTTCTACATATATATTGTTTACTTGTTTCAGTCTATCCTGTTCAGTGTTTTCTGATATTGTTCTCATATCACTAATATTGGTTTTGATCAGTGATGATATTGAGATAGTTCTCTAATAAGGTGTTAAATAGAGAGAGAGAGATATGACTACATCGTGATATTAATATTATATAAATACCAGCATTAAGGAGTAGGGTTACCCTTTGCATGTTTGTAGGTAGAGGGTACTGAGTATGGGGAGAAACAAAAGGGGAAAAATCCACCTTATGTATTCGAACCGGTTTCCATTCTATTATTTACCTGAAATAACGAAACCACAGTCATACTTGGTGACAAAACATGCCACAGCTTTATTAAATAATGTATATTTTTAACATCAACTTTATAAACATATTAATATAATATAACGGTATCTGTGTAAAACATGTTACGTAGTACCACCTTGCCAATCTAAAACAATCCCTTGGGTACCTGTCCTACCCCTCATCCCAACCACCACAATGGCCTTTTCCTTGGCCTTACATTAACGTAATGCTAACCACTAGCTGACCATTGGCTCAGTGGGCATGTCACAATTCCTGTAGCCGAGGTTAGGGGAGGGATAAGCCACGACCATACATCTTTACACCCACGGTTAGCCAGGGCCTTTTACCTCCATGCTGTGACAAGACAAAAAAAAAAAAAAAACAACTACAACCACAGGGGAAGGTGGACAGGAAGCTGTTACCAAGCAAGATAATTAAGATGGCTGCTTGACCTACAAAATGCCCTCCTATTTATACTGCTTCCATCCCTCATACCTTAACATCCACCCACTATTCCCCAAGACCTCCCTATTATTTCCTTATATACACTCCCCTCACTCTCACATGTCCCTGTTCTGTCTAGGCTTTGCCTGACTCCTCGGGGTCTTGACATGGGATATATGAGGCGTCTCATCTAATTCCAGTGCTTTATTTATTTCTTTTTAGAAAAATTTACAACATATAGAACAAAAATCTAGAATGCACTTAAAAAATACACGTGATCGGTTCACCATCACAACTATAATATCCACATATAAATAAATATAACACAATGGCCGTTATATCTTCAGAGTATAAAGGAATAGAAAAGAATAGAAAAAAATAACTATAACACCCGAAGCAAAAAAAAAAAAAAAAAGAGCAGAACAAAAGAAGAAGAAAGGATTATTATTGCGCTTCTATATCAGTAGTAGTAACCATAAAGTGCAATATTTTTTAGCCATTGACATGGTGGACATTGTCTTGGAATAGAGGAAAATAATGAGGGAACAGGAGGTTGTGCATGGTTGCTCACATCCCTTGGCCCTTATTGGACCAGGCAGAACTATCACATTCTCTACCGTGTTTGACATTTGGCATCACACATCCCTTTCTCCTAATGTGAAACGATCTTAATATAGAAAAGAGGTTGACCTATGACTCATTAGACCAGAATTCTATTTCCATTGATCTCTTGTGCCCAGATCTGGAACGGTCCACAGAGAAGCATATCACTACCCGTTCCTCTTGCATTTAAAAAATGTATCCTAAATTAGTGTGGTTTGTGGCTTTACAGGAAAGTCTCTAACCCTCTCAATTAAAGCCATATTGCTCGGTAAAGGGTGTGAAGGCAGAATGCTTTGGAGATTGGGTGGCGTTATTTTGATTTTATTTTAATATTTAATTTTTTACTGCTACCACATCAGAAGCTATGTCGTCAAACATCTACAGGGGCCTAAGCCTTAGTCCCCATGAAATACAATCCCCAAGAACTCATCGTATGCTGTTGTGGGCTTTATAACTCTGTCTTGGAACTACAGCAGGCATAATAGCATGGATTTGAAACAAGGACTAGAAGAGACAATTAAAATGTACTAGAGTGGTTCATGGTCATATTACACGCACCTACGTGCTCATTAGTGTTCACTGTGCTCAGAGTCTGATAGAACATTGATTCTTGGTAATGAGGTAGGATAGCTCTTCAAGGCTATTAAAGGGTGTGACAGTAAATACAAGGATAAGAATGGTTTGCTTCACTGATTCTAGGCATGAAAAGTTAAAGAAATCATGTTGTATTATCCCTTTAATGAGGACATTTATTTTGCCTATATCAGAGAAATTCTCTTCTTCGATACCACTAAAAGCACAGAATTGGAATTCTATTTAAGGCAGATGAATAAATTCACATCTCTAAAAAAACAGAATGTCCACTTTGCTCTTGATAAATTATAACAGGGTTATTCACTTCTGTAATAGTAATTAAGGGGACCCAGAAGGCTTGAGTTGATCGTCATTTTAATGTATTATGGAAAGACGTAAAGCAGTACCAGCCCAGTGCATCCAGCCATGGTAAAAATGTTTCACAGATAAGGTTGTAGTGACACTAGGGCACTCCTGATACCATAACCACTATAGATAGATGCCTGGAGTGTTCTTTTAAATTACAATAGATGCGTATAGAAATAAGCCTGTGTAAATAGATCCTTCGCTTTTATTCTAAATTACATTTACCGTTCAATAAATGGTTATTAGAACATCTAAATTTCCCAAAATTCTCTGTACAATAGCCATACCTCTGGCAACACCTTATTGAAAAAAGTATGTATTTGGCTATCTCAAATGCTGGGAGGCATAATGTTTTATACCTCCTGTATGAGTCAGAAAGACAGGCCATATTATGTTCTGGGATTGATTTATATGAACCTAAAATTAATAACGTTAATGAATCTTGTATTTGTGTTATGTATCTTTATAATAAAAAGTGTTTATAGATTCGTTAGGAGTTGGGATTTATCAACACTATAGACCAAAGTGTGGGTCGCGACCCACTGGTGGGTCGCAGGGCAATTCCCAGTGGGTCGCGCTGACCCACACATCCAGGGCCACAGGGGACTCGGGCAAGCAGACTGACACGAGGAGGGGGCCCGGCAGCTTGCCCTGGATGCCGCCGGGCTCCCTCCGGTCTGAGCTCCGCCGGGTGCAGAGCTGCAGACCGTGTGATAGAAGTCTCGCGAGCTCCCAGAGCGTTACCATGGCAACACTCAGGGAGCTCACGAGACTTTTATTACACTGTCTGCAGCTCTGCACCCACCGGAGCTCAGACCCGAGAGTTACCCCACTGGACCACCAGGGAGACTCCGGACCACCAGGGAATTTATTACAGGTAGGACACAGACCCTGCCCCCCATGTAACCCCTTCACTCCCTTCCCCCCCTAACCCCTTCACTCCCTGCCCCCCTGTAACTCCCTGCCCCCCCACTGTAACCCCTACTCTCCTGTCCCCCAATGTAACCCCTTTACTCCCTGCCCCCCTTTCCCCCACTGTAACCCCTTTACTCCCTGCCCTCCCCCACTGTAACCCCTTCACTCCCCTGCCCCGTAACTCTTTTACTCCCTGCCCCTCCCCCCCACTGTAACCCCTTCTCTCCCTGTCCCCCTACCCACAATGTAACCCCTTCACTCACTGCCCTCCCTCCCACATTGTAACCCCTTCACTCCCTGCCCCCCCCACTGTAACCCCTTCTCTCCCTGCCTGCCCACTGTAACCCTTTCTCCCCCTGCCCTCACACTGTTTCCCACACTGTTACCAGCGCACACACTCCCTCCCACACTGACACTCTCACCTCTCCCACACACTGTCACCCTCACCTCCTGTCTCTGCGTGTATGTGTATCTGTGTGTCCTTTTGTATCAGTGTGTGTGTATTTGTGTGTCTGTGTACAGTGGCGTCTCTAGGATTCATTTTTAGGGGGGGCACATGGAGGGCCAGGGACAAAAGTAGGGGGGCACATTTAACCCCGCCCTCGCCGCAGTTTGACCCCGCCCCTGTCGCATGTTAAGCCCCGCCCCGACACAATGTGTTTTGTTTTTTTAATAATCCCTGGTGGAGGATTCATTATTTTCCACCAGGGATTATTAAAAAAACAAACACATTACCCTTGATACAGTGCCATAGTTGCCAACATTTGAAAAAAATTTCAAAGGACATTTTGCAGCACAGCTATCAATTACTGTCTGGGTATAATATCCCTGGACAGTCAGTGCTCTCTGTATAATACAGGGTTGTGTGTATAATAAATTGGGACACTCAGTGCTCCCTGTATAGTGCTGCTCTCTGTATAATACAGGTCTGTTTGTGTATAATATCCCAAGATAGAGAGCAGCACTATACAGGGAGCACTGACTGTCCCGGGATATTATACAGGCACAGGCCTGGATTATACAGAGAGCAGCACTATACAGGAAGCACTGACTATCCCGGGATATTATATACACACAGATCTGTATTATACAGATAGCTGAGCATATACCCCAATCTCTAGACTACTAGTACCTGTCAACAGCAGCTCCCAGACGCGTGTAACAGGGCTAAAGTGTGCGGCAATTCACACAGATGATTCAGCGGTAAAGTGCACTCGCTGGCAGAGCCAAACTGGGAATCCAAAGCAGCTCTGGAAAAAAAATGTATGCCATTCCTACAAGTCAATATATATAAATAAATATAGATAGATAGATAGATAGATAGATAGTACAGTAAGCACACAAGCTCACTGACATGCGCAAATAGGCTTACTGACAGACAAAACTCTCTGACTTACACACAAGCTTACTACAGACAAACTCACTTGTATAAACAGAAGGCTCACTACAAAGAAGTTCAGGGACATACACAAGCTCACTAAAGACAAGCTCACTGACACACACATGCTCACTAAATAGAAGCTCACTGACACACACAAGCAGTACCATTTTAACAGAGTTAAGGGCCCCTGGGCAAAGCAATACACTGGGGCCCTTCCTACACAACTCACAGGAATTTTAATTATTGACTGCTGAGTCCATACACACACAGACTGCTGAGTCCATACACACACACACAGACTGCTGAGTCCATACACACACACACAGACTGCTGAGTAAATACACACACACAGATTCTGCTGAGTCCATACACACACACACAGACTGCTGAGTCCATACACACACAGACTGCTGAGTAAATACACACACACACAGACTCTGCTGAGTCCGTACACACACAGACTCTGCTGAGTCCATACACACACAGACTGCTGAGTAAATACACACACACACAGACTCTGCTGAGTCCATACACACACAGACTCTGCTGAGTCCGCACACACACAGACTCTGCTGAGTCCGTACACACACAGACTCTGCTGAGTACGTATACACACAGACTCTGCTGAGTCCTTACACACACAGACTCTGCTGAGTCCGTACACACACAGACTCTGCTGAGTCCGTACACACACAGACTCTGCTGAGTCCTTACACACACAGACTCTGCTGAGTCCGTACACACACACACACACATCGACTGCTGAGTCCATACACACACACAGACTGCTGAGTCCATACACACACACAGACTGCTGAGTAAATACACACACACAGACTCTGCTGAGTCCATACACACACACACAGACTGCTGAGTCCATACACACACAGACTGCTGAGTAAATACACACACACAGACTCTGCTGAGTCCGTACACACAGAGACTCTGCTGAGTCCGTACACACACAGACTCTGCTGAGTCCGTACACACACACACACAGACTGCTGAGTCCATACACACACACACACAGACTGCTGAGTAAATACACACACACACAGAATAAAAATAAATATTTACATAGAAGTTTGTCTTTTCTCCAGTATTTGGTTTTCGAATGAAAACTGGATAATAGCTGAAATGTATCCAAAGCATTGTACTGTTTTAAATTTCAAATGAGTCACTTTATTGATAATTGTCATCAAATTCACTGCATCTCCTAACGCACTGCCAAACGGGATATCATTATATAGATTAGCGGGATCATTTGGCCATAATATTATTTTGTTTATCACAAGTCCTGGATTGTAGCCCTGTATGTAAAATGAGTTAACTCTCTCAAGGCCAAGGGGGCTTGTAAAACTAATTACCATTTCACTCCCTAAATCTGCAGGTAATCACTTCCAGTTTAACCTGAAAGTAATAGTAACTAAGCTGTTTTTACTGATAATGCATGTTTAATATATAAGTTTATGTTTAATATGCCAATTGCTTGCGTGATGTCAAGATTCCATTATGTTAGGACATATTTGCCTGATTTGTGGTTGGATAAGCTATGCTTCCAACCAAAGAGGACATAAAGATGGCCGCATCCATGAGCAAGGGTAAGCTGTAGGTATATTCAAAAGAGATATTTAATTATATGTATTTATTACAAAATAATAGTCACAGAGGTTGACAGTTTCCCTTTAAGTCTTCTGAATAAAATTTTCAAAAGAGAACAATTTCGATACATTTCTTATTTGGAAGCTATTCTATGTTCTCATTCTATGTTCCTATCCTGGCCTCTTGGCACTTTCCCAGTGCCAAGAGGGTCAACGAGCATTAAAAGTGTGTGGCAGGTTAATTTTTAATGGGTAAAGGTCCGTTCAGCAAAGTGCCAATCGGCAGGACACAGCCCTGCATGTCCATGCCTCTAAACAGCAAGGAAACATTGGAGGATGACTCGTACATGTCTTAATTCACCTTTTCCTGGGAAATTAAATTCTCCCTCTATGAGGCCAATATTCTTATTAGTCATACCGCAACAAATAACAGTGACTGGTGTTGTAGCGGAGCTGCAATATTAAATCCCTCTATCTCCGCTGGTACAGAAAGTAATGAAGATGAAGGCAATATCCCAAATCCCCCAGTAACCGGACCAAAAGTTCTGGGAGTCAACTGATGATTTTATTCACAAGCTCCAGTATTTATGTGATTCCCCGTGCAAAGGGTTTCCTTAGTCACTTTACAGGGGTTGTACAGTAGAGGACTACATGGGGAACTGAACATGCAGGACATTTCTCCCACCATGCACTGATGTACGATAGGGATACTTCCACAAGAATATCTTGTTAAGTGAATTATCCCTCCCTACAGCAGAACCGGCTTTTCAAAAGTATGTAACTTATACTTTATTCGTGCCATTGTACCGAATGACCGTTAGGCAGATAGCTGGGGTCTGAGTGCACACTTTGGGAAAGTACCGCTCAGATCCCTGCATAAATAACCGAACGCCGCACGAAATATATTTTACCACCAACTTTTCAGAAAGTCACGAATACATACTGTAACGGACCGTTTTGCACACAAGAGGTTAAAAACCGTTTAGGCGATATTCCCCTTTCAGATGCACAGACAGCTACTGCAAGCACCCATCTCCCGAACTGCAAACTACACGAATTCTCCAACTCCTGAACAGGAAACTCACGAATACTGGAAACAGCTGAACAGGAAAAGCATACACTCAGCTTACACTCCTGGCAATCAAACTGGAACAGCATACAATAAATCCTCCCCCAATAATGAGACGACACTTCACTTTGAGGGTTAAGCAGGAACTCTCTGTAATGGCCACACACTGGCTTTTATGCAAGTCCCCATGCAAGGGGACATCCCACAGGGTGGGACACAGTACAACCAATCGTTACAGGGGAACCGTAAAACACACCCACAATTACATCACAATCCCTCCTCTCTGTCCTGGAGATAAGTGTGAAGTAATCAAATTATCTCCAAGGACAGAGGCAAAACTCCATTAACCACATGGCAGTAACAATACAATAAAAGACATAAAATTACATACAGTTACATTTATTCCATAAAACATATACATTCTACATATCCCCAGATAGCTTAGATCTGAGTGCACATTACTACCGAATGGCGCTCAGATCACATACATACAGTTCAATCGCCATGGAGCCAAAGTCTTTCATACAGTCTTTCAGTATACGGCTGGGCTCCATGGCATAGCTATCTGGGGTAGCATGGCTTTAACAGTCCGCAGAAAGGCACGAATAAACCTTTCTGCCGGTAAAATAAAAGTTTAAAATGCAGGACCATAGTCTAAAGGGAGCAGGCGAGCAACCAGGCCTCTCCAGTGGACAGTGGCGAGGTTGGTTTCGCCACACATAGGTTGGAAGAAAGTTTAGAAAGACCGTGCTCCCGAACGGCCTGGAAGTCCAGCGGTGTTCACGCCGTCGAGTAGCCGACTTTAGTTCCAGGCACTCGACGACCAAACACAGCTGGGCTAAAAGGACATCCAAGATGGCTGCCGCCGCGTGGTCGGTAGCCGAACGACTGCCACCCGGGAAATCAAGTAGCAGCCGATTGATACAATGTTGCAACCAGTTAATGGGAGCCACACGACCCCCTGTGTGTGGGCTCCCATTCGGTACTTTGTTTGTTTCACGAACAGTGTGGAAAGTCACTGTTCGTGAAACTACCATATGAATGCTAGCGGTTTTCGGCTGTTAGCATTGGAATGCTCTTTATTACAGGTATAGACAAATACATAAACTAACAGGATTGGACCAGCTTTTCTAGGACAACCTGTAGACATATAATAACATAATCTAAAGTGGCTAGGTTTGCCACAGGTGTGTTTCTACTAATTCACAAAAAAATGTTTTATATAACCAGTCCTTCTGAGTAAAAAATCAACATCCAATACAACCAACATAAAAAAGCATTAATTAAGCCATGGTTTACTCAAGTTCAGTAAAGAAGCCCATAGGTGACAAAAGTCCCATATTTGCTGGGATAGTCCTGCATTTAGGGGTACTGTCCTGTTAAAAATAGGTCAAGGGAACCTGTCCTATCACCTTGAGTGCTTTCCTTCTTCGCTACTCACCCCGTCCTGCATGTGGGACCCTTAATGTTGCAGATATGGCCAATCCACAATCTTTAATTAACTTTTATAAGAATTCACAACGCATCACATCAAATGTGCTCATGATCACAAGTGAGAGCTCCAACTTGCATATTTTAACATTAATTAAAAACTCCAGCATAAGGAACACAAACATTCCCTAACTAGTGATGTCCCGAACGGTTCGCCAAACGGTTTGCAAACAGTTCGCCACAGACTCATCATTGAGTAAACTTTGACCCTGTACCTCACAGTCAGCAGACACATTCCAGCCAATCAGCAGCAGACCCTCCCTTCCAGACCCTCCCACCTCCTGGCGGCTCACTAAGAATGCAGCTTCACAATGAATGTAAAATGGATGCTGTCCAGGAGGTGGGAGGGTCTGCTGCTGATTGGCTGGAATGTGTCTGCTGACTGTGAGGTACAGGGTCAAAGTTTACCCAATGATGAGTCCGTGGCGAATCGTTCGCGGCGAACCGTTCGCAAACCGTTCTGCGAACCGTTCGGGACATCACTATCCTTAACTATTTAGGTGTGCCCCCCTCACCCATGAGGGTTTAAAAGATGAGTTATATCTACCTTTCTTCCCTTGCCACGCTGGCCTTGCTGCAGTCATCAAGGCTGAAGTGAGTATTCACAGCTTATTGCTGCGTTGCACCAATCAACTACTCTCTAGGGCAGGGGTTCCCAATGACTTTTTCCCGTGGAACCCTTTGACACAGTATACCAACATCGTGGAACCCCAGGAAAAAAAATTGCGCCGTAGCACGAACCTTTTAATAAGTGGCTTTTTATTGTTATTTTCAAAAATTTTGCTCATAAACTGTTTAGTCTTATGATACTCCTGAAGCTTTCGCTTAAAAAAGGCAATGTCTTTATCTTTGTGCTCTGGGTGGTTTTGATCAAAATGACGACGTAATTTAGCAGATGCTCACGAACTGCTTGGCAATATTTTCTTGCAAACTAAGCATTATGTTTGAGGTATATTATAATTTCTGGCACTTGTGAATCCAAATTTTAAGTAGCTATCATCATATTTTATTTTATTTGTTTGAGAAGAAGATTGGCTAGCATTGTGTGATTTTCTTTTTTTCTTTGACTTGTCACTTGTCTCTGCTATTTGAGGAACAGTAGATTCAACTATTTTGGAGTTGTTTTCTTGATTTCTTGTTGTGTAGTCTTTCTCAGTTTCTAAAATTGTCGAACAATTAGAAGTAGTAATAATTTTTCTCTTGATAGTTACTTGTTTTAACCAGTTGTCCAAATTCATGGTGGTCGATTGGTAAAAAAACATAAAAAAAAAAAACACTTCTGTAACCTGAAAAAATACAGATCTCACTACCTGACTTTCACGTATTCATTCGCTTATAAAAATGTGGTTAATGACATTTACTGTCCACACAGGAAAAGTTGTGCCGAGCAGCAACCTAATCCACAGAAGGGTTAATGCTGAGCAGCAATTATGCAAATGAAACCTGGTAACTGACTTTGTGGTCAAAGGCCGGTTACAGCCTATCAGATCTAGAGTAGGAGTAGAGTATTTAGGCCCAGTTCTCGTCCTGCTCACTGCCCTGTCGTGGTTTCCCTTGTGGTTGTCCGAGAGCGCATTCCTGTTTATAGTTTTCTGGTTTTTGACTTTGGCTTTGTTTATTGACTTCTCTGTAGTCTGGTATCCTGACTCCTGGCTTTCCTCATCGCTGCGTCCCTTTCTGTGTTCCCTGACCTCGGCTAGTATTTTTGACTATTCTATGTACGTTAAATCCGGCCATTCTAAGGACCGGTAATACCTTACTTATTTGTCATCCGTGCTATACAGTTCTACGTGTTGGATCAAACAGTTATCCTGACATTACGACATGGCCATATATCCTGTAGAACTGTGTCAGCACATAGCTGCTTGTGAGAAGAAATTAGAGGAGAATGATCACCACATGGATCAATTCGCTCAGGCTTTCAGTACGCTTCTCGCTAGAACGGCGCATCTGCAGCCTGCAGCGTCTCCTCCTATAGCACCTCTACCCTGTGTACCTCCACCCACTGTTAATAGGACTCCTAGCATCTCCTTATCGCCATCCCTACAGTTTGATGGCAATATCCAGGAATGCAGGGGTTTTCTTAATCAGGTGGAGTACCATTTTGAGGCCTCACCAGGGTCGTTCCACATGGACAGAGCAAAAATTGGTTATCTAATGAATCAATTAAAGGGCAAGGCCCTTGCCTGGGCTAATCCGTTGTGGGAGAGTAATCGGAGCATTGCTCATAATTACCAGGCATTCCTTGCCGTATTCAAGCTCACGTTTGAGCCATTGGGTAGAGAGGATGATGCCTCCACTGCCCTAATGCACATCAGACAAGGTCTATCTCGGATTATGCTATTGAATTCCGTACTTTAGCTTCCGAGGTAGACTGGACTAACAATGGGTTAATCTCAGTATTCAAAAAGGGTCTCTCAGAGACTATACTAGATGAGATAGCCGCTAAAGAATTACCTAAGAGTCTTAACGAATTTGTTACGTTTGTCATGCATATTGATAATAGGTTAAGACTCAGAGAAGTCACCAGAAGCAAGACCAGACATACGGCTATGTCCCTAGCACCTCGATTCTCTAAACCTGTTTTGTCTAACCTCCCTGTACAGTCCGAACCCGAACCTATGCAGTTGGGGGTCACTAGACTGTCTGAGGCCGAAAAACAGTATAGGAGAAGGGAGGGGTTATGCCTATATTGCGGTAGAAAGGGACATATGATAACTAATTGCCCAGTGCGTCCGGAAAACTCCGCACCTAAGAACCTTAAGGGGACAGATCTTAGGTGTGATGGAGTTGTCCTCTAACAAAAACAAAAGTAGATTCCTCCTTGAGGTATCTATTTCCCTTGATAACAAGAAGTTTTCTTGCAGTGCCTAATGGACTCAGATGCTGCTGGAAAATTTATTGATGTCTAATTTATTAGGGGTAATGAGATACCGGTCAGGGAGAGACCTACGCCGCTAGCTGTAGAGACTATTGATGGTAGACCACTCACACAACCGCTTATAACCCACGAAACTGTCCCTATTATGATCTCTATTGGGGCCTCCCATTGGGAGGAGATGACGTTTTAGGTTATTACTTCTCCATCATGTCCTATCATATTAGGGTTTCCGTGGCTGAGTAAGCACAATCCCTATATTGACTGGGCTAATGGGGAGATATTAGAATGGGGTAATGAGTGTATGGGGAGATGTATAAAATCAGTACTAAAGAGATTGGATACTATTGACCTTCCCACTACCACTCCCCCAATCTCCTGGAGTTCCCATACAATACCGAGAACTTCAGGAGGTGTTTAACAAGGCTCAATCCAACGTATTGCCTCCCCACAGAGCATATGACTGTGCCATTAACCTGTTTCCAGGTGCTATGATACCTAAGGGGGCACCAGGAGAGTAAAATAATGGAGGAATACATCAAAGAATCCTTGAGCAAAGGGCACATAAGAAATTCATCCTCACCAGCTGGTGCAGGATTATTTTTTGTTGAGAAAAAGGGGATGAGTTATGCCCTTGCATAGACTACAGGGCACTTAATAAAATCACTGTAAAAAATGCATACCCTATCCCATTCATTTCCGAATTGTTCGATAGACTTCATGGAGCTAAAGTATTTACTAAGCTTGACCTTAGGAGCGCTTACAATTTGGTTAGAATTAAAGAGAATCATGAGTGGAAGACGGCATTTAATACCCGTAGTGGACACTATGAATATCTGGTAATGCCATTTGGGTTATGCACAGGGCCGGATTAACATAGGGGCTGATGGAGCTGCAGCTCCAGGCCCAGGCCCATGGAATAGGCCCATTTAAAAAAAAATAATAATAAAAAAAAATATTTTTTTTTTTTTTTTTTTTTTTACACACTACTCTTAGGTTTGCCACCCGACTGGTATTTTAATGACACAGATGGTATTTGAGGCTGCCTGGCCCTGCTGGTATTGCAGTAATACCAGCAATACAAATGCAGGTAATTTTCTCAGAATAAATGGAAATTACTCTGCAATACCAGCACCAGCCAGTAGGGGTCACTGTGTGTGGAGAGAGGCAGGGATAGGAAGTTACAGAATATCCCTGCCTCTCTCTACTACTCACTGATCCGTGGGGGAGCAGCTACACAGCACAGGGAGTCCAGACAGCATCTCTACAGCTCAAGTAAGTGAGGGATAGGGGAAAGGCAGCAGGGACACATGGGGACACTGAGACACATGGGGACACTGAGACACTAGGGGACACATGGGGACACTGAGACACATGGGGACACTGAGACACTAGGGGACACTGAGACACTAGGGGACACATGGGGGCACAGACACTAGGGGACACTGAGACACTAGGGGACACATGGGGACACTGAGACACTAGGGGACACATGGGGACACAGACACTAGGGGACTGCGCGAAATGGGGACACTGTTACTGTGATACATAGGGACACTGAGACACTGGGTGACTTGCGAGACTGAGACACTGGGAGACAGGGAGACACTGGGAGCAATCCATCTATACAGCAGAATCAAACTGTGAGTAGTTTGGTGATTTTAAAGAATTTTCTCTGATGTCACTCCTTGTGATTTACATCACGTGATGTCACGCGTAACTAATTAATTATACAAATGATTACAGGACCACTCTAGGCACCCAGACCACTTCAGCTTAATGAAGTGGTCTGGGTGCCAGGTCCAGCTAGGGTTAACCCATTTTTTAATAAACATAGCAGTTTCAGAGAAACTGCTATGTTTGTGAATGGGTTAAGCCTTCCCCTATTTCCTCTAGTGGCTGTCTCATTGACAGCCACTAGAGGAGCTTGCGTGCTTCTCACTGTGATTTTCACAGTGAGAGCACGCCAGCGTCCATAGGAAAGCATTATGAATGCTTTCCTATGTGACCGGCTGAATGCGCCCGCATTCAGTCGCATGGGAGGAGAAGAGGAGGATCGGAGGAGGAGAGCTCTCCGCCCAGCGCTGGAAAAAGGTAAGTTTTAACCACTTTCCCCTTTCCAGAGCCGGGCGGGAGGGGGACCCTGAGGGTGGGGGCACCCTCAGGGCACTATAGTGCCAGGAAAACGAGTATGTTTTCCTGGCACTATAGTGGTCCTTTAACCCCTTAAGGACACACGACATGTATGACATGTCATGATTCCCTTTTATTCCAGAAGTTTGGTCCTTAAGGGGTTAAGGCTGGTATTTTTTTCCAAGAAAGGTGGCAACCTTAACTACTCTTCACATACTCTTGCTTAAAGGAGCACTAGAGGGTCAGGAAAACAATCATGTATTATGTTAAAACCACCACCCTGGGCCCTTCTTGCCTCCCTAAATATAGTAAAATATTACTTGTATTCAATTCTGCAGCTGCTGGCTCAGAAGTGGTGGTCTGAGCAAATTACAATACTTCCCCATAGGATTGGCTGAGACTGTCAACTAGGCAGATCAGGGGCAGAGCCAGCACAAGTCCAACATAGGGCCAATCAGCATCTCCTCATAAAGATACATTGAATCAATGCATCTCTATGAGGAAAGTTCAGTGTCTGCATGCAGAGGGTGGAGACACTGAATGGAAGTGCTGCACACTAGGCAGTACTGCC
This sequence comes from Pelobates cultripes, assembly GCA_933207985.1. NCBI lineage: Eukaryota > Metazoa > Chordata > Amphibia > Anura > Pelobatidae > Pelobates > Pelobates cultripes. The sequence continues at coordinate 45,608,915 of OW240914.1, forward strand.
CCAGGAAGCACCTCTAGCAGCCATCTAAGGAGCAGCCAGTGGAGTTATTTTCTCTGAAAAGACAGTGTTTACTGCAAAAAGCCTGAATGAAATGATTATACTTACCAGAACAAATACAATAAGCTGTAGTTGTTCTGGTGACTATAGTGTCCTTTTAAGTTTGGAAGCTTAAGAGGGATGTATGGGAACAAAACTTGTGTGCACTTGCTGACATTAAAGTTAGTTTAGGTAATGCAGACGTTGGTCTCTCTAACACTGTGGCATGTCCCCTTTCTTCTACACTCACTACAGACATCTTTTCTCTGTCTCAGACTATATACCAGGAACTTCTGCCTGCTAGTAAGAAGGTAAGGAGACAAGTGGACCAGCGAGTGCTAGGGGACAGTCCTTAGAAAGAATGGAGTGAGCGCATCATTAGACGCATTTATGTCAAGCTCAAGGTGCTGCCTGCATAGTATGCCCTTAGTTGGACAGCCTGCAGGATTGGCAGGCAGCCTGACATGCATTCATGCCAGGCTGACCTTCCAATTCTTTGGACAAACATGCCCCTTTTTGGGCATGTTCACCCCTTTTGGCAGGCCTTGTCACGTGATTCGCGCCAGTGGCACACCCTTTTACCCCGCCCATTGTCTTCCTGCTTCACTGGACACTGCTGTTAGGGGGGGTATGGATTTACTTGAAAGATGAAAGCATAAATTAGAGAGAAATTAGCATAGAGTATGTGTTTACTTATAGCTGCATCCTATGAGTTTCCCTCCAGCACCATCTCCATCAGATACATGAGGTATGATTGTTTTAGTGTTTTTGGTCGATAAGATTCCGTAATTAGGCCCATCATAATTGTCAGCACCAGGCCCACTGTGCTCTTAATCCGGCCCTGGTTATGCAACGCCCCGGCCGTATTCAAAGACTTTATAAATGATGTACTCAGGGAATTCATTTACTCATTTGTCTTGGTTTATTTGGACGATATTTTGGTGTATTCCCCTGATCTTCAAACTCACCACTCCCATGTGAAACAGGTTCTGCAGACGTTGTTGAAAAATAAACTTTATTGTAAATTAGAAAAGTGCATATTTGACATCTCTGCAGCGGGATTTCAAATGGATCCTAAAAAACTAGAGGCTGTACTACACTGGCCATTACCCTCTGGTTTAAAAGCCATTCAAAGGTTTATTGGTTTTGCCAACTATTACAGAAGATTCATCAAGAGATTTTCTTCTGTAATAGCCCCCATCACTAATATGACTCGCAAAGGGGTTAGTAGCACGGTATGGTCCAAAGAGTCTGTGAATGCTTTTGTGACTCTTAAACAAAGATTTGCCTCTGTGGACATACTAAAACATCCCGACACCAGTAAACCTTTTATATTGGAGGTTGATGCATCTGAGACAGGGGTAGGGGCTGTTCTCTCTCAGAGAGAAAGCCAGGGAACACCATTGCATCCTTGTGGCTACTTCTCCAGAAAGATGTCTCTTGCTGAGCGCAACTATGATATTGGCAATAGAGAACTGTTGGCCATTATTCTTGCCCTCAAGGAGTGGCGACATCTTTTGGAGGGTTCCAAGGACCCCCTGTTGATCATAACCGACCACAAAAATCTGGCATATATAGGGGATGCCAAACGTTTGTCTTCCAGACAGGCTAGATGGTCACTGTTCCTTTCACGTTTTAACTTCCTCATTACTTATAGACCTGGTTCTAAAAATACCAAGGCTGATGCCTTGTCCAGGCAATTTGATAATGAGTCAGCTCCGGAACAGGTGACATCTCCTATTATTCCACCAGAGTGTATTATTGCTACTACTGTCCTCTCACTGTCTTCTCCACTGCTTGGCACCATACTGGAGGCCCAGCCTCAGGCGCCCAGTGGTAAACCGTGTGATAAACTGTTCGTTCCCCTATGTGAAAGGGTTAATATCATGAAAGTGCTCCATGACAATATAACTGCTGGACACCCGGGCATCAATAAGTCCACGGCCGCAATCACTAGATCATTTTGGTGGGATTCACTCAGGAAAGATGTTAAAGAGTACATGCAGGCATGTTCTGTGTGTGCAGTTTCTAAGGCGACTCATGCACTTTCTTGTGGCCTGTTGCAGCCTCTTCCTGTTCCTGAGATTCCATGGTCCCACTTATCCATGGACTTTATTGTTGAGCTTCCTAGCTCTGCTGGCTTCACTACTATTCTCATGGTTGTAGACCGATTTTCTAAGATGGCTCACTTCATTCCTCTCAAGAAGTTGCCTTCTTCGCAAGAATTCATCCTTTTTTTTTATACATGAAATTGTCCTTTTGCATGGCATCCCTCACAATATTGTTTCTGATAGGGGCTCTCAGTTTGTGTCCAGGTTCTGGAGGGCGTTCAGTAAACAATTGGGGATTGATCTCTCCTTCTCCTCCTCCTACCATCCACAGACTAATGGTACAGCTGAGAGGGCTAGCCAGTCATTAGAAGTTTATTTGCGTTGTTTTATTAATAGCACACAGGACAATTGGTCCGAACTACTCCCGTGGGCCGAAGAAACAATGCTGTTCATGACTCCTCTGGGCACAGTCCATTTTTTGTCAATAATGGTAGGCATCCTACGGTTCTCCCTGCGGTATTTTCTGATACTGCCATTCCTGCTCTGGATGAGCGTCTGGCCTCCGTTCGGGATACCTGGGTTAAGGTTCAAACTGCCCTAGGGGCTGCTGCTGAACGCTTCAAACATTTTGCTGATAAGTGTAGGAGTGCCAACCCGGTGTACCAAGTGGGGGACCGGGTTTGGTTGTCATCTCGCAACATCAAGCTTAATGTCCCTAGCATGAAGTTTGCCCCCAGATTCCTTGGTCCCTATAAAGTGCTTCGTAGGATCAATCTAGTGTCTTACTCTCTGGCTCTTCCTGCATCTTTGGGGGTCCCCAACACTTTTCATGTGTCCTTACTCAAACCTCTTGTCTGCAATAGATATACTGTTCCTTGTGTTCCTCCCCCTCCGGTGGTGGTGGGTGGTCAGGTGGAGTATGAGGTATCTTCTATCGTGGATTCTAGATTTTCTCGGGGCACTTTACAGTACTTGGTTGTTTGGAAAGGTTACGGTCCTGCTGATCGTTCTTGGGTTTCGGCTCCTGACCTGCATGCGGGCCGTAAGATCCGCGCTTTTCACGCCAAATTTCCTTTTAAGCCTGGTCCTGCCCGCCCGGCGGGCGTTCTTCAGGTGGGGGGGTAATGTCACGTATTCTTCTGCTTATAAAAATGTGGTTAATGACATTTACTGTCCACACAGGAAAAGTTGTGCCGAGCAGCAACCTAATCCATAGAAGGGTTAATGCTGAGCAGCAATTATGCAAATGAAACCTGGTAACTGACTTTGGGGTCAAAGGCCGGTTACAGCCTATCAGATCTAGAGGAGGGGTATTTAGGCCCAGTTCTCATCCTGCTCAGTGCCCTGTCGTGGTTTCCCTTGTGGTTGTCTGAGAGCGCGTTCCTGTTTATAGTTTTCTACCTGTTTTTTTACTTTGGCTTTGTTTATTGACTTCTCTATATTCTGGTATCCTGACTCCTGGCTTTCCTCATCGCTGCGTCCCTTTCTGTGTTCCCTGACCTCGGCTAGTATTTTTGACTGTTCTATGTACGTTAAATCCGGCCATTCTAAGGACCGGTAATATGTCATCCGTGCTATACAGTTCTACGTGCTGGATCAAACAGTAATCCTGACACTGACTACAATGGATGCTGTTTTTTGTTATAAATCTCTTAGAAAGAAATTAAGATTAGCAGGATCTTTTTCACAATCTTGGAGTAAAGAACACTTTACTACAGATTTCCCAAAGGATTGCCTAGGGCAGCACAAAACCAGGATACACCACTGCCTACTACTACAAGTGCATCCACTGCACATCCAACGCATCCATCACACAGACACTGCATACACTACACACACTGCCTCCACTATACACATACAGACAACGTATTCAATACACACACTGCATACAATACACACTGCATCAACAACACAAAAACAGACACAGCATCCATGACACACACATGTGTAGGCATTGCATCCACTACTACACAAATAGACATTGCATTCACTACACACACTGCATAATATGATGGATGTTGGTGTGCTTTTGGTGTGGGGGGGAGAGAGGGGCAGCATTTCATCCTTGGACTCAGGCAACACAATTTCTTGGTCCGGCCCTGAGTATAAGAATATGGAAACTATATTTCTCCTAAGATTACTAATTTACTAGCGTGCAATACAGTCTTGGAATACTTATTCCAAGATGGTTTACAGTTTGCATACTAGTAAAACTCCTTGAACAGCCCATCTTGGTGCAATTAACCTTAGCCTCACAGTTTGTGACTAGAGTTCATTTAGAGATATAGGTAAATTGTCTATGTAACGGACCGTTTTGCACAAAAGGGGTAAAAACCGTTTAGGCGATCAGCCCCCTTTCCAGAGATCCAGGCACAGCTACTGCAGAACACCAAACTCCCGAACTGGATACAAAATAGCACTCTAACTCCCGAACTGGAACCTCCCAAATAGCTGCTAGCAGACGAACAGGAAAAGCAGACAATCAGCTTACACTCCTGGCAATCAGTCTCTAACAGCATACAGTGAATCCCCCCAAGAGCGAGACAAGGCTCCGTGTTGAGGGTCAAGCAGTGGTCTGAGGTGCTGGCACACCCAGCCTGGTTTTTATTACAGTCTTGCAAATACAGGACCGCCCACAGGGAGGTATAAAACAACCAATCACATCACAGTTACATCCCACATATTCCCTCCCCTTATCCTGAGGAAACTCAATTATACATACAGTTAAAACATACTTTCTACCCAACTTTCATAACTCTAAAACCATACATCACATTCACATAAAATTACATATTCACAATCAATCCATTCAGGGGAACAACATATTAAAAATGGCATGAATCAGACCAGGGGTTCAAAAGTTAGTAAAAAGTCCTTTGTGACTAAATGAAGCATGGCTTTCTGGCCCAAACCAGTTTCAGAGTCTTCTATCCTGGAGATAAGTAATTCAATTATCTCCCAGGACAGACACAAGACTCCATTAAGCACATGGTTGCAAAGAGACACAAAACACTTTAAAATACATAGAGTCACATTTATTACATAAAACACAGACATGTAACATATCCCCAGATAGCTCAGGTCCGAGCGCACATTATTAAGCGAATGGCGCTCAGACCACACGAATACAGTTTAATCGCCCTGGAGCCAAAGTCTTTACAGTCAGTTTCATACGAATGGGCTCCATGGGATTCCTATCTGAGGTATAACACATTCAAACAAATCTACCGAACCCCAGGCAGAAAAGCACGAATGAAGCTTTTCTGCAGGTAAAAAAGATGTCTTTTAACAGGGGGCCATAGTCCAAAGGCAGCAGGCGAGCAACCAGGCTTCTCCAATGCAATGTGGCGAGATTGGTCTCGTCACAGTCTATTTTTTATTTTTATTTTTTATTTTACTATTTGTACTGATTATAGCTGTAAATGGCAATAAAGGTGGAGAAAATGAAATAAAGCAAAACATAAATCATAAATGTAAAAAACCCCAAAAATGATAAGAATAACAATGAAAAAAAAGTGAATAAAATTGATTAAAAAGAAGAAAAAAAAGGAGAAAAGAAAATTGTAGCGAACATGAAGAAACCTTAACCAAAGATCTAAAAAAGGAGTACAGTAGAGGTAACCCTGGAATAAATTGGTCTTGGAGGAGGCATTATTATTATTTTATTATTTAGAAAGTGCCAGCAAATTCCATAGCGCTGTACAACGGGTGGCAGTCAGACCTGAGTTTTTCCCATGTGTTCAAAAGATTGTTAATGACTATGCTCAGTGGCGTACTAAGTGGGTGCAATGCCCCTCCTGCACCGATCGCCGAGACCGGCAGTCTGCAGCTCCGCAGTGTTCAGACCATGTGTCTCGCGAGCACTGCCCAATCAGAGCGTTCCCGCGGGTTACCAGACCAGAGCTGCAGACCGGAAATGATGGCCACCAGACCACCGGGGACCCCACCGGACCACCAGGCAGCCCCCATGGGACCACCAGGGATTTAAGGTAATTTTTAAGTCCCCCTTGCATCCCCCTCTCCTCATCAACCCCCCTCTCACAATCATCCCTCTCCTCATCACCTCCCCTCTCACAATCACCCCCCTCTCCTCATCATCCCCCTCTCACAATCCACCCACCCTCTCTCTCTTACTTCACCCCCACACTCACAATAACCCCCACACCATTACCCACCCCTCCCTCTCCTCGTCACCCCTCTCACAATCACCACCCTCTCTCTCTCCTTCACCCCACCTCACAATAACCCCACACCATTACCCACCCCTCCCTCTCCTCGTCACCCCTCTCACAATCACCCCCCACAATCACCACCCCTCTCACAATCACCCCCTCCCTCTCATCCTCACCCCCCTCCTGAGCTCCCTCTCACTTCACCCCCCACCAACACCCCTTCCCTCAAACCATTATCCACTATACAAGCACACACATTGCATTCACTATACAAACACACACAGACACACACTTATACATGTGTGCCTGTGCATCTGTATGTGTGTTGGTATATGTGTATCTGTATGTGTCAGTGTGTGTCTGTGTATCTGTTTGTGTGTCTGTGTTTGTATCAATGTGTCTGTATGTGTGTGTCTCTATCTGTATGTGTGTCTGTGCCTGTGTGTCTCTCTCTGTGTCTGTATGTGTGTTTGTGTTTTTATCTATATGTGTGTATCTGTGTCTATCTGTATGAGACAGTGTTTGTCTGTGTATGACTGTTTCTATGTAACTGCATGTGTGTACCTATGTGTCTGTGTATATGTATGTATGTATGTATATCTGCATACATCTCAGCAGTTTGCCTACACTACACACAAATACAACCCTGCATCCAAATGTCAACCCACCACATTCAAAAACCACACTACAGAAAAATGCCCTCCTGCATTCAAATGCCAATACATGCCAACACACCCGTACATTCACTCACACATACTCCATACAAAAACATGCTTACATTCAAACACACAAACAGTGCTGGTTGCTAAATACATAAAAATAAAAACACTGCTCAGTGCTAAAGACACTTTTTAAGGGGAGGAGGGTGGTGGGGTTGCCAAATATAGGATCCGCCCCGGGTGCCAAATGCTCCAGGTACGCCCCTGACTATGCTATTAGAGATCATCTCTCTACAATATCGCTTCTCTTTTTTTCTCTTGTCCGCCAAAATATTATCCCCATATCTTTATTTACATCACCAGTTTTAGTCTTACATGTTTCAATTTTATACCAGGCTTCATCTTTGGCGTTATCAAATTGACTATAGATGATATGAGCAAGGGTATAAGCTTTCCATTAACCCCTTATCTGATGTACTCCAGACCCCCTTTGATTCAATTTCAATGCCAAACGGTGAGCGTTAATACAGGGGCCCTGGTCAAGCCAAATAAATTTTGATTGAACAAAATCTAGCCAACTGTCTGTACAAGGCACGGAGCTCATGCAGAATAAATAGATCCATTTTTGGAAGACTTAATGACAGTAATTCTCCTCCACCATGATACTTTGCTCAATTTCCATTCATTATGCTTTTTATTAGTGTGTTTTAATAATGGGAGAAAATTTTCCTCCATTAATTTGACAGGGTTGCTCATTATTTCTACATCTAAGCATCTAAAAGAACTAATTGAGCAATCAAGCCCATATTTGTTCAATAATGTTTTTCTAATCCGCAAAGATAGATTAACAGAGAGAGCAGCAGATTTATTTAAGTTTAATTTATACCCCGAGAGAATTGAGAAATCATTAATAATCGATAAAAACCTATACAAAGAAGTAGCCACATCATAGATTGTAAGTACTACGTCATCCTCATACATAGTATTTTAGACATTTTCAGACAGAACCGGAAAACCTTTGATCTGATTATCTGCCCAGATTGCAATGGGTAGAGGTTCAATTACCAACAGGTAGAGTATTGGAGAAAGTGGACATCCATGCCTGGTACCATTTCTCATCAGAAACTAGTCTGAGGAGAAACCACCACCCAGTACTCTAACCGTAAGTGCAGTGGTCTTTAATGGCCAAAGGAGGCAAAAATTAATAAAGTTTTCCAGTTCGGCCAGTTCAGTCTTAAATTTAAAACTCACTTTGCATTCCCAAAAGTTCTCTCTTTAGTGAGCAACCCTGAGTATATTAGAACTTTATTATCAAGCTTGCTGGAGACTCAGAAAGATTTATCATGTTAAGACTGAGGGCCCCTGTAAAAGCTTGTAGTTTCTGAGTATTGAAATTGATTCAGCTATGCAGTGTCTTATTTGCTATGTAATATTTTGTTGTCGTGTTAATGAAGCGTATGTACCAGTACAGCTAAGACGCCAGTTGTAGTTAAACGGTTGTCGGTTTATTAAATACAGCAGAGAGGTGAAAATAACTGTTACTGACAGAGAGGCTGCATAATTAAAACAGACTCAATTGAAACTAGATAGGGTAAATAGTCAACCCACAATTTAAATACTGCTATGTGATTGGTTGGAACTTACATATGCAAAAATTACAGGGATCAGCGGTCAAGTGGCTCACAAGAAAGGGGGTCTGGACTACTGGCATGTGTGGCTGGGCTACCAGCTCAAATGTCAGAAAATGCAATACTGTTTCAAGTGGGGAGTTAAGGCTTGTACTTTCTTTTTACCTGGGTCCTGAAGAAATGAGCAGATTTTTTTTCCTCCTTCCATTTACGCTTGAGGTTTTATGGTTATTGTTTGTTTTTTTCGTTGTGTTTTCTTTTCTTTTTGTCAGTTTGGCAGTTGTCCTGGCAAGTGCATGGACCAAGAATGCCAGGATTGGGCTTAGGGAGACACAGCCTGCTATAGGGCTGAAGGCAATGGAGAAGGTTGTATGGACTTGTGCAATAGTTTTATACATGATTCCCATTGTGTGTAATTGCTTAAATTGTGCTGGAATTGGGAAAACCGATCTAATGATTCCTATTAATTGATCTGTGCTGAAACTCAACTTCGTTTTAATGTAGTTTCTCCTACATAGAGGAGGTCAGAAAGGCATTAAAAAATATAGAGAATAAATAAAGAATGGAAAGTAAATTACTTATAGATTGTGCTTGTTTCACCTTCTTATATTTCTAATTGTATTACATTTCATCATGCAATATATACAATTAAAAAAGAACTGTTACTTCTCGGAAATTACATTTAATAAAACATTGAAAATCAACTATTTGTGTCAATATCTTTTTTTTTAAGATCTCGTTATTTTGGTTTTTTTTCATATTTTATATATATTTTTTTTAAAATAATTGAAAACGTTTATTCAAAACTATTAAATCATTAGAAATGCTTATGAAAGGACTAATACATATTTTTTAAATGATCACAATCTGTTTAAAAAAAAACAAAAAAACATTTAATTTGAACTGTTGAAACTTATCTAAAAATATTAAATCAGAGCCTCACACCTGAGAAACTCTTATTTGTTAACTAAGGAATAAGTAAACATAATATTAAAAACCATTTGAGATGACAGTTTGCAACTTTCTTGCTGAGCTTTGATAACGTGGAACACATTCTGATGCAAAAAATTTATGGTATTTTATTTTTATGTTTTCTTTTTAATAATTTGTGTCTGTCTATACTTTGTACCCTGTCACTTTCTTGATGTAATAATTCAGCCGGCTGACTCCTTTGTATGGAGTTATTGCTCATTTTTACTAGCTGGGAATCAAGTTTGCTTTTATCAGAAATAATATGTCTGGCTCTAACAAATGTATTTCTTGGAAGGGAATTGAAAGTACTTTCTGCATCAAAACCTGTGAAGTGTAAAAGATTATTTCTATCTGTTATTTTGGTAAAAATGGTTTCTTGTCAATCTTTGTCCTTTTCTAGAAATAGTATCATGGTTCAGAATTCACATTTATCATCATCATGACATTTATTACCTTTTCACTAGATTTTCCACTTGATTTTTCAGGATTGATTGACAATATTCCAGATTACTTTGCATAGTAAAATTATATTTTGGAATTTAAGCTACAAAAGAATTCAGGAGAATCCTATAGATTCTGAAGATAACGGACACAACCATGGTTTTGACTCAGTTAGAAGACAGATCATCTTGGGTAGGGTTGTAAGGCTGCATAGGAAAATGCAAAATGAGGAAGAGAAGCAAGATTAAGGATATAATTGTGTAACTATTACTTATTCTCTACTGATCTATCGTCATGTTAATCTGGCTTTTAGCAAAATCGGTGAAAATGTATTGCTACCTTTATTTGTGTGCAAAATTATCAAGAGTTATACGGAGCAAGATAAACTTAAACTGTTTCTGTTTATTCGGAAAAGGCATCTGATAACGATGAATATGACAGTCTGTTAAATACCCTCGGGAGACAATGCAATGAATACATACTTGTTATAAAGAATTTTACCAAATCTCATTTACATACCATGTTACACTTGTGATTTCCCAAAGCATTCTTTCCATAAAGTATGCAGATAACGCCATAAACTATAAATGTTAAAGGAATATTGGAATTAAATATGGTTGAAAAAAATAAAATTGTAGTAACTACTTGTCCATTTTCTGAAAATGAAGAAAAAATAATCAAATCATTTGTTTGTGATATGGAAGGCACAAATGGCACATAAAATTAAAGGGACGCTCCCAGCATCATAAGTACAACAGCTTGCTATAAAGGTTACGGTCGGTAAAATTTTAAAACTTACCTGGGTCCCTCAAGGGCCTCGCAAAGCATCAGCCACATTCAGTCTTCTTTAATAGGAGAAACCAGATGTCACTTTTGAGAAAAGCAGGATTGATGCAGGACCGCAATCATTGGCTGAGATCCACACCAGAACTCTCTCAGCCAATGGCTGCAGGTAAATCAGGCAAGTTGTCAAATCGTGCTAAACTGCATGAGTGTAGTGGTTATGGTGCTTGGATTATCTCTTTAAAAACAACAACATTATGTATAGATTGCTGTAAATGGACAAATAACAAAATGAAAACCGTGAAAATATATACACAATTTTTATATTGTTAATTTATTTGTTAATTCTTTTTATAAATATGAGGGATGTAGAATATTATCAATTAAATGTTATCTTGGATAAAGCAATAGTTCACAGATGTTTAAAAAAAATTAATATAGAAACAAAAATGCAAAATTTGTTACATAAGCAGGGATTATATGAAAATACTGTTTGCATTTTTTCAGACAAGCTGCTTATGTATATTGCTTATAAACATGATGACATTTTGACAAATACAAATTCAATTATTCGATGCAAAAATGATGATTGTCATGATACACTCCTACACTAAAAGTAGTTACCTGTCTAAAACCAATCATTTGTATCATGTTCGGTCCTTCCACACATCACTTTTACTAGCTTCTATCGAAGGCATCTTATCTGTCAATCCCTACCCATTCTGACATGCTGCTGTTTTTTCTCGTGTGTCTTTACCCCTTCCTCATGGACTGCAAGCTCATTTTAGCAGGGCTTTCTTCATCTCTATATTCTGTATGTAAATTACTTGTTGTCAAATATCCTCATTTTATAATTGCAAAGGGCTGAGGAATATGTTGGCGCTATGCACGTGTAGTGTGATCTGTGTACACTTCATTCTCTTACTTTCTCCAGCTGGTTGTTAGAATGCAGCATTTTATTTATGATCAATGTAGGCTCCAGTAGTGGAGCAATGAGGTTATCTTTCACAGCTCCTATTGCGCAAGAACCAGTAGAGCTTGCTCTTATAAATAGTTTGGTATGTGCCTAGATCCCAATCCATAATTTGGCATTCATATTGTATTTATAAACTCTCATCCAAACTTTGTCCCAAAACAGGAACTTCGCTCTGAAAAAAGTCTGTTTAACTTCACTAAGAAGAAAACAGACTATGCAGCAAATATTAATGCCAGCCATCCACCGTGGAGATGTAATGTAAGCACCTTAAGGAAATTAATCTTACTAAATGCGATGTGCCATGAAATTCATTATGTTGCTTTGTTCCCCACTGTAATTAAAATACATTGATGTATTATAATTTTGATAGTTTTAAAATGTAAAACTGGCTCTAGCTCAAATCTAAAATACACATTACGGAAACAGCACACACACACAAACACAAATATACAGTTTCAGGCCAACTTAAAATCACCAATCTAAAGTAAATAAATATGAGTATTTAGTCATACCATATGGCCATACCATGTTTAAAGGAACACTATAGGTACCTTGTACCCATACCACTTCAGCTAATTGAAGTGGGCTAGGTGCAGTGCCCCTGTCAGTTTAACCCTGCAATAGTAATTATTGCAGTTATTGAGAAACTCCAATAATTACTATCCATGCCTAACTCCACCACCAGTGGCTGTCTACTAGACAGCCACGAGAGGGACTTCTGGGTTGTTAGGCGACTTTTGGTCACCTGACTGACATTGGACATCCTCAAGCTATGCATGAGGGCATCCAGCATCACCCAAAACCCCATAGGAAAGCATTTTACAATTCCTCACGATGGGGCTGTCCTAATGCGCTCGCTGCGAATGTGCTTTAGGTTCCCAATATCGGCCAAGCTTGGGGAAGGAGGCACCTCACCCAGTGCCGGGGGATTTCGGCGCTGGATTCAGGTAAGTGACAAAAAAGGTTCTGTGTGGCGGGCCACGCGAGCAAGTGCGGCACTATAGGGTGCTATAGTGTTTTTTGAATCCCTAGCCTATAGTTTCCCTTTAAGCCTAGCACTGCTTCAAAGTACCTCAAAATCAGAGGGCCCTACACTAACATTGATATTGGAGATAGTCATGCTGACTGCAATACTTACTGCTTAAACTACTCCTCAAGTCTTTTCCTGATTCAACAGTCTTGACTAGACGGAATAACTGATGCAGTTACTGATTCATGATGTTATAATAGTGGCACGCTCATTATTGTTACTAAAATGAGAAATGTCTGGGATTCAAATTGAATTCAAAAGAACAAAAAAGATGGGAAAATTCTCCAATTTAGATTTGCTACCATTTTGCTGCTTTGGCATTATATCATAATTGCCCTGCAACAATGGAGGATATTTATCTAAGTGTTCTGCAAAGTGACAGTTAAATTCTGTAATTATTTTGATTGCATTTATTAAAGTGTTCCAAAAATTCAATTATCTTTATAGTAAATTCTGCCAGATTTTAAAGAAATATCTAGACCACCAAATTAAGAGTTGCAGAATGAAAGAGATGTGAAACAGGATACTTTTTGTTTGTCTGAAAAAGTGGTAGGAGATTCATAAATCTCTTGTATTGCTGAAAAAAAATGGCTCAAATTCAAAAATAACAGTGAAAAAAAAAAAGAAACAGATGAGAAAATACAACAGATTTAATAAATTGCTCCAAAAAGTAACTAAAAATTAGAAGTAAAATTTTCGCAGCACTATTCACCTATATATTGGTTAACTTGTTTGTGTTGTGATTGTGTTGATCATATTTATTAAAGAGCTCTAAAATTAAAGGAACACTATAGGGTCCGAAACACATTCATGTATTTCTGACCCTATAGTTTTAAAACCACCATCTAGCCCCCCTGGTCCCCACTTACCCAGATAAATATAGCAAAATCCTACCTTTATTCCAGACTGCTGCTACTGGCTCTGCCCCTGATCTGCCTGCTTGGCTGACATCATCAGAAGCCAATCACAATGTTGTCAAGGAGGTAGATCATGAGCAGAGACAGCACAAGCCAAACACAGCCCTGGCCAATCAGCATCTCTTCACAGAGATGCATTGAATCAATGTATCTCTATGAGGAAAGTTCAGTGTCTGCTTGCAGAAGGTGGAGACACTGAATGGCAGTCACATTGTGCAGCACTGCCCCAGGAAGCACCTCTAGTAGCCATCTGAGGATTGGCCAGTGGAGGTATGCCTAGGCTTTAACGTAAACACTGCCTTTTCTCTGAAAAGACAGTGTTTACTGCAAAAAGTCTGAAGGGAATGAATATATTTACCAGAACAAATACAACAAGCTGTAGTTGTTCTGGTGACTATAGTGTCTGTTTAATAAACAAAGTGACAGTTTCTTTATAGTATATTCCATCAGATTTTTCATAAATTTCCGATTTATAAGACCATCAAACTTAGAGTGACAGAAAAAAAGGCAAGTGAAACAGAACACTATTGTTTTAGAAAAAAAGTTGCTGAAAAAATTGCTAAATGCATTGGATGCAGAAAATAATGGCACATATTGAAAAATAGGGTTAAGGTGCATAAGCAACAGAAGAAAAATCTTACAGATTTAATAAATTGCATCAACTATTTGGCAACACAATGGGTTTATTAATTTTTCTTCCACTTTTTTTCAGACAGAAATATGGTAGAATTTTCACTGCCACTTTCATTTTGTCAAACTTTTAAAATGGAAATTTCTGTGAAAATTGGCAGAATTTACTATGAAGAAAAACATCACTTTTTAGATCTCTGTTAGAGCACTCTTATGATTAAAATAATGACGGAATTTAAGCGCTGCATTTTAAAAACACTTTAATAAATATCCCCTTATCTCATTAGTCCTGGACTAATGGCCCCTTATGACTACTTTGGATCTATGACTTCAATTTTACAAACAGTCTATCAGATTGTACTTTTGACTACAGACTTTCTCCTGAAATCTCTATTTTAAAAAATGCCAGGGGGATGCCCAATCTCCCTGGTGTAATTTGTGTCATCCCATAGAAGGTAGAGAAATCTCTTGTTTCCTTACATTAACGGAATATGGCGCAAAATAATGTCATGCCCTCTGGGCCTTAAATCTATGCAAGAAAAAAATGTATTTTAACAAGAGAAGTCTTGGGAGCCAAATAGCTGGCAGAAAACTCTCATCACAGCTGCAAGCTGTACCCCTGCATCACATATGTGATCCCCAAGTATAAAACAGAACAATGTATCAATGCATGGACCAGAACATCTATTACATCAGTGATACATTTGGAAATCTCATATAGGTATTTGAAAAAATACACACACACTCTAGGTTGTTTGTGAGTTTTCCAAAAATACTGTGGCTCTCTGCCAGGACAAAACACACAGCTACCCCTGTAAAAAATCCCAACTACTACAACACAAGCCAGAAAGTTGTGTCAGAGCTCAGTTAGTTGCACAGCATGCAGAGTAGGGGTTAAGCAGACAGGGTGGGACCCCAGTGTAATGTGAGTCCCTCTCACTCCATCAGTGAGTCTGCAGTGAGCAGTAGCTGAGAGATGGCTGGGAGACACTGGCTGGTCCTGCTGCTGAGTCTGGGGGGAGTCCTGCAAGACATGGCAACCCAAGGTAAGGGGGAGAGGATGGGTGCAGGGGGAGATACATAGTGAGAATTGCTGGGGGGGAGAAACTGAAAGTTCTAACTAAATCTGGGCTCAGCATGCAGAACTGCTCACTACACACAGTGACAGACACAACTCACATACTTTCTCCAATGAGTTTCAATATGTTTCTGGATCCCAGATTCTGTTAGATACACTTATATAGATATATCTTATTCTTTTACAAAATTCAGACTGGCTTTTCAATTAGATACCCACTCTGATGGAGTTATATAGTCAGATAAAATGCCCACTGTGATCAGTCATTCAGTAAGATTAGATGGCCACACATTAAAATGATAAAATCCCCACTGTAATGCAGTCATTCAATATGATAAGTACAGCGCTATGGAATTTGCTGGCGCTATATAAATAATAAAATAAGTTGTCCACTCATTCAGTAACATAAGATGCTCACTATGATGCTGTCATTCAGTATTTGCACAATTGTCTCTCACTCTAAACCTGCTATTCAGTAGGATACACAGCTATCTCTCACTCTGCCATTCTATAAGATACACAGCTATCTCTCACTCTGATCCTGCCATTCTATAAGATACACAGCTATCTCTCACTCTGATCCTGCCATTCTATAACATACACAGCTATATCTCACTAAGATCCTGCCATTCTATAACATACACAGCTATCTTTCACCATGATCCTGCCATTCTATAAGATATACAGCTATCTCTCACTCTGATCCTGCCATTCAATAGGATACACAGCTATCTCTCACCATGATCCATTCCTGCCTTTCAATAGGATACACAGCTATCTCTCACTGTGATCCTGCCATTCAGTAAGATTCACAGCTATCTCTCACGCTAACCCTGCCGTTCAGTAGGATACTCGGCTATCTCTCACTGTGATGCTGCCATTCAGTAGGATACACAGCTATCTCTCACTATGATCCTGTCATTCAGTAGGATACACAGCTATCTCTCACTCTGACCCTGCCATTCAGTAGGATACACAGCTATCTTTCACTATGATCCTGCCATTCAGTAGGATACATAGCTATCCCTCACTGTGATCCTGCCATTAATAATGCACAGCTATCTGTCACTGGTATCCTTCCATTTAATAAAATACACAGCTATCTCTCACTATGATTTCTCCATTTATGATGCACAGCTATCTCTCACTCAGATCCTGAGATTCAGTAAGATACACAGCTATCTCTCACTCTGATTCTGACATTAATGATGAACATCTATGAGGCACTCAGCCCTTTCTGTATAAGACACAGAGCTGTCAGTCCATTCCCCTCTGAATAAGACACAGAGCTGCCAGTCCATTCCCCTCTGTATAAGACACAGAGATGTCAGTCCATTCATCTCTGTATAATACACAGAGCTGTCAGTCCATTCCTCTCTGTATAATACACAGAGCTGTCAGTCCATTCCTCTCTGTATAAGACACAGAGCTGTCAGTCCATTCCCCTCTGTATAAGACACATAGCTGTCATTCCATTCCCCTCTGTATAAGATACAGAGCTGTCAGTCCATTCCCCTCTGAATAAGACACAGAGCTGTCAATGTACTCATTTTGTCACATAGTTGACAGACTGGTCCTATCTACATAGGATTCTCAGATATCTGTCACTGATGCTTTTTGCCTTATTATCTCTCATCCTGATTCATGGATAGACAGACAGCTGACACTCTATTCTCTCTATATATATTCTGAACCAATAGTATTCCTCTCAGTCTCCATGGGACACACAGGTCTGTCTCTTTAATTCCATAAAAAAAAACTTGTGTGTCTTTACTTCCAGGGAGCACACAGTTATTTTATAAACTGTCTCTTGGCTGTCTGCTCCTCTCTCATTATAAGTGAGCTGCTTGAAGCAAATGACCAGACTGTTTTTATGTCTCATATTAACATATAATTATCCCAGCAGAATGTACTATTTCAGCAAATGGCATAGCACTGGGCCATGAAAGATCAATGGGTTTATTCACAAAACTTCAAATTGTAGAGAATTGGCAAAATTTAGGCTAAAGTAGCCAGGCTGTGATTACAGCCGAGTGGGAAAATCTTTTCAGATCAACTAATTTTGTCTAGGTTTTGCCATTTAGATTCCAATTCACTACAATTTGGAGTTTAGTTTCCTGTTCTGCTCCCTATAATATACACACTGCCCCCTCTATTACATACACAGCTGGTACTTCTGCAAGATATACAGCTCACAGCTATCTGTCACTGAGCATCTCCCCCTATATGAGATACACAGCTATCTCTCACTCTGCTCCTCTCTCTATAAGACACACAGCTTTCTGTCACTCTGCATCTCTCTCTATAAGATACACAGCTATCTGTCACTGCTCCTCTCTCTATATAAGATGCACAGCTATCCGTCACTGCCCCTTCTTTCACTATAAGACACACCATGCTATCTGTCACTCTGCTCCTCTCTCTATAAGACACACAGCTATACATCACTGCTCCTCTCTCTATAAGACACACAGCTATCTGGCACTGCTCCTCTCTCTATAAGATACTCAGCTATCTGTCACTCTGTGCCTCTCCATAAAAGATGCAGAGCTGTCTCTTGGCTTGTCACTATTTTATAAAGCACAATTCAATAAATCTGTCACTGTGCTTTCTGTTTGTGTGACGTTTACCCATCTGATGAAAGTTATAAGTAAATCTAATTTATTGCCAATATACACTGCGAGTACACAAAACAAGTTTTTTTTTTTTTAATCTGCACCAAACATTTTCATAGTTATATTTCTTACTAAACATTCAGTTATATATGGAGTAACTGAATGTTTAGTATATATATATATACATATTTTGGATGTTAGGGTTATGTCTCAGGCATGGCCATAAAACCTCTGCAAGAATGTCATTTAATGCCTTGTTTAATAAGTTAAAGCTTCAGCATTTTGCTAAAAAAAAAATAGGAGTCCATAAAGTCAGCGGCATGTTAAATTCACAATACTCCGTCCATCTGGAGAGCACATTGACCTGCGTACTGCACTGGGGATTAATAGTGCTAATTCATAAAGCCACACAGTGACACGGAGCTGTAGGAGGTGTGCGGGAGGGTGGGTGATCATCCCCAGCCCATTGCCAGTCTCACTTTTTCCATCTGGGTGTGTTTGGGAGTGAGCGGCACAGACAGAGGGGTCTGTGTTCTTGTGACGCGTCTAACAGCACACCACACGCCTAGCATTAAATGTTCCTCTTATGTAAAATATTTCTCTTGCAAAGTTTGTCTTGGAGGGTGATGGGGAGAAAAATTTGTTTTTGAACATGCTTTACACACCCTATGACTACGCCCAAATGCCAACGCCTTTAGCAGCTCCTTCGACCATCCTATAAGCATTACCTCTGACTGGCATCAGAATGTTTAGACACTATGCCCAATTATAAATAATCCATAATATGAACTCTTAGAGGTTAATCATTAAACCTGTAACTGTGAGGAAATGACACAGGTATTAGAAAGTTTAGGCCACAATAGTCACATTTTTGCTCAAAATATTTTAATTCCTTTGTTATTTTCAGACAATGTTTTGTTTAACGAATATATCCTGTAAACCTCCCTTCATTAAAGGAAACTTAGCACATTTTATTATAATTATAGTAAATAAAAAGTAGTATGTTCTAAGGCAGGGGTGCCAAAAAGGTAGATCCCCAGATGTTGTAGAACTACAACTCCCATGATGCTGTGAGTGCCTTTGCATACCTTTAGAATGACAAAGCATCATGGAAGCTGTAGTTTTAAAACATCTGGGGATCTACATTTTGGGCACCCCTGTTCTAAGGATCCATGGATCCTGGGATTCATAAATAACACACAGATATAATCACACAAACCAAAATGATTGCCATAACTTTTCAGATTTTCAGATTTCAGATTCTATATCAGGCAAGCCCCTGACATGACGTTTACTTATTGTAGGCACTGTAACTGCTTCAGTTTATTGAAGTGGTTATAATGTCCAGAGTCCTCTAGTGCTGCCTTTTCATTCAACGTTAAACTGTTTTTAATGTTTTAATGCTAAATGATCTTCCCAATTCCCTCTCTTCTGCTCGGATGAGGAAGCATTAGCCTGAGCAGCAAATATTGTCTGTGATTGGCTGATAGTGTCAGCAGACTGCTTGCAGCCTATCAAAGCTTCTAGTGCTGGTATGAATTGGTATGGCTAAGAAAGTATGTAATCACTGCCTTAGCCATACCTACAGTGGTTGGGGCCAAGGACCTCCTCCACCAATGAATGACCTTCTTTTCATAGAATACGCACAGAATTGTCTCGAGCCATTCTTGTTGCAGATTGGCTAATGATGTACCCATGACACTACCTACGGTGGAGTTACACTTCCATCAGCATAATTAAATATCTCTGTATGTGCTGCGTTTAGACTTCAAGCATCATGACCACTTCAGAACATTGATAATTTGCTGACAATGAAACATACAACATAAATGTGCTTATATTTAAATATATATATACATACACACACACACACACTATAGCTTTACCCAAAATATGTTTTTAATGTATCTTCACCAGCATGTAAAATATAGGAAGTTCAATTCTACTCAGATTTCTATTTGCTACATTCACACTACATTCAGTTACGTTGGAATACACTAGCTTCCCAGATCACACCCTATTATAGAAATACATGGTGAAGACCAGGGGTAATCAACCTTTAGCACACCAGATGTTGTAGATTACATCTCCCATGACACTTGTACAGCCATAATGCAAGCAAAGCATGAGGGGGGATGTAGTCCACAACATATGGAGTACCTAATACTGTCTAACCCTGGTGAAGAGCATCTCAGATAGGTTGCAGCTTACAGTAGGACAAGTAGAAAACTGAACTCTGGGTTCATGGAGCAACAGAAAAGCTAAAAGTCTGTGTTCTGTTACCAAAACTGCAAAATAAAGGAGTCCTGTACCCACTACATCAGTCTAAAGAGGAACCATTACTATTCTGGAGTTTACACCGTTGAGTAAAACATTGAAAATCAATTAGCACTTGTGTGGACCTTTTTTATTTTTAAGGTGATGCACTGTTTTCTTTAAAAAATCATATTAAAGAGTGATTGACATCCCAATCCTATTCATTCCAGGCACAGCCAGATGAGGAGAAACATTGTTTATGGTTCTCCTGCTGTCACTGTGTTTTCTCTATGCAGGTTAACAGGTGTAAAAGTCAAAGCTTATAATAATGATTGACAGGGAGCACAGATACACGCGCACAGTTCCAAGACATAGGTAAATACATTGATGTAGATTTTTACATCTAATGCCATCATTCAGATTTTAATTAAATATTGGATATAAGTAAACATAACATTAAAAAAATCCTGGGAAGTGATAGTACCCCCTGAAGCTGCCACAAAACCAATATGGGTGCTTCCCGAAAATTAAAAAGGAACTAGAATTTATGCTACTGAATAAAGCAGGGGAGCCCAAAAGGTAGATCCCCAGATGGTTTAAAACTACAACTTCCATGATGCTTTCTTTCTAAAGTCATGCAAAGCATCATGGGAGTTGTATTTCTATAACATCTGGGGATCTAACTTTTGGGCACCCCTGGAATAAAACATAAAAAAGTAACCTATGAATTACTTGAACAGCACTGGGGAAGTGGCAGTTCCCCTTTAAGTGTTTAATTTGATTGATGCATTTAAGAATATCGCGACTTCTAATAATCAAGGCAAAGTAAATTGCATGAATGTCACTATCGGATCGATTTACCAAAGGCAGAATGTCCTCTTCCAGTTTCATACAGGACCACTGAGACTGTACTATCTGGACATTGTTCACACTAATAAAAGATTTCCAGATTTTGCATTAGTGGCTCCAAATGAACCAGAATTTTGTGTGGATTTTGCAACATAATTTCACAATTGTGCCACCAAGGGATTTTTTTTATAACTATTTTTTTATAACTATTTATAACTATTTGCCAACTTGCAAACAGTAATCACAATTATTGTCCTCTTGTCAAAAGCCAGTGAGGGATAATTTGCAAATATGTATCCTGCTGGATGCATTCGGTACCAATTTTCTTTAAAATCAGTGCTGTGTAAATGTCCGAATACTATAATTTCGATAGGATCCAGATGCAAAAAGCGTTACTTTTAAAACTGACAATGAATGCATCCGGCCAAACGGTGCAGATTTAGTTGGGTTGAACAAATTTAACTGGAAATGACTTTACAAAAGTGAGAATTGCCAGTATGGTTGGCATTTGCCCATTTTCACCTCATTCTATTTAGACAAAATGTGATATTTAGTAAATAGACCCATATTTCTAACATTATACATTTCCTTAATTACATAAAGATGTATCTCTTTCCATTCCTTTAAAGATCCCATATCCATTAATGTTAACACTAGGTATACGCATTTGGCATAATCTCTGATAACTCGTTGTATTTGTGCTTGAACCTGCACACCCAATGGTACAATGCATGCCTATTGTGAATCTAATGGAATAATTTACTATAGTTCTTGTGAAAGAGTTTACTTTCTTCATAACTCCCCCATCTGCATCATATTTTGCCTCATACCAAAATAACCTATTTCACCCCATTATATACAAGCAGATTTAACAGATGTTATATCATTAGGCCAGGAATATCCTTTATAGAATAAAATATAACACACTTTCCAGATTTACGAAGTTTCAC
Source organism: Pelobates cultripes (assembly GCA_933207985.1). Classification (NCBI taxonomy): domain Eukaryota; kingdom Metazoa; phylum Chordata; class Amphibia; order Anura; family Pelobatidae; genus Pelobates; species Pelobates cultripes. The sequence continues at coordinate 45,630,958 of OW240914.1, forward strand.
AACATAAAAAAAAAAACGTGTGACTGCCATCTGTCAACCAGTTACTGATATAAGTTCTCCTACACCATCACCCAGACAAGATATGCGTCGGGTTAACACATGCATACAATGTATCTGCTCACATTCTAATACACTGACTGTAGATAAACTGTGTCATTATAACATTAGTGACATAAATGACCCGTGCTATGCTTCATTATGTATCCATTGTGTGGTTTTAATGGGAAGAAATTACTTTTCTTAAAGTGTTACTCTAATCACCATGACTATTTCAGTGATTTGAAGTGGTCATGGTTGTAAGAGCTCGGATGTGCAGTGTTTCTGCATCAAACAGCGCACATCCAGAGTTAATGTAAATTGTATGCTAGGGGCTATTTGCACATGTGACTTAGACTCCTAAGGCTACTTAATGTGAATTCAGGGCTACCTAATGTCAATTCTGTGCATATTTTGCTTCTGACGTCAGTGCACACTGCACGCAGCCGGCAGACATAAAATCTTTCTCATTGCAAGCAGGGTGTCTGCAAGGGAAAGATTGCTTACCTATCCCTTCCTCCCTCCCACTGTTCACTATCTCCCGCGGTAACCTTTTTCTTTTTTGTCAAATTTAAATATGCCGCACCTCCCCCCCTCACTCTCTCCCCTCGCTGGCTCAGATTGAGCATGTGTGCAATGAGCCAGCAAAATGGTCCAATCACAGTCTTCTATATGAAAAGCTTGTGACTGGATTGCGCGAGTGCCGGATGACGTCAGGACAGATGGGGTGTAGACGATAAGTGCTGGGAGCATCTACCGGTGCTGGATTAAGGTACTTTTGAAAACTTTTTTTTTACGGAGAACCTTTTAGTTATGCCCCATATGGCATTGCTAATCTAAAACTAAATTTTTACCATTAGAGTTGGAATAAGCTACAAATTCAAGTGGAAGAATTAATGACAGCATCTATCATGACTTAAAATGAAGCTATAGTGCCAGGAATACAAAGCTGTATTCCTGGCACTATGGCCGCCTCTGCTGCCCCCCTCCCTCGCGCCACCCCAGCTGGGTAAATAAAGGGTTAAAAACCCTTAATTTACTTAACCGATTGCAGCGCTGATGTCACCTCAGCGATGGGAGTTTTCATATAGGGAAAAATATGACACTGGGTGTCCTCTTGCAGAGCGTGAGGATGTCCAGCGTCAGATACAAGACCAGAGGTCCGTTTCGATTCAGGAAGCGCCTCCAGTGGCAGTCTAGTGCAATGTTACATTGAAGTTTGTCTGCAATTGCAATGTTTAACATTGGAGCACTAAATGCAATAGGGACAGTGCACCCAGACCACTTCAATGAGCTGAAGTGGTCTGGGTGCCTATAGTGTCCCTTTAAATGGACACTATAGCAATTAAGTAGTCCTGGAGCCTTGTTCTCCCTGTTTTAACCTTGCAAGTGAAAACATTGGCATTCTGCAGGAAATGCAGTGTATATATTGCATGGTTTAAATGACTCTAGTGGCTGTCTCTATTGAGAGGAGCTGAATAAATGGTGGTAACTGCGACCATCAATCCTGGGCACACCAGACTATATATCTATGTTTTAATTCAGCTCTACGAATAGAAGAAGGCTAGCCCTAAAGCTATTTTTTTTAAATCATGAAATATAGATGATAGACAGACAGACAGATAAATAAATAGATAGTCCCACCACCTGTTCGCCTGATCCAGTACCTTCCCACCTTATCAGATCTCTCTCCCTTCACTTGATCCAGTACCTTCCCACCTTATCAGATCTCTCTCCCTTTCTCTTGTACCATCCTTAACACACATCCTAAAATGCTCTCTTTCATTTGGTGTTGTCCTTGCTCTGTTTAAGCATGTTACTGTAGTACCCACCCTAAAAAAGCCATCTCTAAACCCGTCTTCGCCTTCCAACTATCTGTCAGGATTCGAACCTGGCTGTTATGTTACCTCTGAACCACCTCTCAGCTTTACTAGTACCTGTATCTAGCCCTGTCTAGTATCTAGCACTGGGGGCTGGACATTTAGTTGAACTACTCCTGCCACTCATGTTACACCTGAAGTTGATGTCTCATTAGCCAGGTATATAAAACTGCCTCTCCCAGAAAGCAGTGTCAGTTCCTTGACTCTGGTGATTAGTTTGCTGTTTCCTGTTCTTTATTCTGACTTTTGGCATCCTCTGACCCTTGGCTTCCCACAACTATTCTCCTGCTTTATCCGTTCCTGTACCGTGACTCGGAGCCCCCGTGCACCGACTCACAGGCCAGGTGAATTCTCACCTGACCACCTCGGCCTGTGTTTTCTTTCAAGGGTGAACATACATCTCTGCCTGCCGGACTCCCAACCCAGGTAAGCCCTGACACTATCATTCCATATCCCTGATTCCTTTTTCTTCAAAACTTTTAGAAAGACTTGTCTTTACTCGAATGACTCCCTTCCTAAATTCCAACTCCCTCCTCATTCCTCTTAAATCTGGCTTTTGCCCCCTCCACTCTATGAGACTGCTCTTATTAAAGTTACAAATTACCAAATCACAGTTAAATGCAAAGGCCACTAATCCATACTAATTCTTCTTGTCCTCTCTGCTGCCTTTGACACTGTTGATCATGTTCTCCTTCTCCAAACTCTTCAATCCCTCGTCCCTACAAACACGAGGCGAGGCTCTATGTTGTAGGTAAAGCAGGACTCAATTTTAATAATGCCACACTGGCCTTTTATGACAGTCCCCATGCAAGGGGTTCGCCCACATGGAACTTGTTGGGGTCAGGGACACAAACATACAAACCAATAATAACAGAGTTACAATGCATGACACTCCCACATACACTACAATAAGCCTTCCCCTTTTCTTAGGAGATAATTGAGTCAAGCACTATACTAAACTCAATTATCTCCAAACACAAAAAACACACATTTTTACAAAACCTCCAAAATACCTTAAAACACATAAAATCCCTATAAGCGTTACATCCACTGATAGCCCTGATCTGGGTGACCAACATATCGAAAAAATCACCCAGATCAGTTCAGGGGTTCAGAAATTTTATGGAAGTCAGTTTTTACAGACCGCAGGCTTGGTCCCATAGCCGAAAATAGTTCCAAAGAATTGCGGCTAAGTGCCGCTGGAGGACCGACCGGGAACCGCAAAGTTTTCATGCCGAAAATTGTTCCAGGGCGGTCACGGCTAAGTCCCCCTGAAGTCTATTTGCGGTTTTGGTCCATGCGAACAAGATGGCCGCCACCTCGTGGTCGTCCATAGGAATTGTGGCCACCCAGATGAACACTTAGACCACTGCGGTGGAAATTACAACAATGTATCAATTAAGCTTAACAAGCTCCAGGGTGGTCTCTGGTTCGTGAGGATGCTCAGTTACCGAACCATATAATTCACATAGGCAAACGGAAACTTTTTTATATCACAGTTTACAGGGTCCATAGTCTGTGGGCAAGAGGCTGGCAAGTTTGCCCCTCCAAGAACCCGTCACGAGGTCCAGTTCGTCACAGATAGACAGACATATGGATAAACCATACATATACAAACCACTAATGGCTTTCAGTTTGTCCATTTAGACCACCTGAAATACTAGCTGGGCCAATTTATAATCCCTGTGTCTGAAGTCAATTTCCATACTGATTAAAGCATCACAATAAAGAGTTACTTTGAACAAGGATCACAGAGAAACAGAACGAAAGATAGATCGTTGGGTTGCAGCTGCAACTATGATGCATTTTGTTTTGTGTTTCCTTGTTTTAATATATGAAGAATCATGGAAATGCATAAACCTTAACTGATAGATATCTGATGGTAATCTAAAATGAACTGAGCATCTACATACATTGACTCATTAGTTACAGCATCAGCTAGGGCTTATACCTAGGGATACCATGTGGCAGTTCAGATTTGCAAGTTGATTTGTACAGCAAATATCTCTCACTGATACAGCATTCTTTGTGTTATCCATAGGTATTGGCAATTCTCCACTTATTACCTCATAAGATCATCTCACTTTAACAAGATATACTGCAATATTATATATATATATATATTATACATAAAATTACAGTGGTCCTATGACTTAACTTCACATGATTTAACTCCTTAAATGCAAATATATATTGAATTATGTGTTTGTATACACAAATGTGAAATTAATCGTATGTCCTCTGTATTTCTATATATTTATATGATATTTAATCTCCATGCATGCATGTGACCATTTCCTGAGTAGTTTTTGGACTCGGTCTCTGAGACAGGAACTGGACCCAAAGTGTGAGGTCACAAATTAGAGAGATTTGAAGGAGGAGGGGTGTAATAGTGAGACAGAGGCAGGAAAGGAGCAGAGAAGTGGAGGGGTAGGAGGGCAGTGAGACAGCGAGAGGGAGAGAGGGATGAAGGAGGAAAGTATAAAGGCTTCCTTGTGTACACAGCTCCCACTGTGTTAAATACACACATACAAAATGTGCTTTATATTACCACATACTCGTGGAAACACTTACTGTGTGAGGACCTCTTATTAGGCTAGTCACTAAACAGGAAATCTATAACATTCAAAAGGAATTTGTACATTTTAAAACAAAATAGATGAACTGTCAATTTTTGTTCTAAAATACAGTCCCAGTTTAGCTAATAACCCTGTTAATTTATAAGAACAGTACATATGAGAATATTCACAAAACCATTAGGGCAGAGTTTATCTCATTTTGATACAGATCCACTTTTTAATATTTATAAAGCGCCAACAAAGTCCACAGCGCTGTACAATGGGTGGACTAACCGACGTGCATTTGCAACAAAATCAGTTGGACGCACAGAGACAGAGGGTGTTGAGGGCCCTGCTCAAACAAGCTTACATTCTAGAGGGAGTGCGATAAAGTGACCCAAGAGGTAAGGGTAGGCTGTATTTTATTTATGGGGACAAAGTAGGTTACTAGAATAGTTTACAACCCAGGGTTAGTTTATTGAATGACGCAGTTGCAGGAGAGGAAGCAGGGTTGGGTACCAAGGTGCGGAGAAGGAGAAAGCTGTTTAATTGATATGATTTCCTAAAGAAGTGAGTTTTGAATGATCTTTTGAGGGAACTGAGACTAGATGAGATTCTAACGGGGCAGGGAAGGGAGTTCCATAGGAACGGCACAGCCGTAGAGAAGTCTAACATCTAATGGGTCAGCTTAGAGTTCCAAGGTTGTAACTAGGTTCCCGTACAATGTTTAAATATAGGAGGTGCCATGATATCCAGCTCAGAGGAGAGGGTGAAATTGTAGAGGGAAGTTGTAGAGTTAGGGCAGGTGAGGTTTAAATTGGGTAAAAGGAGAGTTTGGTGGTTGGTGGAAAATTGCTGTAGGTCAAGACAGTGGAGGTTTCTATGAGTAATACAAAAAGAAAATTCTCTGTGAATTATAAGGCGATCATTTTTTAATTAGAGAGGCATCAGAGCTGTTGGGGTTGTCGATTGGGATATTAAAGTCCCCAAGGATATGAGAAAAAGTGGTAGAGGAGAGGAAGTGGGGTAGCCAGGAAGAAAAGTGTTCAGTGAATAGGCTAGGGTTGGTTACCAGATTTGCGAGAAATAATGGCAATTCTAAAGAAATGGGTTTAAACAGGTGGATAGTGTGAACTTCAAAGGAAGGTAAAGATCAGGCTGGGGTAGGGAAGGTTGGTTGAAAGGTACATTGGGGCGAGAGAAGGATGCCTACACTGCCTCCTTTACAGTTATGTCTGGGAGTGTGGGAGAATTGTAGGCCATCAAAACAAAAAGTGTCAGGAGTAGTACTATTAGAGAGGGACAGCCAGGTCTCAGTGAGTGCTACTAGGGTGAGTGATTTTGAAAAGAAGAGATTGTGTATTGCTGGAGATATTTCAGATTGCTGTTGACTTGGCGCACACTAAACATTGGTAGATGCGTTAAAATGACAGGGCACTGGGATGAGGTTCATTCGGTTTCTGGTATTCTTTGTCTGAAGAGGTAAAGGGCCCGGGGTTCGGGAGAGACATCACTAGCTTCTATAAGCAGGAGGACTGAAATATGATAAATACCAAATGTACTGCAAATCCACTTCAATACACTCTTCCTAATGTTAAAATGCTGTCGTTTTCTAGGCAAATCCATTACAGTAATCTGTCTATCTCTCTATGCATGCAACTCTTGTTAAGAGCAAAACATGTATGTCCTGCTATAAGTTTAAATGAGCCTTACGAGAACACACTAAGCAGCATTCTCATTCTGTGGTTTTCTCTTCCCCCTATTCAAATCTATTAAAGAGACACTTTAGTCACCAGAACTACAGCTTAATGTAGTTGTTCTGGTGCCTATACCATGTCCCTGCAGGCTTTTTGTTTTACATTACAACCTAGGAACACCTCTAGTGACCACTCCTCTGAGGTACAGAGGCGATTTCTGGGCCATGCTCTGCATGGAAAAGCTGAACTTTCCCCAAAGAGCTGCATTGAGAAGATGCTGATTAGGCAGGGTGGCGTTTGGCTACACTCCCACGTCTCCGCTTTCTGGCTGAGATCATCAGAATGGACCATCTCACCCAATCCAATGCTTTCCTATGAGAAAGCATTGTAATTAAAGGACCACTATAGTGCTAGGAAAACATACTCGTTTTCCTGGCACTATAGTGCCCTGAGGGTGCCCCCACCCTCAGGGTCCCCCTCCCGCCCGGCTCTGGAAGGGGGAAAGGGGTAAAAACTTACCTTTTTCCAGCACTGGGCGGGAGCTCTCCTCCTTCTCCTCCTCCGTCTCGCCGTTCGAGTGACTGGCAAAGCGCAAGCTTCGACGCGCGTCGCATAAGATATGAAGCATTCATGGAGCCACTGTGATTTTCACAGTGAGAAGATGTTGCGTTTAAAATGCCAATGAGAAGCCGAGAGGCTTTGGGGGAATTCATATCCATAGCAGTTTCTCTGAAACTGCTATGTTTATAAAAAAAAATGGGTTAACCCTAGAAGGACCTGGCACCCAGACCACTTCATTAAGCTGAAGTGGTCTGGGTGCCTAGAGTGGTCCTTTAACTGTGATTGGCTGAGATCATCATTTCTGATGTCAGCCAAGGAGGCAGATTGGTGGCAAGCCAGCAAACCTGCACAGCGCTGGAAGTAAGGTACATTTTTACTAGATTTAGGGAGGCTAGATAGTGATTTTAACACTATAGGGTCAGGAATAAATGTTTGTGTGCTTGACCCTATAGTGTTCATTTTAAGTTTTTTTTTTTTTTTAGATTATTGCTGTGTTCTGCAATATAACCTTGTCTTCGTACTCGCTCCTACACTTTTCACAAAACATCTTCCTGATCGGAAGGTAAGCAGTGTTGCTCATCCAATAAAAGATCAGTCTAAACTGAACTCCACCCCTACAACCAATCACTGTCCACACTGTCCTGTATAGTATTTAAAAGTTGTGCTACGGGGAAAGGTACTAAGGTAGCAGATAATAAGTAGACAGTGAATGCTTGTTGGGCGGAGTCATGTCAGCAACTCGGCTCACACTGATCTCCCATTGGTTGAACTAAGTACATAATTAGAGTACTTCTAATAAGGAAGTTGTGTGTGAAAAGAGGTAGAGTGGCTGAAGGGTGGAGTTATGCTGTAAAAACCTTTCCTTGTTTAACAAAAGTTAATTTGATGTTATTATGTTTTTAATTTTAATGCACCAAAGCAGTATTGTTGTTTAAAATTCATAGTGACCATGTTGTGGTATTATACATTGTGTGTGGAATATGTATGAAAAGCATGCTCTGGATGTGACCACCCACAAGGGCTGTAAACATATGACTTTTATGTATATGGTATGTACATCTTCTTCACCCACAGAAAACATATAAACCCCAATATTGCATCCTGGGTCTTTTCTTTCACATGCTTCTCTTTATATATCAACAGTTTGTTTCCATCTCTGGAAATGCCGTTGTGGTCAGGTTTGAAAGCTGTTGTTTAATTAACAGCAGAATTCCCCAAATATTGGGCAAGGGAATTCAGTTCAGCATAGTGGGGGCTGATGATTGCAAGCAGACGGTGGTGGTGGGGGGGCAGAATAAAATGGGAATTGTGGGAAAAAAAAGGATTGCGGCAGTAACATGACCACCTCACTTACTAAGCCTGTCTACCTCATTCCCCTCCTCTCTTGTTCCCTCGATCACTGAATCCTTAACCTTTCCCATGTTTTACACAGCATCTAAAAATACCTAAAAACATTAATCAGAGGCTCCCCAGGGAAAACTGTGTTACTGTGTATATTTTACTGGGGACAAAGGACGTTTGGGAATTAGACAAATTAATGGAGGGATGGAACGGGCTCCTGAGAATAAATTATAGAAAGTTTGTGTGGTTTAAAAGTGAATAGAAAGAGTTAATCATACACTTAGCTGTAATAAAGTGCAGTTTTATTTTTAATAGTCTCCTGGAACGATGACAGCAATAGTTCGCTCAAATTCCAGGACTTTCTCTACATCCTGATTTATGTGGATTCCTTAAGCCCTTTATACAATGTCGCTCTCACCTATTTCAAACCCAACCGTTCCCCCTTCCAATATCTTATAATAAAAATAAGTGTGTCTCAATATGCAGCTGCTTTAACCTACCCACGTCTCTTGTTTGTCTTTTTTTTTTTTTTTTTGTTCTTCAGAGTTGAATCACTATACTAGACTTTGGGGCAGATTGAAAAGGAGGACTGCATGTTTTAGGCCCAAATAGTTTTCTGTTTCCTTTTTTTGTTATTGCACTTTGTATAGGATGTTTTCATTTTATAGAACACTTAAAGGGTTATTCACTAAAGCAGGCCTTGCAACTTTTCCCTATTTCAGCCGTACAGTTCAGGGTCTTGTCACGCCATCCTGCTTTTTTCCCCTGGTGTCCCCAAAAGTTCTAAGACACGCTACGGCACTAGAACCCTAGAGAATGCTGAAACAGTGCTCCCTTCATTGGTCTGATCTTTCATTTTCCCACATGCATGGGAACGTGTGCTTTTTTTCGTAGTGGGGGACTGGGTAGATATATTAAACCATTACCAGTTTTATTAGTGTAGTGTAGCTAACATTTTGTAACACTGCATACAAAAAGTCTAAATTTCAATATGCGCATGTTATTTAACCAAATAGAAAAGGGGATTTTTAAAGCAACACTCAAAGAACCATAACTGCTACAGTCTGTTGTAGTGGTTAAGGTACCAGGACTGCCCTGGTACCCTCTTAGGGTAAGTAGGCAATTTATTTGAAAACAGACGGTGGTGGTTAGAGTGCTTGGAGTGTTCGTTTAACAGAATCTGCATATCTCCCAAGTGTCCCTATTTAGGAGGGACAGCCTCTATTTTGAGGACAAATCCCTCTGTTCCTCTTTCCTATGCTAATGTCCCCCTATTTCTAGGAGTTCCATATTGTTGGTGTGTCTGGGTGTATAACAGAGCTCCACAGCAATAATACTCACAGTAGCTCTAAATTACATTTTAGCAGCAAAAATTATTAGCAAATCACCTACAATTTCTAATAACAGCCCCGCTGCAGGCCACAAATCCCAATCACAACCCTATAATCAGCGCCAAGATCCGGGGGGTAGAGCTGTTTGAGGCCTGTGTGCACATTTCCAATGTGCAAATATATATATATATATATATATATATATATATAGCAAAATCCAAATAGGTTATGGTGGGGAAAAATTGTGATTGAAAACCCCTTCCACCTGAAGTATGGATTTTGCTTCCCAAGCACTACCAAGCCTCAATAAGCAAACCAGTAACCAACCTCATGCTGAAGAGTTGCATTAACAACGAAACAGCTGTCCATGAGTGGTTCACTGGTTTTGCATCTTATCCTAAATTGTGTTCCAAGCAGTTGTATACTGCAAACACAAATTAAAAGGAATCCATGTTTAAAATGGAATGAGGCAAAAATGTGATTCTTTGTTAAACTAATTTGCATATGCCCACCCAGAATCCTTTGCGGTTGTAACATCACTGCTGATTTGGGATTTCTGTGGGAAAAGCAAGTCTTATGGCTTGACTGGTGTGCAGATTTTTGTTTAGCATTGTATTAACTATATATATATATATATATCTCTATCTCAATTACCGCTAAATGTTTAAATAAAAAAAATAAAAACTTTTGCCCACAGAAGGCAGCCCCTATCAATACCAACATATATTCACACACACTCATTGCATCCACTACACAAACACACTACATCCACTACACACACACTGCATTCACTATACACACTGAATGCACTACACAAACCCACACAATTATCAACTACACACACTGCATCCACTAAACACACACACCACATTCACTTTACACAACGCATCCACTACACAAACACACTGCATTCACTTCACACACACATTTTGCATACACTCTACGTCCTTGTGGGCGGACTCAGGGTGGGCCCTATGGGCGGTCTTGTGGCCATGGCGTAAACTAGACCTTAAGCTGTGTAAGGAGCCCAAATATTTCTGATGGTAGCCCTGTCTAGAAGTAAAGACGCCCTCTTAGTATATTTGAAATGTTGCCATGTATATGGTTCCGTAGCAGAAGGATCAGTTTCAAGGGAGGGCTGTGCTATACCATCGAGTGCAAGTGAAGGTTTATAAAAATATTTTTGTGGGATAAAGTAATACAACTGCAACACAATGAGTGTCTGTCTCTATACTATATATAAAACGATTACCTCTCTATACAGTATTAATGTGCTATTTGTACCAAAATCTAAAACTGTCTAACACTCACTGCTTGGACACTGTGCAGGGTATACAATTCATTCCCGGGGCCTGCTCTCTCCCTGATGTATTTATCCTGGTTTATACTGTACATGTCTATATAATACATGCATTCATTGTCTCCAATGTAAACACATACCAGCTCGCTCTGTGTACTCTGCAGTCCGTTTCCAAGGTATGTACGTATAGTGCAGACATTTATTAATCTATCTCTGCTGTGCTGAATTAACTGAGAGGGCAAATGGCTAACTTGGAGTATGATTCCGCTATTGGGGCCTGAACTTGTAAATTCAATGAGTTAATTTTAGTTCCAAAAATTCAAAACTAGGCAAGATCCACGATTAACCCTTGCAATGCTGGTGGCAGATGCACAAAATAATACTAACGCAATCCCCAAACTTGCACGTATGCAGTATACACATATCACAAACCACATGGTTGAAGTGCAGTGTGTGTTTTTCAGCAATATAACTTAATAATCTGCCAGCCCTCCGTGGCACAGAGACTAATAAGTGTAAAGTTTCTGCAACATTTTATAATTCTATCGACGTTCCGGGCAGAGCAGTGCATTGCGGAGAAACAGATCACTTTTCTACTCTGTCACTGGAATGGTTGAAGAAAGAAGTAATATCGACACGAGCTAGGAAAGTTGCTGTCATTAATGTCACGTAACTATCAATTTTGGGTGATTAGCTGAAGGTGATGAGAGTTTTTTTTTTTTTTATCTACAGCATCTGGAAAGTCAATTAGTATATGCGTGGGTGCACACACACATTGCACGCATTCACTCAACGATCTTATAGTGAGTTCTCTCTTTGTGCCTGCGTTCAGCCAAAGTATAACCACGGTGACCTCACAGCTTTTATATTTTATATGTAGTAGAACTTTCCAGCTTTCCGTTTTGGAAAAAGATCTGCAGAGTATCACTCCAGTTACCTGTCATTTACCGCTGTGCTCGGTCTTGTCAGTAGTCCAATAAGCACAGACACCGGTCATTTTTCGTGCTAATGGACTAATACATTTCTTCGAAGTACGCATAATTTTGTGTTTTAGAATTATTTTGTGTTAGTGCGTAATGGGTTTATTTAGTTTAATACATTCTGCTGTTCCATTACCAGTTGAATAAATTACATTGAAATACAAAATTACAGGTTTGTGTCCATATCTCCCATTTATAGGAGCAGGCAAATAAGAGCTTAGTTAATGAAACATTTTCTAAAAACTGGATTTTGTAAATGTGTCGTTATCCCCACAGTACCGAGTGTTTAAATATTCCCCTTGCTCTGCCTCTTTTACTGCCATTAGCATTCGAAATCCTGTTTACCCTGATTACATGAAATTGGCATTAATGGGTTCCTGAATCCAGCTGCCATAGCAGATATACCAAGATGGTTTATGGATGTGCAGGTACATACACAGTGCTTAGAACTGACTGCCTAAATATTACTGCTTCTTTAAGAACCGACTCTTTTATAGGCAATGAATAATAAATTATATTGCATGCATGAAATATTGTTGTAGCATTCAGTTCGACTTTAAAGGAAGTCCTGTGTAAAAGGTAAAGAGTTTTTGAGATTGATGCATTAAAACAGTGGTTCTTAAAGTGTTTCTCGAAACCAAAAACGTTGTTTAAATAAAACACTGTTTTTATAGTTTGAGTAACTCTTTCCACAACCCTTTTTAAAAAAAAAATGGGGGGGGGGAAGTGTACGCTGAACTGTGATATCCAGCACTGAAGCCAAGGTGCCCCTGCAGCCTGAACCACCTTCCATAGCGTCACAGAGCTTAGGCTAGCACCGAGTGTGAGAGAGTGCCACCCCACTATACCTGTTCAACTCACAATACTATCTATCCTCCCACTACAGCCCCTATTCTCCAACTATAGCCCCTCAGTATACCTTATAAATATCGGACAATGTGGAACAACGATAGTGTTTAATTAAAACCCGCAGGTTCAAGTACAATCCCACTTTGACCCCCAAGGTCACTTTAACATAGTATCTTGTAATATATCCGGGGAAGATCTTATTTCATTAAATGTATACTTACCCCCTAAAGACCCTTTTACATCTTTAGAAAGGGCATTACGTAGGATTCCCAAGGATGGACTAGGCAGGGTGGTACTTTGTGGTGATTTCAACTTACTTATGGACCCTAATATGAATGCCTCTGAGGTTCCAATCCTCCACCACTAAAGAGGCTGCTCATAAAAAAGCAGGAGGCTTGGATCCCTGATGCAGGAACATGTTTTTTTTGATGCTTGGCGTTTATTAGACCCTGGCTTATGAGAATATACGCATTACTCTAAAGTCCATGAGAAATATACCCGCAATGATTATTTTTTTTTTGTTAACCGTTCCTTTATCTACAACCTGTGAGCTGTTACAAAAGGACCTATAACATGGTCAGATCATGGTCCTCTCTTACTACAGCTATCCTTAACGACAATACCAAAAAAAAATGTCATTTGGAGAATAAACGATACGCTTCTTCAAAACTCAGACACTAAGAATCTGATAGATTCTACTCTACTAGAATATTTCTCCTTAAATGTCACTCCTGGGATATCCCCTGAATGCCTGTGGCTAGCTCATAAGGCAGTAGTATGTGGCACATTTATAGGGGTTCCTCAAGCTTCAGATGCCACTCATAAAATCATAAATATGATTTTGGTGGCTGGGATCTCTAGGGCTGAATGCCTTCTCATATCACTTGACGCAGAGAAGGCATTCGATCGTCTTCACTGGGGCTTTCTGTTCCAAGTTTTGGAAAATTTGGGTCTGCCACATCTCGCAGAAGTTAGTTCTTTTTGCGGATGACATTCTTATAGCCTTAACTAATCCTACTCAGTCCTTACCCTATCTTAAGGAAGAGCTTATTTCTTATGGGAAGGTCTCCTATCATAAAGTGAACTCGAAAAAAATCACAGGTTCTATCCATTAACATATCAGAATCACAATTATCTGAACTAAAAATGACATAAGTTCAATTGGAGGTTGACGTATATCCAATACCTTGGGATAAGATTGTATACAGACTTGGCTTTGTTAACAACTTTAAATTTGAAACACGCATGGGAGCAGGCCAGATGGGAACAATGGAACTATCCTGGTTTGGTCGTAATGTCTCATTTAAAATGATAGCACTTTTAAAGTTCCTGTATCTATTTAGAACTATCCCCCTTCCCTTCCCCTCTCTCTGATAAAAGATATCCAGTCATATATAATCAAATTCATGCATGCTCATAAAAAAAATGAGTTACTTTAACTACGTTATATAGATCTATACAGGGCCGCCACCAGAAACTTTGGGGCCCCTAACTCAGGTCTGGGGCCCGCCTCCAAATACCACCCACAGGAATACACACACAGACACAAACACACACACTGATACAAAAGGACACAGATACATACTAACAGACACACCTACTGACCAGACACACACGCATACAGGCATACATACTGACACACACATACTGAGACATACACACATATATAGACAAACAGGCATACATAATGACAGACAGAAACATACTAACATACATACAGACACACATGCATGGGGACCTAAAGATACATACACACATACATACATACACACATACTGACAGACATACACACATTGCCATCCATACAGACATACATTCATAATGACATACATACATACATTCAGACTGACACATTTGACTGGCACATTTACACACACTGCATACACTAATACAACACACACACACTACATACACTAACACAACACACACACTGCATACACTAACACACTCACTGCATCCACTAAACTGACACACACTCTGCATTCGCTACACATTAACACACACTCTGCATTCACTGCACTAACACACACACTACATTCATTACACTGACACACTCTGCATTCATTACACACTAACACACACTCTGCATTCACTATACTGACACACACTCTGCATTCACTACACTAACATACACTCTGCATTAACTGTACACACAGCATCCACTACACAAACATCCTGTATTCACAGTACACACACTACATCCACCACAAATTGAAACACTCTGCATTCACTATACACAGACACTGCGTCTAATACACACACTACATCCACTACAGACACTGCATCCACTAAACACATTTCATCTAGTACATACAAACACTACATCCACTACACAAACACACACTACATCACTGTACACACACTACATCCACTACTCAAACACACTCTGCGTTCACTATACACACCGCATCCGCTACACAAACACACACTCTGCATTCACTGCACAAACAGTATCTAATACACACAAACACTACATCCATTACACACATTCTAATTCACTTCCACTATACACACCACATTCAGTCCTGCATAATTGTCAGCGGGCCCGGGTGGGGCCCCAGACCTTGTCCTTTGTCAGGGGCACCAAAATTTCTGATTGCTGCCCTGCTGACAGACATATAGACATACATACATACTGACAGACATACATACATAGACATAAATGCAGACAGACATACAGAGATACATACATACAGACAGGCATACATACACATACATGTATAGACATACATACATACATAGACACAGGCATGCATACAGACATACATACATACACACACAGAGCTCATTTTCCAGCCACCCTCCTGTCTCTTACCTTTTCTTTGCAGGAGGGTGGCTGGGGCTGATGGGAGTCAGCGCGGCTCTCCCTCTTCACTGGCGCTCCTCCCGCACGGAGTGAGCTGGGAGGAAGTGACCACTTCCTCCCAGCAGCACTTGCTGTGGCTGCTTTTTTTTTTTTTTTTAAAGGGGACCGGTCGCGCTATTACACCGCCACAGCGCTGACCGGGCCCATGAAGATATAGGGCCCATCAGCGGGCGGCCCATCAGTTCCGCCACTACACATTGGGCCCGGGCGGCCGGGCCCGTGGCAACCGTTATGGTTGTCACCCCCTGATAGTGGCCCTGGATCTAGACAAAAAGGAGGTTTGGGGGTTCAAAATCTAATTCATTAGTGTACCGCTTCCACTATACCACAAACCCTGTTTTGTTCAAAACTGGAATCGTTGTCATGGGTTGATATAGAAGATGCATATCTGAATAGGTGAAGGGTATCCTGGTTCTTATGGTCAACATCCGAGCTACCCAAAGTTCCGGCTTTATTGCCAACTACTACTTATAGTGTTAAAACATGGATTAATTCGCAAAAAAGATACCTAAACTTCAACCAAGCTCACGACATACTCCGTTAGAGACTTTAGAAACAACTATTTCCGACTTAGATATCTCAGGCTGGGTGATGGCTAGGGTGGAAACTATCGTTCATATGCTAAGAGGAGACACCATATTGCCCTTTGCTTCTTTACAGTTACAATATAATATTCCACACCATGATTTTTGCAAATATCTTAGGATTTGGCATTGTCTAGCGTCTTTAATGCTATCTAGAGGATTAGCGGCAGATGCCGTTTTTTCTAATTTAATAAAAAATGTGCCTAAAGGGTGTAAATCCCTTTCCGTATGTTACCAATCCCTAATATCCTCAACATACTCAGAGAAACTTTCCTTTAAATCAGGATGGGAAAAGGAGTTAGACCGTTCAATTTCTGATGAAGATTGGACGCCCCTGTTAAGATTCACCGCAAAAATCTCAAGATGTCCAAACCATATAGAACTATCATACAAACTGCTTACTAAATGGTACTTAACCCCGGCCCCATTACAGCATATGTACCCAAATGTCTCTAATCAGAGGGGGCGGGGCTTAACCGCAGAAAGAAGCAGGCGCCATTTTCCGCAGCTCCGATGGCGCTCTGCACAATCCGCCGAAAATCACAATATATCCAGCCCATCCAACCAAACCAACATAAGCATCCACACACAGACGTCCCCCGGTGTTGGCACATGCCGTTCTTTGCAAACTCCGGACAAAACCAGCGACGGAAAAAGACCTACCATCTCCCTGCACGCCTGGAAGACCAATTGGGGAGCATCCCCCTCCAGAGAGAGTGGGAGTACAGAACACCCCTCACCAGCAAATCAACCCTCAACCATGGGGAGATGCTTCTAGAAACCTCAGCCAGGTACACCAAGCGAATCCCAAGACATTGGGGCTCTTTTGCAACGCCAGGCCCAGCTCAAAATGGCAGCCCCAGTATACCAGGAGGTCCCTGTCGACCCTCAGACCCAAACACCTGACTCCCCTCAAGCTCACACCCTACCACAAGCAGCAGAGCTAACAGCTGCAGGCTTCCCTGATCTAACAGTTCTTGCCACCAAGCAGGACATTAAAAACTACCTCACCGAATTTCGCCAGACACTAGCCACAGACATAGCAGTCATCCAGGCTGACCTACAGGTGGTTACAGACAGGGTGAGAGCCACTGAAGAGGAAATCATAGATGTGAGGCAGGAAGTGTCCAATGTGAAGGACTCTTTGCAAAATGTCCAAAAGACGCAACAAGCTTTCTCTGCGCACCTTGCCATGCTGGAGGACCGCTCCAGACGTAATAACCTGAAGATAAGAGGGGTGCCTAAGTCTGTCACCATGGCAGAATTGCCCCACTACCTGAGACGACTAACGGCCTCACTACTGCCACCGCCACAAGCCAAAAAGCTCGCATTTGATAGCATGTTTCGCCTACCAAAATCACCAAGGGCCCCAACAACTGCAGTAAGTGACATCATAGTCCGCTGCGCTCTAGCCCAAGACAAACAGGCACTCCTCTCTTACACATTTGAGGGTGCTGAATTGTCCTTCTACCAGGACCTATCAAGGTCCACCTTGCAATGGCGCAAAACACTCCTCCAAGCTACGAGCCAACTGAGAAACGCGGGAATACTATACCAATGGACCACACCACGAGCTCTCACGGTGAACCACAATGGGACTAGTCAGCCCCTGGCAAGGAGTCAAGAAACTGGAGGGGAACACTAACCTGGGACCCAGCCAAAGTAATCGCCTTTACCCCACGAGACCGCACGACTACAGGCACTGGGACATGACTGGGCTCAGAACCCAATAGGCAAAGGGCAGCTATGGACTGCACCCATTCCACAATTTTTTACCCTTGTTTTGTTAGCTCTTTTTGCTTTTTGTTCTGCTTCTGGCTAGCCATGGTTACCAAACCCAAAATACCCTCCTTGCTTAAAAGCTGGCAAACGTCTGTCCTCCATATGAGGCCTTACAAAGAGGGGTAACAACACACGAGATAGGAATACGGCAAGATACCCACCACGACTCACCGCCCCCTCCCCCGCAGCCCCCCTGGTTAGGGGCACTAACAGCTAAAAATAACCCAATCTCTATTAGCTGCAACTATTATATACACTAAACCAGAACACCTGCTCAAAACCTGAGGCACTAGCTGACACTCACACTCATGTACCTCAGCTCACGGCAAGCTACACAACACCTGAATGACAGTCGCAATTTTATTTGTTCTAGTTTAGAACTGTTCAACTCAGCCCTCAATCACTCCTATCTAGCTCCCATAGAGGCATCACATACCCACAAGCACAGGTCGCAGGGCGTTGTCCCTAGTCTGGACAGTGACGCTCTTGCAGCACTCACTAGATTGACACGCAAATTCTAGAGGAGCACCTCAGTCCAAGCGGTACTTAAACCTATACTATATCATAGCACTCACTACCCTTGATAAAAACCAAAAGTTTACTATTGTTATATTTGTGAAATATCTGGTTCAAGCCAGGATTCCTGGCCTACTGCTTTATAAAAAAAAAAAATGGTGCAACTTTTTCAACATGCTCTGTACACTCAAACTACTTTTATTGCATTATCAATGTCACGTCTTTACTTGCATATATTCTTCTCCGTGCACCGCAAAAATAAAGAATTATTTAAAAAAAAAGAATGTCTCTAATTGTTGTTGGCGAGAATGTGGGGAGATTGGCTCACTATCACATATCTGGTGGGATTACCAAAAAATCACTTGGGTTAGGGAAAAAATTACATAATCTTATTGAATCTAATCTTCAGGTTTGCATTTCTTTCTCTTTAGAGGTAGCACTATTAAATAATTATCCGATAACAATTACCTTACAAACTAACAGATTGATATCCTTTTTCTTTATGACTATTAAGACCTTTATTGCTAAAAACTGAAAGAGCACTGAAGTTCCTTCAATGAAAAGTTTATTCAAAATGCTTTATAATATAGGTCAAATGGAATATTGGCCATATTCGGCTACTAATTCTTTGTACAAATTCTGGAAAATCTGGGGTCCTATATTAGAGGAAATAATAAGAGAAGAGGATGGCTGGCTGAGAATCCAATTAAGAAGAAACTCGGATAATGAGACAGAGGTGGGTATTGACAGTAACATATAGGGCATTTGGAAGTAAGATGGGTTTGGCTTATAATGTATCGGAAACAGTTAAATTATAAAGTCCCAGGTCTTAATCTCTAATCTTTAT
The DNA here is from genome assembly GCA_933207985.1 of Pelobates cultripes. Taxonomy (NCBI): domain Eukaryota; kingdom Metazoa; phylum Chordata; class Amphibia; order Anura; family Pelobatidae; genus Pelobates; species Pelobates cultripes. The sequence goes on from OW240914.1 coordinate 45,650,086, forward strand.
CTTTATTCTTAACCGTAATTGAAATGATGTGTGTGTGTGTGTGTGTGTGTGTGTTTTTGTTTTCTTTTTCTGTATTATTTTGATGTCTTGTTATGTTCTTGTCCCTTTTTTTTTTTGTGGCATATTCTCTAATAAAAATATTTGAAAACACATAACTATCCCACAATGTCTCCTGTTTTAGTATTCCTATTTAAATCAAATTGTAAAAAAACGGGTGGCCAGGCCAGGCCAGGCTAGGCTAATATTAAGGAATACATATACACTGGGTTCTGTTCTGTTAGTTGAAGGGTTAATTTAATGTTAGCAAAAGTTAGTCTTTGATCTGTGAGAATTTTTGAAAGACTGTAGAGAGGGAGGAATCGGTTGCCTGTGTACTCTGCAAACTTGGCACTAGGGAAATGTTACTGAAGTCATATTCTATGGGGCCTCATCAGAGAACTGGTTAACGAAGTAACACTCCGCAGGTCTTTAGTTTTCGATGTGGTTTTCCCGCTGTCTCAGAGTCTCCCGGATGCTGAATCATCAGTACTGGCACTTGCACACTGGCTATTATAACTCCTAATATAGAAACAGCTAGTGACCCAACCCAAAGTGGTACCCTGCGCTACACAGACTACACCATTGCACAGCATAGTACTGTAATCAGTTTAGATCACTTAAAGAAACATCCGACATCATGCCTCTACGTTAATATAAAATATTGAACCTTCTTTATGTAATTACTGTGTATCATCTCATGGCAATTTTTTGTTTGTTTGTTTTGTTTGTGTAATAATTTTTCAGGCAGTTAACTTACTTAAGTTCGATTCTAAGTGAGATACGTTGTTACAATGGGTGCTTTTGTGACTGCGTGAGGCACGGTGGTCGCCTTCACTGCATCTCTGTGTAGGCTTGCGTTTACAAGTGTTACTGTGGGCTGTGTATATGAACCCGTCACATTGCAGCCCCCCTTGCCTCCACCCCACAAGTTTTAGAAACAGGAAGAGCTGCAATAATATTTTCCTACTAAGATGAATGAACTTCTGTGTTATAGAAAAATGACTCACTATCACACACTCACTAAAACATGCACACTAATTCTTACATGTACACCAGCACCCTCAAACTGACACACTGTAGCCTTTTCATTAAAATTGACATAATCTCTTTCTCTTATCCGTGTGTTTAAAATCTGTGCTTATGTATGCTATACATTCAGTAAGGATTTCCCTAACATATTCTGCTATATAATTCTACATAGGTCAGCATGATACAGGAGATTCTTGGAGCCAAGGAAGCTTGGACGTAAGGCTAGAGATAACATTCACCACAACTCGGAGTTCCGGCCTACTCTTTCTTGCCAGTGGAGAGAATCAATACTTGATTGTGGAACTCGTCAATGGAACGTTGAGGGTGAGCAAGCGAATATGACACTGGGAATGTAAAATGGGGATTATTATAAGGACATGAAGGTAGGGTTAAAGATGCCAGCTGTGTACCAAACAGTGTTTATTTTGTCGACTAACAATTTTAGTCGGCTAACATTTTTAAGATTTAGTCGACTAAAACTAGACTAAAACTAAAACATTTCAGATGACTTAAATACGACTAAAACTAAAATGGCTTTTTAGTCAAAAGACTATGACTAAAGCTAGATTGAAATTTACCACTGGCGGGTAAGACATATGGAAGACATATGGAAGAGGGAGGAGAGGAAATGAGACACTTGGGGAGCTGGGGGGACACAAAGAGACACAAAGGGGCTGGTGAAGGGGAAAAAGAGACAGATTCCTAAGTTAGACCCATTAGATTTTAGTTGTGTCGATTTAGTTGGAGATTTAGTCCACTTAAACTAGACTAAAACTAAAACAATTCATGACTAAAATACGACTAAAACTAAAATGGCTTTTTAGTCAAACAACTATGAATAAACCTAAATTTAAATTTGCCAAAATTAACACTGGTACCAAAGAATGACACATAATGAGGTGAGATTGATGGAGAGAGAGGGTGGCATACAGCAAGAACGCAAAGATTCAATAAATGAGGAATAAAAGTAGAGAGAAAGGAATGATTACGACAGAAAGGATGTTATAGGGCGGAGTAGCACCAATAGGGAGAAAGAGGAAACGGTGAGTCCGAAGTGGAAAAAATTGAACAGGGGGGAAAAAGTGACACAAAATGGGAGAGTAAAGAAAAGAGGGTAAATATGTAGAAACTTGGGGAAAGTGATAAACAAATGGTAAAATAGAATGCAGTGTCACAAAAATAAGAAAATTAGACACACAAAGAGACAGAAGTGGGGGAAAAAATGGGAAACGTGACACAGATGTGGAAAATGAGGGGGTAATGTGAGAGACAGAAGACTGGGAAAAGTGAGCGAAATGGACACAGAAGTAAAATGATGAGTCACCACACAATGAGAATGGAACTGAGTAGCACACATGGACAGAGATGAGAAAATAATTGCGAAGATAGAGAATAAAAGGAATGTGACGCCCATACACGTTACTAGGATGTGCGCATATATGCAATTATTCTAAAATAATGTGCAGCGCTCCAGAATATGTTGCTGCTTTATAAATAAATATAAATACACACTGACATAAACAAACTTCAGTTATAAATCATTTTGTTCCTAGTATCCTAATCGAAACCAGCTGTGGAACACAGCTATTATCCTTAACTGCCCCCATCTGCTTGAAGTGTACATACAATACTTTTTTTTCCCCCAGATGCACACTCCTCTGCACAGACGCAAGCATGCCGAAATAAAAGACAGAAGCTGCTGCCGTGTCATTGTTTAATCATCTAACAAAAACGATGGCAGGTCTGCCAAACATACAGCTATTTAAAGAAAACTCAAGTCACCATAGGAGCTAGTTAAACAGGCTGCAGTTGTTATGGTGCTGGAGTGTTCCGTTAACAGTTAGGAAAGCAAAATTTCTATCTGCTTTAATGTTATAAACGGACGGTTTGTAGTTATTTTCACTAGAAGATCCTCCGTATTATTTAAAAAAATAAAAAATAAAAAGAATCTTAAAAACACTAAAATCTTGATTTATAACGGAAACGTGGCTGTCAGCTTTCCTAAACTCAAGAGTTCTTTCAGTGAACTTATGACGTCAGGCGAGTGGACAGGAATTAAATTACAGCAGAATCTGTCATGAAAAAACTGCATTAATTGTTAAAAAATATATATATATTGCAATGACGCCAAATGAGATGGACTTGACGGACTTCACATTCACAGGCCAGAGATCACTAAAAAAATGCCATCTGCTTTACCATCAAAAATAAAAACACACACACAAAAAACGTACGTGACTTCCTAAATCAGCATGTAGCCATCTGCTGTACCATATTCTGTCCGTGGTGGGCAATCGAGAGAAAGTTTCTTTGAAATTACCTTACATTCTATAACATACTAATAACAAGATACCAAGTAGTGATCAGAGTGCAAAAGACTTCAAACACAGCTTGATGTAAGTGCAGTGCTAAACAGTGATATAAAATGTATTGTAATACACTTACCCCTTACAGTATATGTGGGGTATACGTGTGAAAACAAGCAGAAAGATATATATATAGAGAGTAGTATTGTCTGATATGTTGAAAAGTATATCAAATAAATAAGAGGAATAGAACTCACATTTAAAAGAGCCTTTTATCAGGGTATAGGCTCTAAACACAACAGCGTCTTTGCCTTTAAAGGTAGGCAATAATACCTTAAAAACAGGGACGTTCTTCCTTCCTTTCCGTTGGTAAATTATATCTGTAGCTAAAGGAAGCCAAAAGAATTGTTAGTGTGGATGTTTGTCTTGACATGGCAGGGGAGCTTACATCTAAAGGCTATTATTATTGCCTACCTTTAAAGGAAAAGACGCTGTTGTGTTTAGAGCCTATACCCTGATAAAAGGCTCTTTTAAATGTGAGTTCTATTCCTCTTATTTATTTGATATACTTTTCAACATATCAGACAATACTACTCTATATATATATCTTTCTGTTTGTTTTCACATGTATACCCCACATATACTGTAAGGGGTAAGTGTATTACAATACATTTTATATCCCTGTTTAGCGCTGCACTTACAACAAGCTGTGTTTGAAGTCTTTTACACTCTGATCACTACTTGGTATCTTGTTATTTGTATGTTTTAAAATTATAGTGTCTCGTGGAGTATTCACTAAAAAGTGCACATAGCAGCTATATTCTATAATTCACACTAAATAATATATTAAGCGCCTTTTTATCCACATCCACTTCTGTGTTTTTCTACCTTACATTCTATGTTCACAAGTTTTTCAACAAATAGTAGAAATTTGCTAAGTCCACAGACGTGATCATTTCCCATTTCTGCGACAATGCTATGTACGTACTGATAACCATTCTGCACTTATACGTTGACAAATGCTGTTATTCTAAGGTGTGATAATAAAAGCTTTCTCACCAGTGAATGGAACACTCTACCAGAAACAATGCATTCACATACATAATGTTTCTATCAGCGCAAAAGCTAAAACAACATAAGAATTCAAGATGTTTTGCTTGCTGAAGAAACAGCTATGCAGCTTGCTATGGTAGTATCCTTAGTACATAGCTTACCTTTTCACTGCTACTGCTATTTCTATGTATGAGTAAATAAATGCTCTACGCATATGTACTACTACACGCTCCAAGCCCTATCACAAATCCTTTACACACCGTCCTGCAGAGACATAAGCACACATACATTTCAGAGATAATAAGGAAAGTATGCACTGCTCCAGACAAACATTTCACAACACATACTGGATTAATTACTAACGTGAGAATTCAAAGTTATTTTCAAATTTAAGGCCAGAGTAGCCAAACATAAAGAATTTTTCTAGTTCGTCTATTTTGACCTTCAATTTGAAATGCACGTTGAATTCACTTCGAATTTAAATTTTAGTAAATAACCCTGATAATACTGGGTAGTCCATACACGGAAATGTTTAGTTAGAAAATAATTTTTATAATTTCTTTTTTGCAGGCCAGATTGGAGGTGGGTTCTGGAGAGTCCATACTAAATTCCAACAGGAACCTGACACTTCACAACTCTGAAGAACACAAACTGGAGCTAGTGGTTGAGAAGTCCAAAATGGTGCTAATTGTGGATAACCTCAGTATCTCCATTGACCTCCCATCACATTCCAAAGAGCTAAATTGGAAACATGGACTATATCTCGGTGGTGGTGGAAATACTGATCTTTCTAACATACAAGGAAACCTCCCCACATTCCATGGTTGCATTCTGGAGGCCACGTTTAACAGAATAAACTTACTTTCTAGCTCACATCCCCTTGTACAGCGGCACGGGCAGTGGGAGGACTGTCAATTGAACCCAGCACCCACATTTGTTGGATCATTGGGATTCCTTGGGCCACGTTCCTACTTGATTTTCCCGAGATGGGATTTTATAGGTTCTCTACAGTTGACAATGGTGACCTCTAGAGCTGGTCGTGCACCATTACTCTACCAATCAGGACCACGATCATCTTACATTTATGTAGAGATTGTTGGGGGATACTTGCAAGTGACTATACAACAAGGAGAAAATGTTGCTCAAATACAAAACCCAGTGTATATCAGTGATGGTCATCTTCACAGGATTCAGATCCTTTTGGACAGTTCAGAGGTCAAACTGGGAGTAGATAAGACTTTTTCAGAGTTACCCATCAGTGATCTGGGAACTGACTTTGATTTCCATGGGAACCTCTACTTGGGAGGTGTGGATGAAACCATTCTTGCCAAAATGCGAGAAGGACTTGTGGATGACTCATATGTGGATGATATGGAATATAGATCCTTTATTGGATGCCTCAAAGATTTCACGGTGAACTCAGTGAAGAGAGGGCTGCGTGATGCTGTTGTGATCAAAGACGTCACAGATGGCTGTCAGGACTATGAATATTATGACTATAATGAATATGATGACACCACTACTCCCGTCCTAAGTACTACTATTATTCCACAGAATACCACAATGTTCTTAGAAACCCCCAGCATTATCAGTTCACATGATAAATGTAAACCAGACCCCAGTTTTCCCAACCTGACCTCATTAGTAAATCCTCAACCTCTGCCCGTCACAAAAGGTGGTTCTACTATATTGCTTTGGCAACACATTAATCCCACGGTAGATTTAGGAAAATTTGGCATACGTCCCTCTCAAGTTATTTTAAGCCTGGTAGGCAGTGCTCAGCATGGACACCTGGAACTTGAGATGCCCGGTGCTGAGACCAGAAAAAAGTTCACACTGCTAGATGTGAGCAATCATAAAGTGAGCTATGTTCACGATGGATCTCATTCCTATGAAGACAAGATAATTTTAGAGGTTTCTGTAACCAGTGGTGTAAAGCTTCCAGAATGTTTATCAAAGATGCAGCGTCACATTCTTCCTATCAATGTTCTCGCTGCAGTAGCCATGCCAAACTTGCAGTTTCCTAAAGTAAAGAAATTGGGGGTGTTGTCACATGGTGCAGTGACACTAACAACCAAATTAATTGAAATCACAGACTCTGAGTCCCTGTGTGAACAGTTAACCATCTTTGTTTCTGTAGACACTAGAGAAGGTCAAGTGGAACTTAAACATAGGCCTGGAGAGGCTATTCACCAGTTCCCCTGCACGGACTTGAAAAATGGCCAGGTAGTGTTCATTCATAAATCTGGAAACCATGCACAGCTTACCATTGAGGCTATTGACAAAATCTCAAAAAGTTACTCAGCCAATCTTACCTTTTATGCTCTTGAACCTCAAAATACTAAAATAAGAGATGCAGAACTTATTGTCATCCCTGGGGCATCAGCACTTATCACCCCTTCAAACGTCCCTACATTTACCAGTGCCGACAATCTAGGGGATGAAATTATGTATCAACTAACAAAGTATCCCAAATTGGGAGAGATACAGAGATTAACTGATGGAAGGCAATGGAAGACAAGTCAAGTGTTCCGACAAAGTGAGTTGGAAAGCAGTAGAGTGAGGTACTTCAGCAAAGTTGCAGATTTTCATGGAGAAGATTTGAGTGAAGATCTCACTATGGAAATAAAACTATGGTCACAAGTTGTGAGTAACAAAACATTACAAGTAAGAATGAAAAAGCCAAGTATACAAATAATGAGAATGATCCCCCTAAGAATAGGAAGAAGACGAGAGATACGCCTCACTAACATGGAACTGCAAGTAGATAGTATGGCAATGGATCTAAACTCTTTACCAGTCACCTACACAATACTCCAGTCTCCAAGGAAGGGTAATTTGCAACTTATAGGTCAAAGACTTACAGAAGGTTCCCATTTTACACAACGGGATCTGGAAAATGGACATATAACCTATGCCGCTACAGTGAGGAATACTATTGAAATGGAAGATCAATTTCAGTTCCAGGTGATGTTAGGAGCCCAGATAAGTCCTGTGAATACTTACAAAATCCATATTGATGTGGACCCAGATGCTCCTCTACTTACTAACCAGCTCTTACATGTCCTAGAGGGTGGAGAAGTAGCCATTACACCAGAACATCTATTCCTAAAGAGTGGTAATAGTGCCAACTTTCTTTATGAGGTCATTGATGGCCCTCAATATGGAAAGTTGATAAGGAAAGGACACCAGGTGGAAGTGGGGATAGAGGAATTCACCAATGATGATATCATCACAGGAAAACTTTTTTATGAACATGATGGATCAGAAACTACTGAGGATGATATACCATTTGTGGCTTCCAGGCAGAAAGAGGGCAGTGCCACTGACACCAGTGGTGAAGAAGAGGAAGATGATGATGAAGAAGAGGTAGTAAGAGGAGTTTTTCGTGTATCTATCCAACTGGTAAATGATAATCCTCCTGTCCAAGTGGTGCAGAAGACCTTTCATGTAGTTCGAGATGGACAGAGACTTTTAACTACAAATGATATTGCATTTTTGGACCCAGATGTGGGGACAACAGATGCTCAGTTAGTGCTTGTTAGGTATGGGGTACCATTTGGCAGAATTGTCTTTGTGGATGACCCATCACTTCTAGTTTTTCGTTTCACACAAGAGGACCTTAGGATGCACAGAATCCTCTATGTCCATAATGGCCCTGACCAGGGTTCTATCCAGTTACAAGTATCTGATGGGTTATACCATCTAACCACAGTTCTTGAAGTGCAAGCGTCTGACCCATTTATCCATATAGCTAATGTCACACTTCTTAATGTTCCATCAGGAGGACAAGGAACTTTGTCACCTACAAGTTTCACACTAGAGACTAATTTAGATATACGTAACGCTGATGAAATCAGGTATCATATCATGCCTCAGCCCAGATGGGGGCACATATTTAAAGGAGGAAAAGCGGCAGATTCATTTTCACAACTTGACCTAACAAGCGGACTAGTAGTCTATCAACATGGTGGAGAAAGAAGCAAAAAGGACTATTTTAGAATATCTGTTGAGGCTAATCAAGTGGTAGCCTATGGGGATGTTGAAATACAGGTGGGCACAGAAACTCCAGCAGTGGTTCTGAAGGTGATTCATAATGAGAAGGTTTACGTTTTTCAAGGAGAGCCAGCAGAGATAAAAAAGGAGTATCTTATGGTGAGTTTATTTTTGACAATATTTAATATTATTATTATTTTAATATTACATCATTAAAGAAATGTTCCAAGAGATGAGAATGCAGATGAAAATAAAAGAAAATGCAGAGAACAATTGAACAGAATAGTTTGAAACAGTTGGATCTGTTCCATTTATGATACCATCTTCTGACATAAAAAATAATCAAGGGCCAAATGTTTAAACATGGTAAAGTCAAATATAAACCGCTTTTTGCTTTTGAGTTATATAATTGTTAGTAATTTTTGTCAACTAAAAAATGGATGAGAATCATGGATGCAATATGACAAAAATGCAGCAATTAACCATAAGTGTAGTTAGAAAAGTATAAAATAAACATTTAAAGCAGCTATAACATAAAAAAAAAAAAAAAGCCATCATAGTCTGAAAACACACCACAAACCTAAATCTTGAGTTACAGCCTAGAATCGATAAACAAGTCCGTGTATGGTAATTTATATCTAAATTTAATCAAACCCAATATCTGTCTACAATGGAAACATATTCTAATCTACGTGAGTTAATTATCACAAAATGTAAAAACAAGGTAGCCCAGTGATTATATGAACCATACACTGTCTTTTGTCTCTCTATTGCAGCCGTCATTTTCATTTCATGGTATTAACCCCATAAGTGCTAGCACTTTTTTTAATATTACATTCAAATTCTGATTCATGTCAATGTCATAACTGTCTTCTCACTCTCTGGTAAAAAGAAAAAAAAAATCTACAGTATTTGTGCTAAAATTGATAGTAGAACGATCAGGTTTTTCTGGGGTTTTTTTTTTTTTTTTTTCTGTAAACATTTTAATTGGTAGACACAGGGAAAAGTATTTTAGAAGTTTATAAAAGAGTTTGGGAGGATCCGCAGGTAATTGCAAAATGTGCAAACACACTCACGGTATTTATATCGGAAGGTAATCTGTAACAACCACCACTTGAGTGGCAGCTCATTGTCCCATGGCTACAAATAACTAGTTTGGTCAGAAAACCGCAACTTAAACAGAAGTTGTGTTCTCAAGTTCATCCTCCCCAGCAGACTCTGCAAATACTACAATTTTATTGTACTGTCTGCATAAATAGCCTCTCCTGCATTTATATACAATGTGCAGTCCTCCACAATTCTAAAAAAGCTTTTTAAAACAGACCGGGAGTATATAATTATCGCTTTCACATTTTTATGTTCCGGAAGAAGGTGTAATGATGATTATAAAAAGCATAGTACATGCAAAGCTAACTTGTTTCACATCTATATGGATGAGGAAAGGTTTTTTTTGTTTGTTTATTTTTTTTATAAAAAGAAAAAACAGCAAACAGGCACAAAGCATAGAGTTTATTAAATTTTAAACATTATATATTAAACTGCTGGTGAAAAACAGAGAGAGCGCAAGCGTTTTGTATGGAATTTCCCGAAAGATGCCTAAACATGCGCATGCACGCCTGAGGAATCATGAGACGACTCCATCATCCTCAACATGAAAGTGCAGCAGAGGTAAGTACATTTGTTACCTACCCCCCTTGCTTTATTATCTCCAGCATTTGAACACGTAACTGTCACTTCTACTTTAGACTCTACATGGTGTAACTAAATCCCCACATTTATTTACTTTAGACACGTGATTTAACCCCTTAAGGACACATGACATGTGTGACATGTCATGATTCCCTTTTATTCCAGAAGTTTGGTCCTTAAGGGGTTAAAGAAGCCTTATATGTGCTATACGCCTAATTACAGCTTAATTACAGCTGCACCACTATTAAGAAATGTGTGTGTCCTGGGTGTGCCCAGCAGAAGTACATAATCAGTCAAATTACCAAGTCTGAACAGTGAAAATGGCATGTCTGTAATTTGACCGTAAAACATCTGGCAAAATTCTACATTGCCTTACTCAGGAACAGTAGCAAAATACAAATCTAAATTCTTTAAAGGTGTGGGACACACAAGTTCTGAGTTATTTTCTGTAAAAAAATAAAAGTGTATGAAAAAAACACAAACAATTAAAGGGACACTGTAGGCACCCAGACCACCTCAGCACATTGAAGTGGTCTGGGTGCAAACTCCCATCACCCTTAACCCTGCAGTGGTCATTATTGCAGTTTTTATAAACTGCAATACTTACCTCTGAGGGTAAGAGACTGCTATGTTTACACTGCAGGGTAAATCTAGCCTCTAGTGGCTCTCTCCCTGAGCGGGATTGAATGCGTGCACACCTGCCTCTGGCCGCGCATGTGCATTCGGCTCCACTCAGGAGATGTCAGCAAGGGAGGAGAGGTCACCAGTGCCGAGGCAGCCTGGCGCTGGATTAAGGTAAGGAGGGGGGCCCCAAGGGAGGGGGGCTCTCCAAGAGCCTATAGTGCCAGGAAAACGGGTTTGTTTTCCTGACACTCTAGGATTCCTTTAAGGTCAACAAAACGGGGGTCACACTTATAATTTGTATGTATAAAAAAAAAATCTAAGCCAGTTATAAATTTCTCAACAGATCACCTGTTTTCTTTTCTCTCTGACCTCTGCATCTAGAAAGGCAAGGTCCAAAACTAGAACAGATTTATGTTTTTCTTTTAATGAGGGAGTAAGAGCGTTAAATTATCTGTGTGCAGGGTAGCAGGAGTTTTGACAATGTGTATGTGACCAACTCAGCCATGGACAGCGTGTCCAAGGTGACTGGGTTTAGCATGCTGTGTGTTCTGACACCAGACACAAAAGTTGCACAAAAACTGATATCGCAAGCCAGGAAGAGACCATACCTGCTGGCTGATTGACACCCCGAGGAGGTGGCCCTAAATACAGTAAAAACAGTATTTTGTAAATTAAGTAATTTAATAAGAAAGGCTTTGGTGACAGGGTCTTTGCACCATAACCACTTCAGTAAGATCGGGTCATGGTGTTTAGAATAACTCTTAACATTTAAAGGTAAAATGGCGTGTTTTATCCTGTACATTGTTGCCATCAATGTGAAATATTTTTATTTTTATTTATTTATTATTGCTATTTATAAAGCGCACACAGATTCCGCAGCGCTGTACAATTAGTTGAGAAACGTACAATATACACAAACAAATACAAGAGGTAAGAGAGCCCTGCCCGTAAGCTGATATCTAGCCATTGGAGCTCTTTTATACAAAGTGCTTAGCTAGATGGCCCGTGAGCTTACAATCTAAAGGATACCAGGGGGATTTGAGACAAGAGGTAGCAGGGGAAGTTTGGAGGTGATGGCAATATAAAGGCATCTCCGGTTGCCGACATCCATTCACTTAAACTACAAGAATCTGTAACTATCATATATAAAGTAAAATCAAATCCTTGTGTGGGGCATTAAATAATCTGTAGTAACTGATTGTTATAGACAACAAATTAGGCAGCAATATGCAATGTCTGTCTGCAGTTGCTAAAGCCAGTAAGGTTTTGTCATGTATAAATAGGGGCATAAATTCTCGGGATGAAAATATAATTTTGCCACTTTATAAATCGCTGGTAAGACCACACCTTGAATATGCTGTGCAATTATGGGCACCTGTTCTAAAGAAAGATATCATGGCACTAGAAAAAGTGCAAAGACGAGCTAAAAAATTGATAAAAGGAATGGAGCATTTTAGTTACGCAGAAAGGTTAAATAATGTAAATCTCTTTAGTTTGGAAAAACGGCTCCTCAGAGGGGATATGATAACTTTATACAAATATATTCGGGGCCAGTACAATCCATTATCTGGAAATCTACTCAAAAAGTACTAATCACTCCACAAATAGACAAAATAAATAAATATCCAGGCCCCCACACATGACAGTTGAACAAATCTCAAAAAACCCTTGCTGTGCCCAGTAAGCAATGCTCATGGGAAAGGCTCAGTAGTGCTCCAGAATGCCCATGGCTGTAGTAGTTATAATGCTTGGAGTATCCCTTTAATCATGAAATAATTTGCTCGTGGAAGATATGGGCCCCTCAAAATTGTAACACCAAAAAATCCTGTAAAGCTCTACCTGCTTGTGTGTAGCTATGATATTTATTCACTAAGCACCGCATTGCAGTAAATTAAAGAACAATTTCTAGTCTCCCAACAGACCCGATTTCCACAGGACATGACTCAGAAATCACATCCGGGGACACCAGGGAAGTGTTCTCAGGCATCACAGCGCTATAAACAGGCACTAGGAGCAGGGTGACCACGTTACAGGGACACATAATTGTGTCATATTTATGAAAATGCATTGAAAGGGTTGCCCTGCAGTATGTATAATGCATATTCTGCAGGATTCTTAATTGCTTAATCTTATACACCTTCTTTTGAATTCTGTATACTACAGGGCAACCCTTTTCATGTGCTGCCCATCAATAAGTATATATGATATGTGTCCCAGAAAACATGGTGGATCTGATTACCCTGACTAGAAGTCCTCTCTACATGGGCCTATAGATTTGGGCCGGCCAGAGAGGCCATTCAGCGGGGAGGAAGACCCTTTCTGATTCACCAATTATAGGCACTGCCGATGCCCTCCTCAGGACATATGCACTGTTCCAATTCCATACCTACCAATATTGGAAAAAATCTCCAAATCAAGAGTCAAAGTTAAAATTCTGTTCTGCCTAAATTTTGCAGTGCAGTGTTTTTTAGTCGATTACAATGCCATGTTTAGTGGGTAAACCCCACTGCCATTAATTTCAGCTGAGATTACAATGCCCTTACCCCGATTGGCACGGTATAGGCTTATATATATGCTTTGCTTCATTTACAATCTTCTATCATTTTATTATGAGGTTTAATAACCCTTCATCTGCTCAGAAAGCACTGATTCATATCTGATCTGAGAGTTGTCCTGTTAGTTCAACATTTGGCACCTCACAGACACTTAGCGTTACATTGTGAAGTGCCTGCCTAGCAGCAAAGTAAAAAATGTTCCTCAATGTTTCCATCTATGGCAAAAAAAAACAAGAAAATGGAAAGAGGATAAATGGGTACAGTATTTGAGCGAGCTGGGCATGTTTATCAACACTAAGAAAATAAACTCAGAATTCCGAGTCACTTTGTAACTTGGAAGCAATACTTATTCACGTCAGTAGGTGTTAGCAGTGTGTATCCAGATGCCGATAGGATGTACTTGAAAAAGAAACATGTATGGCAGAACTTGGAATACTCCAGGCACCATAACAACTTAATCTAAATTAAGTTGTTATGGTGCCAGCAGGCCCTCGGCACCCTCTTACCTCGAAGGATTAAGCCAGTCTCAAATGGTTTAACCTCAAAAGGAGACTCAAGCGCCAATTGCAACCCTTACGAGGCAGCATCCGGCTTCTGAAATTTCAGTTAAGCTTTCAGCCGATCAGTGACCCCCCATTCATGAAACCGTTTTAGAAGGAAACATACCTGATGAAGGGGGAATCACTGATTGACTGAAAGCGTCAGCTGAAATTTCAGATGCCAGATGTCGCCTATGGGGAATTGAGATTGGTGCTGGAGGCTCACTATGGGGTAAAAACATTAGAAAACAGTTTAATCCATTAAGGTATGCACCTAGGGCCATCTGGCACCATAAAAACGTCATTTAGATTAAGTTGTTGTGGTGCGTCAGCTGTCCCTTTAATGTATCCTGTCATTGTAGGCCGAACAGTGTAAACGCTGACATTTCTGTGTAAAGGCAGTGTTTACATTGCTACCTAACACCACCTCTAGTGGCTGTTACTCAGACGCCGAGCGCTCCCCTAGAGATTCATTGAGTCAATACATCTTTATGAGGAGTGGCGGCCATTGTGAGGCCAGCACACTAAGGGAATAAAGGTGAGTTAAGCCGTTTGTTTTATTACTTCTGAGGGTGGGGGTAATAATCTAACTAGATTGTCTAACTAACACATTTGTTCCTTTATAGTCAACCTGTCATAACACGTTCACTTTAACCTATAAACTCTTCTAAAGTAGTAAACATATATTTTATCAGAAAGATAAATTCTTTCATTACTGTAGGAACAGTTAATATTTGTCCCTACCATGACACACTCCTCCCAGCCATTCACATATCTCTGTTACTACTGGCCCAGCTTGAAAACACTTGTCCAACCAGGACAGTCCTCCTTACTGACACAGGTGTGCCCGCTTCATTTCCCACATATTGGCACCAGAGTAGAGTGACATCTGTCATCTGCACAGAAGAAATAAGGGCCAGGAGAGGGAGAGACTGTATCTTCACATGTCTGTCCCATAATCTGTACATATGCCAGCATATGTTAGCACAATGTAGAGATTAATTGTTGCTTGCTGAAGTGTTTATGGTGCAGGGACCCAGCCTGTGCAGCATTATCTGACTGTCTATGCCAGCTTCATCCTAGTTTTGGACACCTTGGATTGATAACTTGGACCCAGTTCCCTCTCCTTCCCTAATAGAGAGTCCAAGTTCTGATTAGAGCTAAGAATAGCCCGGTTCACTATAATAGGAACCTGTTTTTTGGCAAATTGATACATGACATATAGCTGCTATCAGTTTTGCCTTGCATCCACACTAGCCTCTCATTGCATTTCTATGGGAAGTTTAAAGATTTCAACCGGCAGTGAGAAAGCACCACGAGGGATAAAACGTAACTAAAATACCCTTTTGAACCTTGGCGGTGGGTGGTGGGAAAGCGGTCACCTAAAAGTTAACTAGGACACTATACCATTTGGGATACACATTTGTATTCCTAATACAATAGTGTTCTTTTAAGTCTATACGCAGAATAGGAAAAAAAAAATCTGTGACATGTAAGAATTTTTTTTCCCATAATACTCTTCCAATTATTGTGTTTTTTTTTCACCAATGTGTGAATTATCTAAAATTGCGTCATTGATGTCAAAGCTATCAATGTGAGTTTTCCTAATTTGGTTTTAATTGGACTTTAAATTTCAATGCACTTTTAATTTATTTAGAATTCCTGACAGTTCACACATTTATGAATAACCTTGTGGTGACCTATACTTTAACTGTTTAATTTAAAATATAACAAAATAAATTCTGAAATAAATTTTAAAAATGATTTTTTATTTTATTTTTTATTATACTCACCCTGGTGTCAGAGTCAGACAGCTGTATATTGAACTGAGAACGAGAGTTAAGCTACAATAGATGCTTGGGGCATGATGAATATAATGGGTTTGTTTTAGCCAGTGGGGATCCATAAATAAATGAATGGTCAATATGGTTTGGGTCTTAACCAAGGGTTACAGTTTCCTATCAGGTCTTAGGCTAGTATTTATTGTATAATTTCAAGAGAGGACCAAATGGAGGTGACAACCAATAAGCAAGAGGTCACTTAAGTGTATTTTACTTTTCTTAAAAATTGAAAAGAGTTTAGAACTGAAGTATGTAGCTCATATTAAGTATTTTTATTTTCATCTTTGAATTCACAGGTCTCCGCTGAGGACACATTCCCTCATAAAATTATATACACATTAACAGACCCTCCAGCTTCTGGCTATTTGGTGGCGGTGAGCGACGAACCATCTTCTGATGGCTCAGCCAGTTTAGACTCTGTCCATACCTTTACGCAAGAAGACATTAACCAAGGACGAATCTTGTACCTGCATTCGGCTTCAGAGATGAACCCTGATAGCATGACACTAGACGTGACCGTGGGTACAGAGGCACCTCGTGAAATTGTAGTGTTTGTGGAAGTGCTTCCATTTTACATACCGCTGGATGTGGCCGAGCTGCGTGTAAAGGAGGGAGATACTGCTACAATAACCACCAGCATTCTGCGCGTGTCAAATGAATATTTTCTAGATCTTCAACTGGAATTTATTATACTGGGTGCTCCGAGCAGTGGACGGATCATAAGCACTGACAAGAAGGAACGTAGAGCCTTCAGTTGGAATGAGGTGAGAACGGCTATCTATATTATAGTAGAATCATGTAACAAGTTTATGGTGCCTGCAACACCCTATGTGGGGGCATAATGAGAAACAGTCACCTTTTTGGTGGTGCAAAGGAAGTATACTGAGCATCCACCTATTATGAATGTCTAGCAAGAGTGCATAAACATGCTTTCCCACCTTAAACAGTCAAAAGCAATATCCCACAGGGCCCAAGGCAAGTTGCCGTTTTACAGCCCCACCTTAATTTTTCACAAAGAGACAAGAAAATGCATGGTTTAAGGGTCTTTGTCTATCCCCCAAAACCCTAGGCAGCCCCTCAAGGTCAACTTATGGTTTATCTTGCTCTGCTCTGTAAATGGATTAACTTATTGATGTATGCACATGCACAATGGCACATGTACGTGTAAGGCAGTGCTGGATAAAGATGCTGAAAGTGTTTTTTAAAGGGAGAATTTAAGCTGAATTCAAAGTAAATCTGTCCACGCTTTCAGTTCTGCTACTCTGGCCTTAAATTTTAAATTCACTTTGAATTCTCACATTAGTAAGTTACCCTTTTTGGAGTGCATGTGTGTGTAGCATTTCTCCATTAGATACCCGAGCAGGTAAGTGTGCACCCCAAGGCATCAGGAGGTGGTAACCAGGGCCAGATTAAGAGCCCAGTGGGCCTGGTGCTGACAATTATGACGGGCCTAATTACAGAATCATATCGACCAAAAACAGTAAAACACTCCCAAGCGTCATGTATCTGATAGAGATGGTGCTGGAGAGAAAGAAAACAGCAGCTAAAAGAAAACACATACCCTAGTTTAATCTCTCACTAATTTATGTTTTCATCTTTCAAGTAAATCCATAAACCCTAACAGCAGTGTCCAGTCAGGCAAGAAGTCAATGAGCACGGTAAAAGGGTGTGCCACTGACACAAATCACGTAACCTGCCAAAAGGGGCGAACATGCCCAAAAAGAGGATATTTCTGCCCAAAGAATTAGAAGGCCAGCCTGGTATGAATGCATGTCAGACTGACTGCCAATCATGCAGCTGGCCAACTAAGGGCATACTATGCAGACAGCACTCTGAGCTTGGCATAAATCCATCTAATGATGCGCTCGCTCAACGCTTTCTAAGGACTTTCCCCTAGCACTCGCTGGTCCTCTTGTCTCCTTACCTTCTTACTAGCAGGCAGAAGCTCCTGGTATATAGTTTGGGACAGAAAAAAGCTGTTTGTAGTGAGTGTAGAAGAAAGGGAACATGCCACATTGTTAGAGAGACCAAAGTCAGCATTACCTTAAAGGATCACTATAGGGTCAGGAACACAAATATGAATTCATGACCCTATAGTGTTAACACCACCATCTAGCCCCCCTGGACCCCTCATGCATCCATAAATATAGCAAAATCTTACTGTATGCAAGCCTGAAGCTGTAACTGTGCATGATGTTAGACTCAGAAAAACAAGCAGTCTGCTGACATCATTAGAAGTGGTGGCCTAATCCAATCACAGTGCTTCCCCATAGGATTGGCTGAGACTGACAAAGAGGCAGATCAGGGGCAGAGCCAGCATGATTCAAACACAGCCCTGGCCAATCAGCATCTCCTCATAGAGATGAATTGAATCAATGAATCTCTATGAGGAAAGTTCAGTGTCTGCATGGAGAGGGAGGAGACACTGAATGTTTGGATGCATTTTAGGCAGCCATGACCCAGGAAGGATCTCTAACAGCCATCAAAGGAGTGGCCAGTGAAGTTATCACTAGGCTGTAATGTAAAGACTGCATTTTCTCTGAAAAGACAGTGTTTACAGCAAAAAGCCTGACGGTAATGATTCTACTCACCAGAACAAATTCAATAAGCTGTAGTTGTTCTGGTGACTCTAGTGTCCCTTTAACTATATTCATTGTCAGCCAGTCCACACAAGTTTTGTTCCCATACATCCCTCTTAAGTTTCCATACTTAAGTAAGAGTATGTGAAAAGTAGTTTGGGTTGCCACCTTTCTTGGAAAAACATACCGGCCTTGCTAATTTGCATAATTAAATATGTATGGGTGACATCACATGATGTAAATCACAAGGAGTGACATAAGAGAAAATGCTGTAAAATCACCAAAAAACTACTTAATTTGATTCTGCTGTATAGATGGATTCCTCCCAGTGGCCCCATGTCTCCCAGTGCCCCCATGTGTCGATTACTCCAGGTCTCAGTGTTCCTATGTATCAGTATCTCAGTGCCCCATGTCTTCCAGTGTCCCCTAGTGTCATGTCCCCAGGTCTCCCAGTGATCCTATGTATCACAGTGTCTCAATGCCCCATGTCTCCCTGTGTCCCCATGTATCCCAGGGTCCTCATGTCACTAGGAAGACGGGAAGACCTGGGGACACGGGGAGACCTAGGGACACGGAGACACCAGTGACACTGGGAGACTAGGGGACTCTGGCTGGGACGCATGGGGACACTGGGAATATAGGGGACACTTGAAGACATGGGGACACAGACACCAGGGACACAGACACTAGGGACACTGGCTGGGGGACATGGGGGCACTGAGAGACATGGGGACACCAGGGCCACAGACACTAGCTTGGAGACATGGAGACATTGAAACACTGGGGGCACTGGGAGACTAGGGGGCACTGAGACACCAGGGACACTGGCTGAGAGACATGAGGACACTGGGAGACATGGGGACACTGTGTCCCCATGTGTCTGTGTCATAATGTCTCCCAATGTCCCTTAGTGTCTCAATGTCCCCATGTCTCCTTGCAGCCTTTAGGCTGTCTCTGCAGGGTGGGAGTTGCTGTCTGGGCTCTCTGTAGCTGCTCCCCTGCAGATCAGTGAGTATAGATAGGCAGGAAGGGATATGCTGGAACGTCCTATCCCTGCCTGTCTCCACACACAGTGACCCCTACTGACCAGTGCTGGTATTGCAGAGTAATCTCTTGTTTATACTGAGAAAAATACCTGCATTTGTATTGCCAGTATCACTGTAATATTGGCACCAGCCAGGCAGCCTCAAATACTGGCTGTGCCAATAAAATAAAAGCCAGGTGGAATCCCTAAGAGCAGTGTGTGAAAAAAAAATGTAAATTTTTTTTTATTTTTTTTTATTTTATAAATCAATGGGCCTGGGCCTGGAGCTGCAGCTCCATCAGCCCCTATGTTAATCCGGCCCTGGTGGTAACTGTAACAAGTACTTTACTTACTGCCTCTGCAAAAGCATGTCAAGGAACAAAGAAATATCCCTTCTATGGAAGTAAGAGGTAATCTTTATACCAACAACATGTCAACCATTCTCTGCACTTTCTCAAGCATTGGCTCTCTGTATTTTTGGACCTAGTTTTCTTTTGATGGTGACAGTACTCAACGCCGTTAAATATAATTGTGCCCTATACCCTATATCCCATCCAGATGTTTTAAAACTACAGCTTCCATGATGCTTTGTCATTCTAAAGGAATTTAAAGGCATGCAAAGCATCATGGGATTTGTAGTTCTACAACATCTGGGGATCTATCTTTTGGGCAACCCTGCTATAGGGGTGAGGTGTGTGGCAGAGACAAGTAGAAACACACTTACCTGCACTTCCAGGCCATGTTTGGTACTTACAGATCTTCTAAATCTGCACCCAATGAAGGCTATACTTGAAAGGCTTGTAATTAATGCAGAAGCTCATGTAAAACATTTTTTACAAAATAACAGAAGGTTATTTGTAAAGAAGTAAACAAAACACATTTAATTGCTGATTTTAGTTATTAGACTATGCTATTGCTTGCATAGTAACATCTCCCCTTTCAATTCCCTTCAGCAAGATGCGCTGATTTCCTTTCCCTTTATTTTAATTAATGCAGCTGTTATCATGTGTCACTGCTAATTAGTGAACATTACCAAAAATTAGGTTACTGGAAGAAGCCATCTTGTTTACTTTGCAGATTTCTTTATGTGATGAGCCAATTTTGTGACAGTCACATGTTTCAGTGTGTACTTTTTTTCTGTAACAGAGGCTTCATCTGAAGGCCATTTAACAAAATGCCCAAGGCCTATGGTGCTAGGGGCAGACTGCGCACTCTGTCCCTTAATGTTTACCTCTCCCTGGGTACTATGTTCAAGCTGCAGCCTTTTTAAATCTGTTTAGCCTCAGACTGTGGTTCATGTCGGAGGCTTTGTGTGCATGACACACAGTATATCCCTACTCCCACAAACTGCGTCTACTTACCTGCGCTTCAGTGTTGAGGCTGCTCAGGGAAAAGGCACCCCTCAAAATATCATTAATAATATAATTAAAGGACCACTATAGTGCCAGGAAAACATACTCGTTTTCCTGGCACTATAGTGCCCTGAGGGTGCCCCCACCCTCAGGGTCCCACTCCCGCCAGGCTGGATGGCGAGGAAAGGGGTTAAACTTACCTTTGATTTTCACAGTGAGAAGCACGCAAGCGCCTCTAGTGGCTGTCAATGAGACAGCCACTAGAGGATTTGGAGGCTGGATTAACCCATTTATAAACATAGCATTAAAGGGTTAAAGGGGTTAATCCTAGAGGCACCTGGCACCGAGACCACTTCATTAAGCTGAAGTGGTCTGGGTGCCTAGAGTGGTCCTTTAATGCAGGTGGATAAAGGGGAAGGTGCTTGGTTGGCAAGTAGAAAAAAGAAAAGAACGGGAAAATAGAGGAGAGAAACAGAAAGAGGGGGATTTAATGAAACTGACCAGGGCCGGACTGGGGAAAAAATTAGGCCCGGGCATTTTTCAATCAGAGCGGCCCCCTAAGAAGGGGGCGAGGCCAGAGAGTGTGTGTTTTGTCATCACTAATGACAACACGCCCCCTCTCAAAGTGAGCATGTTGGTTCAATGCCCAGAGCCCTGCTGAAGAGCTCTGGCATTAGAAAAAGGCCCTGAATTTGTTCTGCGCAGTGCAAGCAAATTTAATAACATGCTTGCGCTGTGTTTGCTTTTAAATTGTCTCTGGTGTCTCCACAAGTGGGATACCAGAGGACAAAAGGGCCAGGAAAGTGCATGGTGCATATGTTTGTAGCCTGCTTGTGGGATTGCGTGTGTGTAGAGTGTGGTGTGGTATTGTATAAATAGGTCAATTTAATTTGTGTTTGTGGTGTTATATGTGTGGCTAGGGGCTGTAGAGAGTGTGTGTATAGGGGGCATAGTGTTATAGGGGATGCAGCAAGTGTGTGCATACGGGCTGAAGTGTGTGTGTATAGGTGACGTAGTGTGTGTAGGGGTTGCAGAGAGGGTGTGTTTAGAGAATGTTGTGTTTGCTGACAAGGAATGTAGTGTGTGTGTGTAGGAGATCTACTGTGTAAATGACCCAGTGTGTGTGTGTGTGTGTGTAGAGGATTAAGAGTGCATATAGGGTAAGGGATCTAGTGTGTATCTGGAGCGTAATGTGTGTAGTGGTGCAGTGTGAGGGGTGCTGTAGTGTGTGTGTGTGTGTGTGTGTGTATATATATATATATATATATATTTGGACTTATTGTATGTGTGAGGGGCGCAGTGTGTGTATGTAAGAGGGGTGCTGTGTGTGAGGGTGTTTTTATCTGCTGTCACATTCTAGGTTTCTAATTTTCTTTGTCTGTTAACTCACTGAGGGTTATTTTATATATATATATATATATATGCAGAGAATAAGAGATGCACTCTAAGGACTTGTATAAGCAAAAATTGTAGTATTTATTTAAAAAGAAGGTTTACATAGTATGATCGACGTTTCGACCCCTCAGGGTCTTCCTCAAGATCAATATGTCAAAATCTGTGAAATCAATAAATAGTGAAATAAGAAAAGTACTCACCAATGGTGAATTGCCTCCCTCATCCTCTCCGTGCGAACCCGGAAGTGAACGCGCGATCACGTGGTGCGGCGTAATGCCGTCGTGATGACGTGTTACTAGTTGCTAAGAAACCAGTGTAACAAGTGCTGGATAGGAGCGTGTGTGATACACGCTAAATGAAGCAATGTGTAACAATGTGCCTATGTTAAAAAGTGATCAGAGTATTATGTGTAAACGATACACTAATAAAGTGACAAGTGCTGATAAATAAGTGCCAATGCATGCATAAGAAATGTGATAACACATTGCAACTATGTGATTATAGAGATCCAGGTGATTATAGTGCTACTACCTTCTAGAATAGATCAAAACAATACAAGGAAGAATCACATATAATTGTCATAGTAATCAACATAACCTAAAGCTAAGGCAGAGTTTCATATTGACAAGATGAAATAAAAAAGATTATAACACAATTATCACAGAACTTGTATATATAATTTTAAAGATCTGTAAGCATAACTAAGTAAGAGAACATAAACTAGATCACTAGGTAAAGCCATTAATGCTCATTCTCAGGGAGCACTGTAATATAAAGGCATAATTGACTATTATTGACATGAAAAGATTATCTCTATAAAATTACGAAACTATTAACCATAGATACAAGTACTCACACACAATATCTTATAATCTATATAGTGTGGATAATAATATATGCGAGCAGTCAAAGAAACACAGAAAAAGTAATATTTTCATTTAACCCTTTCGGGGCAACCGTATCCAGTCGATGTATCCATTGAGCCTCACGCTGCAACAACATCCTAGATCTATCTCCCCCCCTCGGCATAGGGGGGATGTGATCAATGGCGATGAATCTTAAAGAAGGTAATCTGTGTCCCATGGTCAAAAAATGTTTGGCTACAGGCTTATCACTCCGTTGATCTCTGTATGCCGTCATGATGGTAGATCGATGTCCTCTTATCCGGTCTCGTACTGTTAAGTCAGTCTTCCCCACATACGAGAGTCCGCAGGGACATGTGATCATGTATATCACATGGTCAGTGGTACAAGTAATGAATTGTGATATTTTTGGCCTCCAGTTTCCATCCTCAACAGTTTAAACGGTCATTACCCATATCACAATTTTTAAGAGTCCTCAGATACAATACTGAATCAGAGAGATGTAACATTCAAATTGAAGAAATGTGGGAAAGATTTAGAGAACGAGGATATTTGTCACATGCACTTACATTGGCCAAAACAAGAGCATTGGAAATTTGGAACAAGGAGAGAAATGATCTAACAAGGAGAAATACAGCAGGAAATTCTTCTAAACCTAGGATTTACCTTCCACTGACATTTCACACTGGCACGCTTAAAATTAGACAATCTATTCATAAGCATTGGGGAATACTTCAATCTGACAAAACTTTACCAGACTCGTTCCAGGAGATGCCAGTTTTAAGTTATAAAAGGAGTAAAAATCTTAAAGATCTCCTGGTGAAGAATGATCCAGTGACATGCTACCGTAAAACCACCACTATTTCCAAAAAGGGATGCTTTAAATGCAGTGGATGTGTGACGTGTGGTCACATGGCCAGTGGCACGACTTTTGCACACCCACATTCGGGTCAAAAAATTAAAATATCACAATTCATTACTTGTACCACTGACCATGTGATATACATGATCACATGTCCCTGCGGACTCTCGTATGTGGGGAAGACTGACTTAACAGTACGAGACCGGATAAGAGGACATCGATCTACCATCATGACGGCATACAGAGATCAACGGAGTGATAAGCCTGTAGCCAAACATTTTTTGACCATGGGACACAGATTACCTTCTTTAAGATTCATCGCCATTGATCACATCCCCCCTATGCCGAGGGGGGGAGATAGATCTAGGATGTTGTTGCAGCGTGAGGCTCAATGGATACATCGACTGGATACGGTTGCCCCGAAAGGGTTAAACGAAAATATTACTTTTTCTGTGTTTCTTTGACTGCTCGCATATATTATTATCCACACTATATAGATTATAAGATATTGTGTGTGAGTACTTGTATCTATGGTTAATAGTTTCGTAATTTTATAGAGATAATCTTTTCATGTCAATAATAGTCAATTATGCCTTTATATTACAGTGCTCCCTGAGAATGAGCATTAATGGCTTTACCTAGTGATCTAGTTTATGTTCTCTTACTTAGTTATGCTTACAGATCTTTAAAATTATATATACAAGTTCTGTGATAATTGTGTTATAATCTTTTTTTATTTCATCTTGTCAATATGAAACTCTGCCTTAGCTTTAGGTTATGTTGATTACTATGACAATTATATGTGATCCTTCCTTGTATTGTTTTGATCTATTCTAGAAGGTAGTAGCACTATAATCACCTGGATCTCTATAATCACATAGTTGCAATGTGTTATCACATTTCTTATGCATGCATTGGCACTTATTTATCAGCACTTGTCACTTTATTAGTGTATCGTTTACACATAATACTCTGATCACTTTTTAACATGGGCACATTGTTACACATTGCTTCATTTAGCGTGTATCACACACGCTCCTATCCAGCACTTGTTACACTGGTTTCTTAGCAACTAGTAACACGTCATCACGACGGCATTACGCCGCACCACGTGATCGCGCGCTCACTTCCGGGTTCGCACGGAGAGGATGAGGGAGGCAATTCACCATTGGTGAGTACTTTTCTTATTTCACTATTTATTGATTTCACAGATTTTGACATATTGATCTTGAGGAAGACCCTGAGGGGTCGAAACGTCGATCATACTATGCAAACCTTCTTTTTAAATAAATACTACAATTTTTGCTTATACAAGTCCTTAGAGTGCATCTCTTATTCTCTGCATATATTTTTCAACGTGGGATTGCACCAAGGCATTAAAAAACTTTGCATTGGAGAAAGGGTGAGTGCCAAGCATTTCTGTTTTATATATATATATATATATATATATATATGTATATGTGTGTGCTGTGTCTGGGGGCGCTGTGTCTGGGGGCGCTGTGTCTGGGGGCGCTGTGTCTGGGGGCGCTGTGTGTGTCTGAGGGG
>OW240914.1:45675476-45697451 GCA_933207985.1 Pelobates cultripes
TGGTGATATATGGTATTTTAGTTGTTAACCATGATTCCCAAGAGAACAATGATTTTTGGTTTGTAATGGGAACACCATCAGTCTTCCACAAGGCTACCTGATGCAAATGGCAGTGGAACAGCTGATGGAGCTCTTTGTTTGCTGGGCTGGGTATGTTTAAACTCAGACTGTGGGAGAGAAATATATTTATTAGGGCAAGTGGGCTAAGGGATGGGGGAGATACAACTATGGACATTTGATTTAAGGTCATTTAAGGAAAAACAAAGGGTAAGAGTGAAAATTACAGAGATAAGACAGAGGTATTCATGTAGGGAAATAAAACCATTAAACAAATCACAAGAAAGATATCAAGAGCTGGTTAAAGTAACTTTTAACATACTGGACAAAGACAAAGGTGATAAAATAAGCAATGTGCCAGGGATATGCAAAGTATGATTAGCATAGGAGTATATGGAAAGGAGAGACAGCGCTAATTAATAAACAGGCAGCAACCTTAAAAAGGGAAACCCTCCAAGCCCTTTTAAAACAAGACAGTAAAAACAATAATAAAAGGCTGCGCCAATAAGAGAGTAAAAATAGAGTGACTAAGAAAAAATGTCCAACGTAATAGATAAAAAAAATAAATAAAAGTTCAACTTAAGTGTCCTTGCGGATAGTCTTTATAGTAAGTGTTGCAGCAGTGAAGTCTTCATAAGCTGTATAGGTTCCACTCATATAAAAGACAAAAGGGGAGAGAGAGGGACGACCAGTAGTGCAGTATTGTATAATTTCAAAAGTGACGTATGGAAAGATAATATTAAACAACTCACATTTAATAGAGCTTATGTCCAGCTCTAGGATAGAAGCGCATACAGCGGTATAATCCCCGCTTATGGGATATGCTGTGGGTTTCTCTCCGTCAGTGGTGTCCAATTCTCAAACAAGGAAAAAGAGAGACAACCGATAGTGCTCACTATTTAAGTAGTCTTAATATAAGTAGATGAAAACGTACTTACAAATGAGGAGCAGACCAACTGCTCTTGTGTATCAGCATAGGTGGATTAATCCCCACCTTTAGGATTTCTTGGAGTGCAGGAGACTTCCGAAGTCAGTGTTGGTATATAATAGTAAAATGCTAAAAATATACTAAAATATACTAAAAAGCCAGGTATAAAAAGAGTAATGTGTATATAAAACTATAAAAAAGAATAGTTGGCACAAATTACCAAAAATTGCTTTAATATTATAATACACAATATAAAATATCCATAACGCGTTTCGTCAACAGACTTTATCAAATGGAATAGCAAACATTACCTGGCTAGTTGTATTATATAGGAGTTTAAATTTGGCGCCAAAAATGGTCCATCCAATCAAACTTAAGTTACATTTGGCAGTATAAAAACTTTAAAATACAGCAATAAAACCAAAGTATAGGGTCTAAGAACACTCATAATTGACTTTGATGACCAAAACGAAGGTTTTAAAAGCATAAATTAAATGATTAAAAATGCGCACGTGACGCGCGGCACTTTCGGTTTTCGGACTATATGCCGCTATGCTTTATGGGAGATGTAGTTGGTAAGCCGCGAATGGCGGCTAGGAGTGTAATATAGGTGCTGCCAAATATTGGGGGACATAGAAGCAAAAGCCCACAAAGAGGGCAAAAACTAAAATACATTAGACACTCTGCTAGTAGAAATGAAAGTATTAAAAGCATAAATTCAGCAAATGAAATAAAGCACGTGACTTACGGCACTTCCGGTATTCGGACAAAATGCCGCTATGCTTAGTGGGAAATGTAGTCGGCTGAAGATAAGCTCGATCAAATTAAAGGGACATGAAAACAAAAGTTCCCAAAAAGGGAGCTCTATATAAAAAAGAGATGGCAAAATTAAAAGGGACATATAATTGGTGGGGCCATATATTAAAGGGGCACATGTATATGAAATGTAAATAAAATAAATTAAGAAATAATAAAACAATTTTGTAAATGCAGAAAATCATAAATAAAAAATACAGTTAGAGCAAGGTAAAAGGCATTGGTGTAAAACAGACATGTAAAATACTTTTGTGTTACAAAAAATTATATAGGTCAAAGTCTGCATTAAGGCCATGGGGTATAAGGGTCTTAAGGTTATACACCCATTCCATTTCTATTTTCCCAAGTAGTTTTTTTATGTCTCCTCCTCGCCAGGGGGTAGAACATTTTTTTATTCCAATACATTTTAGAAGTTTAGGATCTTTGTTATGCATAATAAAATGTTTGGATACTGTATGATTTAAGTATCCATTTTTTATATTTCTGCAATGTTCGCTCAATCTTGTTTTTAAGCACCTTGTGGTCATCCCCACATATTGGAGACCACATGGGCATTCGAGCAGATAAATAACATTTTTAGTAATGCAGCCGATAAAATCATAAATATTATACATTTTTTTGGTCTTATTGGACATAAACTGAGTAATTTTAGATGGGGTAGATGGATCTGTGGTTCTACACACTATGCATTGTTTGCATTTATAAAAGCCTTTTGTTTGTGGGAAGAAAGAGAAACCCCTAACTGGCGATTCTCGAGTAAAATTGGTGGTTAAAATGGATTTAAAATTTGGTGCCCCTCTAAACACGATATTTGGTTGGTTAGGTAAAATTGAGTTTAAAATATCGTCTTCTTTAAGTATATGCCAATGTTTTTTTATAATTTTTTTGACATTATTACTTTTGCTATTGAAGTTAAAAATAATAGGAAGAGATATTGATTCATCCTTTTCTTTATTCTTATAAGTCAGGAGATCTTTTCGTTCTTTTTGTTTAACTGTATTGATTGTGTTATTGAGCTCTGATTCTAAATATCTTTTTTCCATAAATTTATTTTTTAGGATATTAGCTTGTTCATTAAAATCTGTTATTTCTGAACAGTTCCTACGGAGACGTAGGAACTGGCTCTTTGGAGCACTCTCAAGCCAAGGCTTGTAGTGACAACTAGTTTTGTCGATGGCTGTATTAACACACACCTTTTTGAAAAAAGTTTTTGTGTGGAGTTGGCCTTCTTTAATAAAAATATTAAGGTCCAAAAAATTAATAGATTCTTTGCTATATTCATGTGTTAGAATAATGCCCCTATCATTAATATTAAGATAATTTATAAAAACAATTAGGTCATCTTCTGGTCCTTCCCAAATAAAAAAAAGATCATCTATGTATCTAAAATATGAGACCAGGTTTGCCCGCCAAGCATGGTTGCCCCAGATAGCTTCGGATTCCCAGTCTGCCATAAACAGATTAGCGTAGCTTGGGGCAAACCTAGTACCCATAGCAGTGCCCCTCTTTTGGAGATAAAATGAATCTAAAAACCAGAAGTAATTGTTTTTTAAAATTATATTAATACCTTCTATTATAAAATCGATCTGGATGGGAGGAATATTGTCTTCTAGAGTAAGGGTCCTTTTTATGGCCTGACATCCAATATCATGCGGGATGATTGTGTAAAGTGACTGAACGTCACATGTAACTAGTATAAAATTGGGTTTCCAGCTAAATTTGTTTAAAAAATTTAAAAGTGACATTGAGTCTTTCAAGTAAGATTTCATTAATTTTACTGAAGGCTGGAGAAGGGTATCGATGTATTGAGAAAGGTTGCATAGAAGAGACCCTATTCCTGAGACAATAGGTCTTCCTGGGGGTTGCTTTTCATCTTTATGAATTTTGGGAAGGAAATAAATAACAGGAGTAATAGGAAATTCTTTGTTTAAAAAATTAAATTCTTGTTTGTTTAAAATGTTTAAATTAAACCCTTTATTTAAAAAAGTAGATAATGTAATTTGGATATTTGTAGGATCAGATGGGAGTTTTTCGTATACATTTTTATCATCTAGTTGTCTTAAAGCTTCTTTAATATACATTTCACTAGATTGAATAACTACTCCTCCACCTTTGTCGGCTGATTTTATAACGATATCTTTATCTTCTTGAAGTTCTTTAATTGCCTTCCTCTCAGCGTTTATTTGCAGAAATATCAAAAATGGATACTTAAATCATACAGTATCCAAACATTTTATTATGCATAACAAAGATCCCAAACTTCTAAAATGTATTGGTATAAAAAAATGTTCTACCCCCTGGCGAGGAGGAGACATAAAAAAACTACTTGGGAAAATAGAAATGGAATGGGTGTATAACCTTAAGACCCTTATACCCCATGGCCTTAATGCAGACTTTGACCTATATAATTTTTTGTAACACAAAAGTATTTTACATGTCTGTTTTACACCAATGCCTTTTACCTTGCTCAAACTGTATTTTTTATTTATGATTTTCTGCATTTACAAAATTGTTTTATTATTCCCTAATTTATTTTATTTATATTTCATATACATGTGCCCCTTTAGTATATGGCCCCACCAATTATATGTCCCTTTTAATTTTGTCATCTCTTTTTTATATAGAGCTCCCTTTTTGGGAACTTCTGTTTTCATGTCCCTTTAATTTGATCGAGCTTATCTTCAGCCGACTACATTTCCCACTAAGCATAGCGGCATTTTGTCCGAATACCGGAAGTGCCGTAAGTCACGTGCTTTATTTCATTTGCTGAATTTATGCTTTTAATACTTTCATTTCCACTAGCAGAGTGTCTAATGTATTTTAGTTTTTGCCCTCTTTGTGGGCTTTTGCTTCTATGTCCCCCAATATTTGGCAGCACCTATATTACACTCCTAGCCGCCATTCGCGGCTTACCAACTACATCTCCCATAAAGCATAGCGGCATATAGTCCGAAAACCGGAAGTGCTGCGCGTCACGTGCGCATTTTTAATCATTTAATTTATGCTTTTAAAACCTTCGTTTTGGTCATCAAAGTCAATTATGAGTGTTCTTAGACCCTATACTTTGGTTTTATTGCTGTATTTTAAAGTTTTTATACTACCAAATGTAACTTAATTTTGATTGGATGGACCATTTTTGGCGCCAAATTTAAACTCCTATATAATATAACTAGCCAGGTAATGTTTGCTATTCCATTTGATAAAGTCTGTTGACGAAACGCGTTATGGATATTTTATACTGTGTATTGTAATATTAAAGCAATTTTTGGTAATTTATTTGTGCCAACTATTCTTTTTTATAGTTTTATATACACATTACTTTTTTTATACCTGGCTTTTTAGTATATTTTAGTATATTTTTAGCATTTTACTACTATATACCAACACTGACTTCGGAAGTCTCCTGCACTCCAAGAAATCCTAAAGGTGGGGATTAATCCACCTATGCTGATACACAAGAGCAGTTGGTCTGCTCCTCATTTGTAAGTACGTTTTCATCTACTTATATTAAGACTACTTAAATAGTGAGCACTATCGGTTGTCTCTCTTTTTCCTTGTTTGAGAATTGGACACCACTGACGGAGAGAAACCCACAGCATATCCCACAAGCGGGGATTATACCGCTGTATGCGCTTCTATCCTAGAGCTGGACATAAGCTCTATTAAATGTGAGTTGTTTAATATTATCTTTCCATACGTCACTTTTGGAATTATACAATACTGCACTACTGGTCGTCCTTCTCTCTCCCCTTTTGTCTTTTATATGAGTGGAACCTATACAGCTTATGAAGACTTCACTGCTGCAACACTTACTATAAAGACTATCCGCAAGGACACTTAAGTTGAACTTTTATTTTTTATTTTTATCTATTACGTTGGACATTTTTTCTTAGTCACTCTATTTTTACTCTCTTATTGGCGCAGCCTTTTATTATTGTTTTTACTGTCTTGTTTTAAAAGGGCTTGGAGGGTTTCCCTTTTTAAGGTTGCTGCCTGTTTATTAATTAGCGCTGTCTCTCCTTTCCATATACTCCTTACCACTTATTTATTCCCTCTTGAGATAGCTGCTTTTTAATTTAGCCAATATGTCTATTTTTGAATTTAGGAACAAATACTCAATTGATGTAAATAATGTATTTAATACAGAAGTAATTAACTCCATTCAATCAATACCTTACAATTCTAACCAACAAGAACTGTTCATTCAACTAGAAAAAGCTTTAGCCACAGAAATTAAGCTAAAATGGGAAATCGCCACTTTTAAGAAATATATAGATGAGCAAATCACTCCCCGTGGCTTAAGACTTTTAAAATTACCCACCTCAGACCAAGACGATCTTGAATTTATGGAAGAATGGAACAATAAATTAGAATTATGCACTTTTGGTTTGATGGAAACCCTAATTGTAAAAAAAAGCAAGAAACTATCTATTTTAGACATTGAAATAAACAAGCTTAGAGAGAAACTCCTACCGTTTACAGATACGAAGGCCTATAAACAAAACTGTATTCTTATCCAGAACAAAATTGAAAAAGTTGAGGTAGACACAAAACATCTGAAAATTAAAAAATATATCAGAGACAAAACTGATTATTCTAACAAACAAGTTAGAACTTACCATTTGAAAAAAAAGTACACTTCTGATAATTACCCCACAAAGACCAATCACTATGATCACCAATATCCTTATTCTCACTCTTACAATAACAATCCACCACCTCCTAAATATCACAATTTTACCACACGCAAATCTCACTACCAATCTCCATCTATGATGAGATCCACTAAAACCTCAGCTCAATACCATCATGCCGCTTCAAAAGCACCATATCAAACTACCTATCAACACCCGTCATATAAACAAAAGAAATCTTTTCACTATGCTCATAATCCTGTAACACAATCCCCCAAATATCACTATTCTTCTGGTCCTAAATTCTCACCCAAACCACAAAGATCACGATACACTAACAATTACCATGAATATTCAAACTATTCAAAATCACCTCCTATTCCTAATCACCCCAACAGATATCAATTGTTGTCAATAGACTCTGATTTTGACAACGAGGACCATTTTTTAGAAATACGCACTCATCCATCCACACTAGTTCAGACACCACATCCGTCACGCTCCCAAAAACGAATTTTAAGTTTAGAGGAAGACGAAGTGGAAGACGGGAACAAAAGGGAAAGACTAGAAAGACAATAATATCCCCCCAAAACTCCTGTAGTGGTATTTTTAACCTTTCTCAAAAAGTTTTATCTGCTGCTCAATTGTCAGTTCTTAGCAAAGGTCTCAAATTCGCTCCTACCTCCTCTTTTAATCCATTTCAGGCTTTCCTTGACGTAAATAAATTTGTCAGAAAAGCTACATTAAAAAGATTTTTCAATAATAAAACAGATGTACCACCAACTCCCACCCCCTCTCCACAAGATCATGGTTTTATCAATACACACCTAAGAGAAAAATCAAAGTTTTATCCATCACACTATAAATCTGCCCCTCTTATTTTATTTGAAAAATTTGTCCAAAAAGATCTGGAAAAAATCAAATATAATAAATATGATGCAAATAACCTAACAAACGCTGAGAGGAAGGCAATTAAAGAACTTCAAGAAGATAAAGATATCGTTATAAAATCAGCCGACAAAGGTGGAGGAGTAGTTATTCAATCTAGTGAAATGTATATTAAAGAAGCTTTAAGACAACTAGATGATAAAAATGTATACGAAAAACTCCCATCTGATCCTACAAATAATATCCAAATTACATTATCTACTTTTTTAAATAAAGGGTCTAATTTAAACATTTTAAACAAACAAGAATTTCATTTTTTAAACAAAGAATTTCCTATTACTCCTGTTATTTATTTCCTTCCCAAAATTCATAAAGATGAAAAGCAACCCCCAGGAAGACCTATTGTCTCAGGAATAGGGTCTCTTCTATGCAACCTTTCTCAATACATCGATACCCTTCTCCAGCCTTCAGTAAAATTAATGAAATCTTACTTGAAAGACTCAATGTCACTTTTAAATTTTTTAAACAAATTTAGCTGGAAACCTAATTTTATACTAGTTACATGTGACGTTCAGTCACTTTACACAATCATCCCGCATGATATTGGATGTCAGGCCATAAAAAGGACCCTTACTCTAGAAGACAATATTCCTTCCATCCAGATCGATTTTATAATAGAAGGTATTAATATAATTTTAAAAAATAATTATTTCTGGTTTTTAGATTCATTTTATCTCCAAAAGAGGGGCACCGCTATGGGTACTAGGTTTGCCCCAAGCTACGCTAATCTGTTCATGGCAGACTGGGAATCCGAAGCTATCTGGGGCAACCATGCTTGGCGGGCAAACCTGGTCTCATATTTTAGATACATAGATGATCTTTTTTTTATTTGGGAAGGACCAGAAGATGACCTAATTGTTTTTATAAATTATCTTAATATTAATGATAGGGGCATTATTCTAACACATGAATATAGCAAAGAATCTATTAATTTTTTGGACCTTAATATTTTTATTAAAGAAGGCCAACTCCACACAAAAACTTTTTTCAAAAAGGTGTGTGTTAATACAGCCATCGACAAAACTAGTTGTCACTACAAGCCTTGGCTTGAGAGTGCTCCAAAGAGCCAGTTCCTACGTCTCCGTAGGAACTGTTCAGAAATAACAGATTTTAATGAACAAGCTAATATCCTAAAAAATAAATTTATGGAAAAAAGATATTTAGAATCAGAGCTCAATAACACAATCAATACAGTTAAACAAAAAGAACGAAAAGATCTCCTGACTTATAAGAATAAAGAAAAGGATGAATCAATATCTCTTCCTATTATTTTTAACTTCAATAGCAAAAGTAATAATGTCAAAAAAATTATAAAAAAACATTGGCATATACTTAAAGAAGACGATATTTTAAACTCAATTTTACCTAACCAACCAAATATCGTGTTTAGAGGGGCACCAAATTTTAAATCCATTTTAACCACCAATTTTACTCGAGAATCGCCAGTTAGGGGTTTCTCTTTCTTCCCACAAACAAAAGGCTTTTATAAATGCAAACAATGCATAGTGTGTAGAACCACAGATCCATCTACCCCATCTAAAATTACTCAGTTTATGTCCAATAAGACCAAAAAAATTTATAATATTTATGATTTTATCGGCTGCAATACTAAAAATGTTATTTATCTGCTCGAATGCCCATGTGGTCTCCAATATGTGGGGATGACCACAAGGTGCTTAAAAACAAGATTGAGCGAACATTGCAGAAATATCAAAAATGGATACTTAAATCATACAGTATCCAAACATTTTATTATGCATAACAAAGATCCCAAACTTCTAAAATGTATTGGTATAAAAAAATGTTCTACCCCCTGGCGAGGAGGAGACATAAAAAAACTACTTGGGAAAATAGAAATGGAATGGGTGTATAACCTTAAGACCCTTATACCCCATGGCCTTAATGCAGACTTTGACCTATACAATTTTTTGTAACACAAAAGTATTTTACATGTCTGTTTTACACCAATGCCTTTTACCTTGCTCAAACTGTATTTTTATTTATTTATGATTTTCTGCATTTACAAAATTGTTTTATTATTTCTTAATTTATTTTATTTATATTTCATATACATGTGCCCCTTTATTATATGGCCCCACCAATTATATGTCCCTTTTAATTTTGCCATCTCTTTCTTATATAGAGCTCCCTTTTTGGGAACTTTTGTTTTCATGTCCCTTTAATTTGATCGAGCTTATCTTCAGCCGACTACATTTCCCACTAAGCATAGCGGCATTTTGTCCGAATACCAGAAGTGCCGTAAGTCACGTGCTTTATTTCATTTGCTGAATTTATGCTTTTAACACTTTCATTTTTACTAGCAGAGTGTCTAATGTATTTTAGTTTTTGCCCTCTCTGTGGGCTTTTGCTTCTATGTCCCCCAATATTTGGCAGCACCTATATTACACTCCTAGCCGCCATTCGCGGCTTACCAACTACATCTCCCATAAAGCATAGCGGCATATAGTCCGAAAACCGGAAGTGCCGCGCGTCACGTGCGCATTTTCAATCATTTAATTTATGCTTTTAAAACCTTCGTTTTGGTCATCAAAGTCAATTATGAGTGTTCTTAGACCCTATACTTTGGTTTTATTGCTGTATTTTAAAGTTTTTATACTACCAAATGTAACTTAATTTTGATTGGATGGACCATTTTTGGCGCCAAATTTAAACTCCTATATAATATAACTAGCCAGGTAATGTTTGCTATTCCATTTGATAAAGTCTGTTGACGAAACGCGTTATGGATATTTTATACTGTGTATTGTAATATTAAAGCAATTTTTGGTAATTTATTTGTGCCAACTATTCTTTTTTATAGTTTTATATACACATTACTTTTTTTATACCTGGCTTTTTAGTATATTTTAGTATATTTTTAGCATTTTACTACTATATACCAACACTGACTTCGGAAGTCTC
Organism: Pelobates cultripes; assembly: GCA_933207985.1. Lineage (NCBI taxonomy): Eukaryota > Metazoa > Chordata > Amphibia > Anura > Pelobatidae > Pelobates > Pelobates cultripes. Next base: position 45,685,782 of record OW240914.1, read on the forward strand.
CTGCACTCCAAGAAATCCTAAAGGTGGGGATTAATCCACCTATGCTGATACACAAGAGCAGTTGGTCTGCTCCTCATTTGTAAGTACGTTTTCATCTACTTATATTAAGACTACTTAAATAGTGAGCACTATCGGTTGTCTCTCTTTTTCCTTGTTTGAGAATTGGACACCACTGACGGAGAGAAACCCACAGCATATCCCACAAGCGGGGATTATACCGCTGTATGCGCTTCTATCCTAGAGCTGGACATAAGCTCTATTAAATGTGAGTTGTTTAATATTATCTTTCCATACGTCACTTTTGGAATTATACAATACTGCACTACTGGTCGCCCTTCTCTCTCCCCTTTTGTCTTTTATATGAGTGGAACCTATACAGCTTATGAAGACTTCACTGCTGCAACACTTACTATAAAGACTATCCGCAAGGACACTTAAGTTGAACTTTTATTTTTTATTTTTATCTATTACGTTGGACATTTTTTCTTAGTCACTCTATTTTTACTCTCTTATTGGCGCAGCCTTTTATTATTGTTTTTACTATGATTAGCATAGGCTGTTGTTACAAAGTCTATACATTGAAAATAATAAAATAATAATCACTAAATATAAAAACACACACAACAAAAATAACAGGGTATGTAGAAATATAATGAAATGTTGGTCTTCCACAAGGCTAACTGTTGCAAATGGCAGTGGAACAGCTGATGGAGCTTTTGGTTGTTTGCTGGGCTGGGTGTGTTTAAACTCAGACTGTTGCAAATGGCAGTGGAACAGATGATGGAGCTCTTGGTTGTTTCAAAGACAAACTTTTGAGAGTTTCCTCTCTTCTTCAGGTCTGAAGCTATGCTGATCAATCTGAAAGAGTTTAACACTTAAAACAACTGATATTAGAGAAGGGGAGGGAGGGGCAGGCCCGGACTGGCCATCGGGCACACCGGGCAAATGCCCGGTGGGCCGCGGTGGCCATGGGCCGAGGCCGGCAGGGGAGGTCCCAGGACATCCCCTGCCGGTCTATGCAGGGCTGGCACTATCCGAGCGCCGGCCCCGCTGTCTTCCATGGAGGGCCGGTGGGGAGATCAAAGATCTCCCTCACCGGCCCATTTAAATAGACCTGCGGCTGGGGAGGGAGGGAGAGGACCCGGCGGAGCTCTATCTTGCAGCTCCGCCGGGTTCCTCTCGCGAGATCCGGCACGTTGCCATGGCAACGACCGGATCTCGCGAGAGTGAACTCTAGCCCGCAGGCTAGAGTTCACTCACCACTGGACCACCAGGGATGATGTGAGTGTGCCGGTCCCCCTCCTCCCAGCTACCACGTGCCTGTCCCCCCCTCCCAGGCTAAAGGTAAGAGGGAGGGGGGGGATTTAATGCCTACTTAGTTTTTTTTTAATTTCTTTATTTACCCCCGTTAGTTTTTTATTTACCCCCCCAACACACATTTATACACAGCACTCTCACACTCATCACACTCTGCACTCTCACACACATCATACACAGCACTCTCACACATCATACACAGCACTCTCACACACAGCACTCTCACACACATCATACACCGCACTCTCATACACACATCATACACAGCACTCTCACACTCAGCACTCTCACATGCATCATACACAGCACTCTCACACTCAGCACTCTCACACACATCATACACAGCACTCTCACACACATCACACTCTGCACTCTCACACACATCATACACAGCACTCTCACACATCATGCACAGCACTCTCACACTCAGCACTCTCACACACATCACACTCAGCACTCTCACACACATCATACACAGCACTCTCACACACATCACACTCAGCACTCTCACACACATCATAAGTACAGTACCTCACACACACTCCAGCACTCTTACACACATCATACACAGCACCTCACACCTGTAGCACTCCTCACACACTCAAGGCTACAGCACTCTACACTCAGCACCTCACACACATCATACACAGCACCTCACACACATCATACACAGCACCTCTACACTCTGCACTCACACACATCATACACAGCACCCTCACACACATCATACACAGCACCCTCACACACATCATACACAGCACTCTCACACACATCACACTCTGCACTCTCACACACATCATACACAGCACCCTCACACACATCATACACAGCACTCTCACACACATCATACACAGCACTCTCACACACATCACACTCTGCACTCTCACACACATCACACTCAGCACTCTCACACACATCATACACAGCACCCTCACACACACACCCCACCTCACACAGCACCCACACCTCACACACAGGATCCATCACACACACATACCAAAACTCTCACATACACACACACACAACCCCCCGATACACTGCATCACACAGATACACAATACTTCCAAACATATTTATATAATATATATATATATACACAGCACCCCTCACACACACACACAGCACCCCTAAACACATTTCATTCCAGACACACACACTAGATCCTCTACCCAACTCTGGATCATCTACACACATACACACACTAGATCCCTATATACACTCTGAATCCTTTATACACGCACGCTCACTAGATCTCCTATACATAGGCTGGGTCCTTCACACACACACACACACACACACACTCTGGATCCCCTATACGCACACTAGATTCCTTGTAAGCAAACACATACTACATTCCCTGAACACACACTGTCTACAAACACTACATCACCTATATACACACACACACTATAGCCTGTATGCACACACTTGCTATATCCCCAATACACACATTCTCTACAGCCCTAGCCACATATGCATCACATTACACCACAAACACAACACGACCAAAACCGACCTTATTACACAATACCACACCACGACCAGCTCACTCTGCACACACGCAATACCCCAAGCAGGCTCCAAACACATGCACAATACTCTTTCCTGGCCCTTTTGTCTCCAGGTATCCATTTATAGAGACACCAGAGACAAGTTGCAAGGAAACACAGTGCAAGCATGTTATTAAATTTGCTTGCACTGCACAGGACAAATACAGGGCTTTTTTCCCATGCTAGAGCTCTTCAGCAGAGCTCTGTGCATGGTCTGCCCTGGAAGAGCATTGAACCAACATGCTCACTTTGAGAGGGGGCGTGTTTGTCATGAGTGATGACAAAACACACCCTCTCTGCCCCGCCCCCTTCTTAATGGGCCACTGTGATGAAAAAATGCCCGGGCTGAATTTTTTTCCCAGTCCGGCCCTGCATCCTGGGGATGTAACTTTTGCCCATCAGTCAGTGTATGTTACTATTACCTATTTTATCTACCTTGGAAGGATGAAGAGCCAAGTTAACCCTGCTGGGAATTAAACCTGTGACCCCCAAGTGCATTAGCCCACAGAGCTATTTCACCGGCCAATATAATTGTATTAGCAAGTAATTGTTCGCTCATTTCTTCATTGGTTTGTTGATTTACACAAACCATTAGATAGATTTAAAACAAGGAACTTTAGTGCAGAGTACATCAATGTAAGATGCAATTTGCACATCGATAAGGGGAACCACCAGCCCCCTATACTATCTGGGGAGGCACCTTGTGAATGCTCTTCTATTTCCATCATCTTGTGAGTGCATCCATTTAAAGCGCACAATTTACTGTATTTACTGTATTACACTATTGTGTTTTTTTTCTATATGTTCTCTCTTTAGACTGTACAGCCGTATCCCATTTCTGTCTGTGGTTTTATGAATTTGCACAAAGGCAGGTTGTGCACACAGTATATTACAGGACTGTATTGTGCTCACACAAGAATAAAAACACAGAACTAAACGCAACTTACACGCTACAGCAAAGAAAACCAAAAAACATGCTTCAGGAAAAGTTCGTCATCTGGGAGCCAAGCTCACATTGCTGGAAACTGTAGGAGATACATTTATACCATGTCTTTCTACCCATTGATTATCTTCTGCATAAATATAAGATGCAGCCAGCATGTAGAAACATTCACACAAGGGAGAACTGTCAGGAGGGAGCTTTGTTCTGCCACGGACCATTCAATATGTCAATCATTACTCCCTTATTACATTATTGTTTCATGTATGAGAAAGGCGAAGACGATGTCCTACTAAAACACGATATAGTATAAGCTGTCTATATTAGGAAGGCTACGGACTAAAACACCAAATTGGAGTGAATTAAAAATAAGGTCATATTAGCTGATTTATAAAAAGTACTGTAACTCAGCTATAGTCACAGACTGGTTATTACAGACATAAAATGTAAAATTCGGTTAATAAATCTCTCAGTGCTTAAAGAATATACGCCCACGTCATCAACTGAATTAAATATATTGTTAACTAGTACATGTTGTGCTAGTAAAGGTACAAGAAGTGTCCGGTGATCTTCTATGGAGGCAGTTAAACTGCCTCAGTTGAAGTACTAGCCCGCGTTGAAGATGGCCACTCTTTGGCACTGAGATTGATTATATTTTCTATGATGTTCAATCAGTGAAATAGTTAAACAAGTAGAAAGAACATTTAGTGCTTTTAGTAGACTTAGAATGTTATCATCGGAATAGTAACCATTACTACTTATCGCCATGACTCCCAATAATGCGCACACATATTTTTACTTTCATTTGGTATTGCAAAACAATGCAGCACAACGTAAAATGTATCCAACAAGCTAGTATCCACTAACCCTTCTCTTTGATCAAGAGTTGTATTTGTGCCTTTAGAGAAACACATTTCTCTGCCAAGGCGTCTTTCTGACCCTATACATCTCTGTAAGAGGATTTAAAATGGCGGTTATCTCCTCCCGTACAGTAAGCAAGTTTGAATGAGAAACTTTATTAATGCTCTCTAGCGAACAGGAAAGGAGGAAGGGGGGGCTCAGAGAAGTCTGAATAGAACATAAATTGTAACGTGCCTTAGCAGCTTACAAAGCCCTTTATAGTACTATAGTTAGTTTATCAGTACATGCTATATGAGGGCATTATATCCACATACACACTCATTTTGTATTTCTGTGCTATTTTTATTAAACTGCATTGCCAAAACCGCCATCATAAAACTTCCTAATACCCATAAAAAGGAATTAGACAATTGTATTTCAAAATTTTTGCCACATCTACTCTGAGACAAAAAATTGTTTTCTGTTTGTATGCTACTATTTCAGACCCTATCCCTATCTCTAGGTACAATATAATCCCAAAATAATTTTAACTCCCCAAAGATTCTGTAAAGAATTAACGCACAAATGAAAATGTGAAATGGTGTAAATGTACATTAGTTAGATTTTTATGTATCTGAATAGATGTCTGTGTGGAAGACATATCCGCGAGCTATACATTCCATTAATCAAATAAATGTTGTGCTATTATTTCAAAAGAAAACATGCTCGGAGGTCAAGGGGTTATACAGGAAAGAATTTCATCGGAGCCGTCAGAGACATCTTTGTTTTCTTCCATCTTTTTTAACTAGCAATTTCAGGGAAATAACTAAAAACAAGCTTGAAGTTTTACAGCGTATTTAAATTACACTGAAAATAGAGGGGGAAATAAATAAAATAAAAATAACGAGAGCAAAGGGAATTGAGGCCCCTGTGAAAAAAAAACCTCTACCTATTTACATAAATATATCACTTCATTTATGTTGGTTTGGACCCTTGAGCTTAAAAAGGAGGAGTAGGTAATGGTTCGGAAGTAATACTTGTACATATCTGCTGTTACCTGCAGAAATAACTCTATTGTTAGAACGACGCACCAGTGGGACCAAAAGGCATCACGTCGATATAAATATATTGTTTTGAGAACTACACAAAGCAATTTCATTGCTTGCGTATAAATGCATTTCATTGAACCGTTTTAGCAGAAACCATTGCACTTTAAGCATTAATAATTTTTGTAGATTTTCCTTATTTTTGCACAAATGCCACTTTATTTCCTTTTTGTGGTACTCTAAACAATATCCGACAATATAAAATGTAGCATATAATATATTTTTTAAAAGTACGTGACTCAAGAATTATTATAGACGTGTAGTGTGTTGTAGGCTCTTTTCCTGCAGAGGGCACTGTGTTACTCTTTTTGCACAGAATTTCCCACCTCCACCCTCATCCAAATATAGTCTACAACAGCTCCAGATTTTGAAAATACCCCACATTCATGTTTCTTAGTTTGTTTAAGGACTGAAATAAGAAAACAACTATTTCAGGAGCAATATTTTAAATTCTACAGATTTTATTCCACCCTGGTTAGACAGTTTGCAATGGTTTGCAAGCACTATTAGGAGAAGAACGAGTGCGGCAATAAAAGGATATAAAAAGGCTTGGCGTTAGTAAAGAAAGAAAAAAAAAATTAAAAATCCATTTTTTAGGGGAAATGTATTGACATTTTTTATAATTTCCCTCTATCTTTCACACTTATCGTTGCAATTTATACAGAAATTGGATATGGGATCATTAGAGACCTGAGGGATCACTATCGCCAGTGGGCCCTGTGGCTGTCCTTAGTAAATAAACCAGAGGTTATCTTTAACGTTTAACAATCACAGAGCACTATCTCCCTCTCTGTAGCTGAATCAGTCCTTTGACAGTCTATCATGGAACTCATTCAATCCTCGTGGTCTGGTCACACGCTCATAGAATACACTAAACACCAAATTAAAAAAATTCACACTACAAAAATCTAAGCTGGTTTTAGTTTAAAAAAAAATATATATATATATATGTTTTAACTTTATTAGCTAAACCCTTACTGCCCCTTCCCTTCCCTCTAAACTGCAGGTTTTTTATTTTTGCTACAATAATACAGCTTTATGTGGTGCACAACAAAGGTTTCTGGGAGTTGCAGTTCAACTGGTAGAATTCTCTGTAAACATCAAAGGGGTGAATACTTTTAGAAGGCACTGCATAACGTTCTAGTTTACACCATTATAATCTTTCTGAAATCAGGCCAATTCTAAGGAATGGATTGACGTTTACTCTATGAATTTTAAGTTGAGTAAAGCGTTTATGTTAATGTATGTGTGGTGAGTTCTCAGGGGATGCTGGAGTAGAATCCTCCAAGAATGGTTCTACTGTGCAGTAAACAAGTAGATTATTTAGTAAGGGACCAACTGTTCAAGACCATGTTAGTGTTGTTTTGGGGGACACTGAGAACAGTGGTGTTCTAACTGAGAAACGGGGTTGAGGGCGGTTTATCCCAGTAGCCAGAACAGGCTCTGCCGCTGTCTTGTGACTGCCTAACACTGGGGTATGCAACTTGTGGCACTCCGGATGTTGTGGACTACTTCTCCCATAATAGCCTTACAGCAATAATAATGGCAAAGCATCATGGAAGATGTAGTCCACAGAAACTGGGGTGCCAAAAGTTGCCTACCCCTGGCCTAGCAGGCAGTAATGGGGATGCTGGGATTTCTTGGCACTGAATGTTCAGCTCCTTTGCGCACCTTATACTGGTGATGGTAGCTGGGATGTGACACCAGCACAAGCATCAGTACGGGACTGCAGAAAGTGGGACCTCAATAAGTAGAGATGAAGTTCCTTTCTGTTAATGTTAGCAGAGAGAGGCTGGGTGGATCTCATTGTTACCCCTCTCCCTCAAGAATAAAGGTTAAAGGGACACTCCAAACACCTAAAGCACTTTAGTTTGCTGAAAAGTTTTATGTGTTAAGAATGTGTCCTCAGAGAGCTCCTTGTAAATCTTAGGATTTCATACAGTTACCTATACCCCTGGCTCTTTTTCATGGCCTGGCTCAGAGACCCTTACACTCTAAAACAACTGACCGGCTTGGGGGTGCTTCCAGCGGTCATTTAAAGATGTCCAGATGGATTTCTCAGCCGCTAGGAGTGAGGCCTGGCGGGCGCTGTGCAGGGGAGAGGCGCATACCCACTTCATCACCAGAGAGCGTTGTCCAGAGCTATGTCCAAGCTGGATGCAATATTTGAAGATTTCTGGAGGAAACTGAGTCTTAGGCAGTACATGCCTGCTCCACAAATATCACAAGCTCACCTGAAAGTAGGCACCGACAGCACAGGAACTGCCCTGTGGCTTCAGGCCATCAGAGAGCCTGCCAACGGCAACAAGGACCGATCCGACAAATCTCGTGAAGAGCTGGGTGTAAGCCTGCATCAGAGCCAAGCACACACAAGGCTGGTCTGTGGTGCCCACGACGAACAGCAGCGGGGAGGGGAGAGCAGAAGATAGCAAGGGAGATGCCCTACCGCAGGATTGCCACACCAACACCACCAGTGCTGAACTGTACCATTTTGAGGGACTGTGTCCTAATCTTGGTGGGCATAGGTTGAATGGAGTGCTGAATTTCTTGCTCATCTCCCCTCATAACTAGCCTGGCTGAATTCTGGCGGAGCTCTGGTTTGATTGATAACACATTTTCTTTGTATTGTTTCATGCTTCTTTCCACTTTAACTGTTCACTTTGTGTGTTAATCTATAACCTATGTCTTCTCTTGTTCTGGACAATCGCTTGGACTAGGTTAAACAGCTGTCACTGAGCATGTTACCTACCTACTATGTCAATCTTAATATGCTGCACTTGTGTGCATACTGTTGTTTTGTCATGCAACTGCAAAACAAAACGAAAAAAAAAAAAATATATATATATATATATATATATATATATATATATATATATATATATATATTAAGGAAAGCAAAAATTTTTTTTGAATATTTGCTTACAAGTTGTCTCTAGAGCAGCGTCTCCCTATTGGTGTTCTGCAGAATCCTAGGGTTCCGCGAAAACACAATTGGTGTACCACCAATTTTTTTTTTAAATAAAATGGCCGCGGATGGCGAGGGAGCAGTGGGCAGTGATCTCCCTGCTCAGCTCCCTCGCTCGCACAGCAGTGATGCCGAAGCCGGAATATGACATCACTAAGAGGCGCACAAGGGAGCTTAGCAGGGAGTTTACTGTTCCCTCACCGCCCGCATGCCAGCCGCTCAGCAGCCCCACTGGACCCAGGGACCGAACACTCAGCCCAGCAGCCCCACTGGACCAATGGGACATAGAGACTCTATGCAAGCACTCCCAAAGGTAGGGGGGCTAGGTGGAGTAAAATAAAAAAATTAGGGGGGTGGGGCCTGACTGCAGAGCGGAGCAGACGCTGTTGCTGCTGCTCCTGCATCTAACCTTACCTATTGCCGATTCTCGACGAACAGAGGCTGTGACCCGATTTCTTGAGGCTTCTAAGCGATAGAGGACACCGAGACCTGCAAGATGACACCACACAAGTGGATCTTCGCACCGGTTCTGACCCTCCCGGGATTACGGCCTACAAGCATGGTGGTGGTGGGGAGACGGCTGCTCTCCCACTGCTAAAACACACAGCAAGGCAAAGTTTGAGCCTCCGTTCCCCCCCCATGGACCGGTGGGGGTTATCCCGTTCCCCACCAAAGTGACACACGCTCCGGGCCCAGCAACATGGCGGAAGCACCGCAACTCACGTGACCTGTACCCATGCAACCACAACCCACAAGCCTGGACTCGATATTCCAGCAATTTTTGGAAAACCTGGAACAACTCCTCGCAAGGCCCCCTTTGACACACGGAGGTACATCACGGGGGTCGGGGAAGTGGAGGCGGAGCGAGCCTGTCCTGGGCATTACATACCCTCCTGCACCAGCATTGAACACAGACCGCCAACCCGGGCCAGGGATCACCAGGAGGCTAACTCTGCAGCATCGGCCACATCATCGGAGGCCCAACCGCCGCTGGCGTTGACGAAACACCGCGGCTCTCTGAGGAGCCCACGCAGGGAAAAACTCGGCCTCTACGAGCACCCGACTTTGTAGCACCAGGATGCAGACCCCACACAGGGCCTGGGGCCAGGGGGAGGCTCTGCCGCCTTCGCACCTCCCCCGCACTCTACAGACTCTCCAAGTATCAACCCTCACAATGACACGGGAGGGGATCGGCTGACGAAACGGCCGGCGACCTGAGACAGGGCCTGGGAATGTGTTCTCCAACCAGACCGACATGTAAGGGGAACCGCACCGCCACTGCTGAGCACCGCTAGACCCTCATAAGTGGACACTATTAGAGATCAATGGATGTCTGCTTATTGATGTATCATAACTAATGTAGATCCCCAGAACTGCAGACACCCCCAACATAACATAACATGCGTGTTCCATGGTGGCAATTAGCCTGATACTCAACTACTGTAGCGACATATTGACTGTTCAGTTTTGTGCCTCACAGCTATGACACCTACCTTTAACATATTTGAGCAGGCATACATGTCTAATGACACAAGCTTGATACCCTAATGCGCCTCACCGCTTTAGACACACTAATTCAGCTTGTAACACATCTAGCTATTTAGCACATAGCTTGATTAATCTGTTATATTGTGCACACGAAAACTACTATTTGAGCGATCTTATTATTCCTTGCACCCATTTCTTAAACAATTGCATGTGTTATTCTGTTTATTTGACGTATAAACAAAAAATTATATATATATATGGCAGCCCTTCTTGGGAGTGTATTACACCATCCTGATTTCATTAACTTGTATTACCCCACGATGCCTCCTCATTTTTATTCTGTACCCTATAACGCAAATGCCATAATAAAAGAAAGATTTACCCCCCCCAAAATGAAAATTTTTTAATTATTTGTGTGTGTCAAAGAGTATACTGTATGTGTGTATGTCAGTGAGTGTGTGTGTTTGTCAGTGAGAATGTATATGTGTTTGTATGTTTGTCTGTAAAAGAGCATGTGTGTTTGTCAGTGAGAGTGTATGTGTATCTGTCAAAGAGCATGTCTGTAAAAGAGCATGTATGTCAGTGTGTGTATCTGTGTGTCAAGGTTTGTGTATGTGTCACTCTGTGTATGTGTATCTAAGTGTGTATGTCAGTATGTGTGTGTGTGTTTATGTGCCAGTGTGTATCAGTGTGTGTATATGTAACTGTGTGTCTGTGTATTTGTGAGTCAAGATGTGTGTGTCAGTGTGTATATATGACACTGTGTGTATGTGCCAGTGTGTGTATCTGTGGGTGCAAGTGTGTGTATATGTAACTGTGTGTCTGTGTATTTGTGAGTCAAGATGTGTGTGTCAGTGTGTATCTGAATGCCACAATGTGCCAGTGTGTGTGTGTGTGTGTGTGTGTGTGTGTATCTGTGTGTCAGATACATGTATACACACACACACATATACACACTGACACAGAGATACATACACTGGCACATACAAACACAGATACACACACTTTGACACACAGATACAAAAACACACTCTGTGTGTCAAGGTGTGTGTATCTGTGTCAGTGTGTGTATCTGTGTGGTACTATGTGCCAGTGTGTGTGTGTATCTGTGTGTCAGATTCATACACACTGGCACATACAAACACACATACATACACCTTGATGCACAGACACATACAAACACAGATACACACACTTTGACAAACAGATGCACACACCTTGACACACAGATACATACATACACAGATACACACTGTGTGTCAAGGTGTGTGTATCTGGGGGGAGTTCCACAATGTTGATGCACTATGTCAAAGGGTTTCACATGAAAAATTAATTGGGAACCCCTGCTCTAGAGCAATACACCATGAAATTTGTTAATCTGTAAAGGTGTACGCGACAGACACTTTTATAAATTATACTGGTTACACCGGCATGGCTTTTCAAGCAGACAACAGGTTCTGTTAC
>OW240914.1:45697551-45839558 GCA_933207985.1 Pelobates cultripes
GCCAGCCTCAGGGGGGCCCTGGGGTGGTCGGCTCCTGGGCCCCCCAGGGGAAGAGGCTGGCCCTGGGCGTACATACCGGCGACCCTGGTATGTACGCCAGTGGTAATTATGTAGCAGAGAAGCCTCCCTGTTTCAGTGCTCGATGATTGAGCCTTGTGTGTTGTATTTATCAGTTCTCTCCTACAGCTCCACCTGCTACACATCTTCAATAATTCCTCCTTCTTTCTGAATAACATTATTCATCCCCCTGTTACTGGTTTCTACCCTCCTGTAAATCTAAATACTCACTTCAGACCCTGGCTAGTGAACCTCAACTTCTCTTCTCGGGAACTCCATACCAAGTGGCATAACTACCGCAGTCTCAGGGTTTGCAGCTGCGACCAGGCCCATCACTCCAGGGGGCCCAGCCACCCTGCAAACCCCTGCGACAGCTGTGCCTGCCGGCTAAATAATGCGGCCAAGGCACACGCAGTATAACTGCCGGAGCTGCATTGAAGGGGCCCATCAGGTGGCCCATGCTGTTAGGGCCACCCAATGGCAATGAATTTCCAGGGAGCCCGGTCAGCGCTGCGATTCTTTAATAGCGCCACCAGCCATCCTCTGATGATGTCAGAGCTGGGAGGAAGTGACTGCCCCGGTCACTCCTCCCAGCTTACACCAGGACTGGCGCGGAAGGAAGGAGAGAAGGGAGTCAGAGTGGGAACTCTGACTCCCATCAGTCTGAGCCACCACTGGACTCCAGGGAAGACACACTGCTGCATATAAAAGGTAGGAAACAGGAGGGTGACTAAAATATTTTGTATATGTGTCTGTATATGTGTGTGTGTTTGTATGTATGTGTTTTTCTTTGTGTACGTGTGTCTGTATGTGTCTGTATGAATGTGTGTCTGTATGAATGTTTATCTCTATGTGTGTATGCATGTGTCTGTAAGTATGTGTGTGTGTGTATGTTTTTCTGTCTGTATCTGTGTGTCTGTTTGGATGTGTGTCTATATGTGTGTGTGTGTCTCTGTATGTGTGTCTGTACGTGTGTGTGTATGTCTGTCTGTGTGTCAGTATATGTGTATCTCTGTGTGTGTCTGTGTGTGTGTCTATGTGTCTGTCTGCATGTGTATCTGTTTGTCTGCATGTGTGGGTGGTGGCAGTATGGGAGGGTAAGGATTGACATATGGGGGAATGGCGGGGTAGACGTATGGGGGCAATTTTCGCACTGGGGCAATGATAAGGCTATAAGGTTGCCATTAAGAGTATATAGCCTTATCATTATTAACCCATCAAACTATTCTTTATGTTTGTTATTTGTGTGTTGCATTCATCAAAAAGTTTATACAAATTCTGCTGCAATTATTATAGGTGCAAACCTTCGTAATTAATTTGTGTGTGTCTGTCTGTATGTATGTATGTGTCTGTATGTGTGCCTGTCTGTATGTATGTGTCTGTCTGTTTGTATGTGTGTGTCTTTGTATGTGTGTGTCTGTCTGTATGTGTCTGTCTGTATGTATGTATGTATGTATGTGTCTGTCTGTCTGTGTGCCTGTAAAACAATATATTTATATCGACGTGATGCCTTTTGGTCCCACTGGTGCGTCGTTCTAACAATAGAGTTATTTCTGCAGGTAACAGCAGATATGTACAAGTATTACTTCCGAACCATTACCTACTCCTCCTTTTTAAGCTCAAGGGTCCAAACCAACATAAATGAAGTGATATATTTATGTAAATAGGTAGAGGTTTTTTTTTCACAGGGGCCTCAATTCCCTTTGCTCTCGTTATTTTTATTTTATTTATTTCCCCCTCTATTTTCAGTGTAATTTAAATACGCTGTAAAACTTCAAGCTTGTTTTTAGTTATTTCCCTGAAATTGCTAGTTAAAAAAGATGGAAGAAAACAAAGATGTCTCTGACGGCTCCGATGAAATTCTTTCCTGTATAACCCCTTGACCTCCGAGCATGTTTTCTTTTGAAATAATAGCACAACATTTATTTGATTAATGGAATGTATAGCTCGCGGATATGTCTTCCACACAGACATCTATTCAGATACATAAAAATCTAACTAATGTACATTTACACCATTTCACATTTTCATTTGTGCGTTAATTCTTTACAGAATCTTTGGGGAGTTAAAATTATTTTGGGATTATATTGTACCTAGAGATAGGGATAGGGTCTGAAATAGTAGCATACAAACAGAAAACAATTTTTTGTCTCAGAGTAGATGTGGCAAAAATTTTGAAATACAATTGTCTAATTCCTTTTTATGGGTATTAGGAAGTTTTATGATGGCGGTTTTGGCAATGCAGTTTAATAAAAATAGCACAGAAATACAAAATGAGTGTGTATGTGGATATAATGCCCTCATATAGCATGTACTGATAAACTAACTATAGTACTATAAAGGGCTTTGTAAGCTGCTAAGGCACGTTACAATTTATGTTCTATTCAGACTTCTCTGAGCCCCCCCTTCCTCCTTTCCTGTTCGCTAGAGAGCATTAATAAAGTTTCTCATTCAAACTTGCTTACTGTACGGGAGGAGATAGCCGCCATTTTAAATCCTCTTACAGAGATGTATAGGGTCAGAAAGACGCCTTGGCAGAGAAATGTGTTTCTCTAAAGGCACAAATACAACTCTTGATCAAAGAGAAGGGTTAGTGGATACTAGCTTGTTGGATACATTTTACGTTGTGCTGCATTGTTTTGCAATACCAAATGAAAGTAAAAATATGTGTGCGCATTATTGGGAGTCATGGCGATAAGTAGTAATGGTTACTATTCCGATGATAACATTCTAAGTCTACTAAAAGCACTAAATGTTCTTTCTACTTGTTTAACTATTTCACTGATTGAACATCATAGAAAATATAATCAATCTCAGTGCCAAAGAGTGGCCATCTTCAACGCGGGCTAGTACTTCAACTGAGGCAGTTTAACTGCCTCCATAGAAGATCACCGGACACTTCTTGTACCTTTACTAGCACAACATGTACTAGTTAACAATATATTTAATTCAGTTGATGACGTGGGCGTATATTCTTTAAGCACTGAGAGATTTATTAACCGAATTTTACATTTTATGTCTGTAATAACCAGTCTGTGACTATAGCTGAGTTACAGTACTTTTTATAAATCAGCTAATATGACCTTATTTTTAATTCACTCCAATTTGGTGTTTTAGTCCGTAGCCTTCCTAATATAGACAGCTTATACTATATCGTGTTTTAGTAGGACATCGTCTTCGCCTTTCTCATACATGAAACAATAATGTAATAAGGGAGTAATGATTGACATATTGAATGGTCCGTGGCAGAACAAAGCTCCCTCCTGACAGTTCTCCCTTGTGTGAATGTTTCTACATGCTGGCTGCATCTTATATTTATGCAGAAGATAATCAATGGGTAGAAAGACATGGTATAAATGTATCTCCTACAGTTTCCAGCAATGTGAGCTTGGCTCCCAGATGACGAACTTTTCCTGAAGCATGTTTTTTGGTTTTCTTTGCTGTAGCGTGTAAGTTGCGTTTAGTTCTGTGTTTTTATTCTTGTGTGAGCACAATACAGTCCTGTAATATACTGTGTGCACAACCTGCCTTTGTGCAAATTCATAAAACCACAGACAGAAATGGGATACGGCTGTACAGTCTAAAGAGAGAACATATAGAAAAAAAACACAATAGTGTAATACAGTAAATACAGTAAATTGTGCGCTTTAAATGGATGCACTCACAAGATGATGGAAATAGAAGAGCATTCACAAGGTGCCTCCCCAGATAGTATAGGGGGCTGGTGGTTCCCCTTATCGATGTGCAAATTGCATCTTACATTGATGTACTCTGCACTAAAGTTCCTTGTTTTAAATCTATCTAATGGTTTGTGTAAATCAACAAACCAATGAAGAAATGAGCGAACAATTACTTGCTAATACAATTATATTGGCCGGTGAAATAGCTCTGTGGGCTAATGCACTTGGGGGTCACAGGTTTAATTCCCAGCAGGGTTAACTTGGCTCTTCATCCTTCCAAGGTAGATAAAATAGGTAATAGTAACATACACTGACTGATGGGCAAAAGTTACATCCCCAGGATGCAGGGCCGGACTGGGAAAAAAATTCAGCCCGGGCATTTTTTCATCACAGTGGCCCATTAAGAAGGGGGCGGGGCAGAGAGGGTGTGTTTTGTCATCACTCATGACAAACACGCCCCCTCTCAAAGTGAGCATGTTGGTTCAATGCTCTTCCAGGGCAGACCATGCACAGAGCTCTGCTGAAGAGCTCTAGCATGGGAAAAAAGCCCTGTATTTGTCCTGTGCAGTGCAAGCAAATTTAATAACATGCTTGCACTGTGTTTCCTTGCAACTTGTCTCTGGTGTCTCTATAAATGGATACCTGGAGACAAAAGGGCCAGGAAAGAGTATTGTGCATGTGTTTGGAGCCTGCTTGGGGTATTGCGTGTGTGCAGAGTGAGCTGGTCGTGGTGTGGTATTGTGTAATAAGGTCGGTTTTGGTCGTGTTGTGTTTGTGGTGTAATGTGATGCATATGTGGCTAGGGCTGTAGAGAATGTGTGTATTGGGGATATAGCAAGTGTGTGCATACAGGCTATAGTGTGTGTGTGTATATAGGTGATGTAGTGTTTGTAGACAGTGTGTGTTCAGGGAATGTAGTATGTGTTTGCTTACAAGGAATCTAGTGTGCGTATAGGGGATCCAGAGTGTGTGTGTGTGTGTGTGTGAAGGACCCAGCCTATGTATAGGAGATCTAGTGAGCGTGCGTGTATAAAGGATTCAGAGTGTATATAGGGATCTAGTGTGTGTATGTGTGTAGATGATCCAGAGTTGGGTAGAGGATCTAGTGTGTGTGTCTGGAATGAAATGTGTTTAGGGGTGCTGTGTGTGTGTGTGAGGGGTGCTGTGTATATATATATATATTATATAAATATGTTTGGAAGTATTGTGTATCTGTGTGATGCAGTGTATCGGGGGGTTGTGTGTGTGTGTGAGGGATGCAGTATGTGTATGTGAGTGCTGAGTGTGATGTGTGTGAGTGCTGAGTGTGATAGTGCTGTGTATGATGTGTGTGAGTGCTGTGTATGATGTGTGTGAGTGCTGAGTGTGCTGAGTGTGAGAGTGCTGTGTATAAATGTTGTGTGTTGGGGGGTAAATAAACAAATAAAAACCTAAGTGGGAATAAATATACAAAAAAAAAAATAAGGGGGGTAAATAAACAAAAAAACTAATCATGCATTATATCCCCTCCACCCCCCTTACCCTTAGCCTGGGAGGGGGAGGGGTCCGGCACGCTGGGGAGGGGTCCGGCACGCTGGTGAGTGGGGGGGTGGGGGACCAGCACTTGCACGCGATCCCTGGTGGTCCAGTGGTGACTCTCGCAAAATCGGGGCGTTACCATGGCAACGCTCCCGATCTCGAGAGGAGCCCGGCAGAGCTGCAAGTTAGAGCTCTGCCGGGTCCTCTCCCTCCCTCCCCAGCCACAGGTCTATTTAAATGGGCCGGTGAGGGAGATCTTTGATCTCCCCACCAGCCCTCCATGGCAAACAGCGGGGCCGGCGCTTGGATAGTGCCGGCCCTGCATAGACCGGCAGGGGATGTCCTGGGACCTCCCCTGCCGGCCTCGGCCCATGGCCACCGCAGCCCACTGGGCAAATGCCCGATGGCCAGTCCGGGCCTGCCAGGATGTACTTGGAAACCAGAGTGATCTAAATGTACCTTTCCTGGTTAAAATGAGTAGAACCATCCTCACATTCGTGAGGTTCATGTGCAAAAACAAAATGCCTTGATTTGCATTATACTTGACTTAAAATTACCTGTCTGCCAATATCCATACTCTAACACCTCCCCCTTCCCCCCTGTATCGCCATTCACCTGTCCTCCATTACCATTAATTCTGCCCCCACCACCTCCACAAGTTCCGTCAGTCTAGTCTCAATTCTGCCAACTCTGTTGTTTGGCAATGTGTATCGCGCACGTTCTTTAGTGTGATTTAAAATGTCTAGTGACATTGCGGCTATATCACACAAGCCAGAAAATGATTTTCCAACCTCTGGATTTATTAAACATATTTTAGAGCAGATAGACCCACGGCAGGGGAGGAACTGATATCTAGTGTACAGGGGGATGCTTGACATATGTGACCGGCTTTACCATCTCCTATATCATCATAGCTCCTCCGCACAAAAAAAGTGTCTTTGGAAATATTGTTTAATGCTGCCAGGTATACATGCTTTATAGGGAGATCCTCTCAGTGCACACACTGCTTTGTCTTTGAAGCACATTCCGGGCGCAGACTGCATTCTCTGTTTTTTAGGACTCCCTGGTGATCAGCGGGCTAACGACCAGACTTTCTTCTCTGTCTAGCGCTATATCTTATTAACCTCTTCCTGACGATCTACCACTAAGTTTTTGTGTGTAAATTTATATAGACAAAAACAAAAACAAGCTTTTGTTAAACAACATTTAAAGGGACAGTCTAATCACTATAACCACCAAACACAGTGGTTATATGCAAAAAAGGCTGTGAATATTGTCCCACATTTTTCTGTCTATTCATTTAGGATGCTTTGACTTAAGGTCTCTGAAACCTTTACCACTCATCCTTCGCATTGTTAACATTGTATTTACACTTCCAAATTACCAACATTAATTCCGGTCAACGTGGATGGTGGGGAAAATTCCATATTGCCAACACAGCTGGTGAGAGGGTGGTCTGTGGGTGCTGGAAAAATAGCTAAGCTGCCCATAGTTACTTCACTATGTAACCACTCCACTGAACTGCTGTTATGTAGCTATAGTGCGTAAATGTGTCCCCTTAAAAGAAAATGCCACTTACCATAACCACTACACACCACTATAGTAGTTATTGTTCAAGGAATGCACTGGCGCCCCCCAGTGTAAGTAGTCAAACTGTTTAGTGTAATGCCTTTTTAGAGTGTGTCACTGCTGCTCCACAGCCTCCTCTCAGTCTGAAGTTCTCCTCAGCTTTGACCCAAGTCTGGTGGTGCCCGGGTAGACAACCTTCAGCACTCCCGATTTTCTAGACTACATCTCGCATGATGCTTTGTCAGCACTAGGGCAGTAAAAGCATTATGTAAGAACATCTGGAGTATCGAAGCTTGCCTACCTCTGCCCTACAGCATGCTGTACCAGTTATCGTGTTTGGAGTGTCCCTTTAAACCTTCATTCAGCGTTAGATTCCATTATAAAGGAATAAGCTACTAATTGAACAGTAATTGTCTCGTAGATGTCAATGGGATAGCTGCAATTGAGAGGTGAATTTCAATTAGAAAATGTAAATAAAAAAATAAAAAATTAAAAGTGTTTAATAGATCACACTCTCGTGTTTTTTTCATGACATCAGTATCATATATATCACCAATTACCTTATAAATGGGAACTTTTGCCCAAGGCATGGACTCTGTGGTACAATTTCTCTCTCTGCGGGGAGGTAATTTTGGTTACACAGTTGTAGAAACCATCTATGCGCCCATAATGAACATGCAGCTGTGTATAAAGTCATATATATGTATATATACTGGTAATGAGCACACTACCCTGTATAATGATATCTAGCATCTATACCCTGGCAATGAACATGCTGCTTTCTATAATAGTATGTGCTATATATGCATTAGCAATGATCTCACTGCTCTGTATAATAAAAATAATATATAATATTCATACATAGATAATTAACATACTACACTATATAATATGTCTTTTGCCTATCCTTCCACAAGCATTTCCATTTAAAATTGCAATGGAAAGGCGGGGAATAAAACATACGGTGCATCAGAGCAATGCTGGAATTCAAAATATATATTTTTGTAGTGGATAGGGTAAGTATACATAGGAATAAAAGATGGTAAAACATAGACAAGGAAAAAAATTTAACTAAATAAAATATTAATAAGGATGCAGGTTCCCACAAATACCTTGGTTGATGAGGCTCAAGTACTTCAACCAGCCATTTTAACTGGATAAAGCAAAATAATATAATATAAAATATATTTAATAATTCACGTTAAATTGAGAAAAAAACATAAAATGTCTCACGGCCTATAAGTGTCCTCAAATGTGTATGAATTTGTATAGAGGTCAAGCTAGGGTGCTGGGAGTGTGACTACACCCAGCCTGAACCTGTACAGTAATATGTAGTGGTTAGGGTCCTTACTGCAGTTTATATTTGTATCTCTGATTTGATTCCTATGATAGTAATCACTATTTAATGATAGTGCTGTTTGTGGAAAAGCAATATGTAGAAACATAGAATGTGACGGCAGATAAGAACCATTCGGCCCATCTAGTCTGCCCAATTTTCTAAATACTTTCATTAGTCCCTGGCCTTATCTTATAGTTAGGATAGCCTTATGCCTATCCCACGCATGCTTAAACTCCTTTATGTGTGCAACAGAATGTGTGTGCAAATTGGTATATGAGAATTGTAGTGGGTGTTGTAGAGTATTTGCCTAGACTTATGTACGGGGATGTACATGTGCATATCACCTAACATTGGGAGGTTCAAAAGGCACGCCAGGTTGATTGACAGCCTCCCAGCTGGCCGCACTCAGGACACACCATGCACAGAGAGCAGCCAAATCACTGTGTGCATTACAAGCAGTAAGGGTCTTAATTGCACTTAGACTGTAATAAATGTGCATTGGTTTTGTTGATGTTGGCTAATTATGTGATCAATCACTTTTTACTTCCAGTGGGAATTACCAACAGAAATGCTACTTATAAAAACAGAGAAACACACACAGGGTTGTATTCGCTGAACACTGGATTGTAATAAATTGAAAAAGAAATTGCAAAATTTAGGCCAAAAAAAACAAGTATTTTTTTTTTTTGTCCAAGACATATTATTGTTTTGTATCAGACAAAAGGATATAACTGGGTCGGAGTTACAACGTCGACCACCTTAAGAAGTATCATGCAAGACAAATATATAACGGAAAAAAACAAAATAAAACTAGATCAAGAGTATTTCAAGCACTAATATTATATATAGGAGCAAAATGAATATTATACTTATATAACAATATGAGCCTGGAATTCTAGCTTTGCTCATGAGGAACCCATGAGGAACCAGTCAAATGCACGGTGGACCATGCACAAGGTAAGAAGCAGGGAGGGGGAATATATATATAATTGTCACAGCCAAGGAAGGTGTGACAATTTTTATATATATATATATATATATATATATATATATATACATTGACCAAATATTATAAACGCAGGCTGGCCACAATAAAATGTGCAGTTTTATCACACTGCACAATGCTGCGCATGTCGCAAGTTTTGAGGGAGGGAGCGTGCAATTAGCATGCTGACTGCAGGAATGTGCACCAGAGCTGTTGCCCGTGGATTGAATATTAATTTCTCTGCCATAAGCTGTCTCCTCAGAGAATTTGGCAGTGCATTCAACCAGTCTCACAACCGCAGACCACATGTAACCACCAGAGCCCATGACCTCCACATCCAGCATCTTCACCTCCAAGATCCTCTGAGACCAGCCACCCGGACAGCTGCTGCAACTATCGGTTTGCATAACCAAAGAATTTCTGCAGAAACTGTCAGAAACCATCTCAGGGAAGCTCATCTGCATGCTAGTCATCCTGACAGCAGTTCATCGACGTAACCGACTTGAGTGGGCAAATGCTCACATTTGATTGCATCTGGCTCTTTGGAGAAGTGTTCTCTTCACAGATAAATCCCGGTTTTCACTGTACAGGATAGATGGCAGACAGCATGTACGGCGTTGTGTGGGTGAGCGGTTTGCTGATGTCAACGTTGTGGATCGAGTGGCCCATGGTGGCGGTGGGGTTATGATATGGGCAGGCGTAGTTTATGGACAACAAATTTTATTGACCCATTGTTGTGTCATTTATTCACACCCATCACCTCATGTTGCAGCATTATAATGCACGGCCCCATGTTGCAAGGATTTGTACACAATTTAGTGCATGGCCAGCATACTCAACGGACATGTCACCCATTGAGCATGTTTGGGAAGCTCTAGATCGACGTATACTACAGCATGTTCCAGGTCCTGCCAATATCCAGCAACTTCACACAGCCATTGAAGAGAAGTGGACCAACATTCCACAGGCCACAATCAACAACCTGATCAACTCTATGCGAAGGAGATGTGTTGCAGTGCGTGAGGCAAATGGTGGTCACACCAGATACTGACTGGTTTTCAGACCCCCCGGCCCTCCCAATACAGTAAAACTGCACATTTTAGAGTGGCCTTTTATTGTGGCCAGCCTAAGGCACACCTGTGCAATAATCATGCTGTGTTTCCCCCTACCTTTCTGTGTGTCTCTTTGTTCCCCCCCAGCCCCTCCATATCTCTTTGTCCCCAGCCCCACTGTGTGTTTCTCCCCCTATCCCCTTTATGGGTAATTTTCGACCCCCCAGCCCCTTTGTGTGTCTCTCTCTCTTATCCCCCAGCCCTTCTCTATGTGTCTCTTTGTCCTCACCCAGCCCTCTGTGTGTCTCTTCGTCCCCCCAACCCTTATGTGTGTCTCTTTGTTCCCCCCAGCTCCTGTGTATGTCTCTTTGTCCCCTTGCAGCCCCCCTTTGTGTGCCTCTATGCCCCCCTCAGCCCTCTGTGTGCGTCTTCCCTAACTCAGACCTCTGTGTGCCTCTTTCCCCCTGAGCCTTCTGTGTGCCTCTTCTCCTCCCAACCCCCCTCAGCCCTCTGTTTGCCTCTTCTCCCCCCCTCCTCTAACATCTGTGTGCCACTCACCTCACCCCAGCTCACGTCCCTCCGGGTAGCGTGGCCAAGCCAGAGACTGGAGTAGAGGAGTTTCTGTTTCCTCTACCTGGTCTGACAGAAAGCTGCTCTTTGCTATAGCAAACACTTTCTATCAGACCGGGTAATGAATACAGAAGCTCCTCTACCGTGGTCTATGGCTTGGTCACGCCACATGCTGTGACTGGCATGAGGGGAGAGCACAGGCATCCGGAGACTGCGCCCCTGACCAGTGCACCCTAGGTGGCTGCCTAATCTGCCTAGCAGTTGCACCGGCCCTGTCTCCAGGAGAGTTCTGATAAATCTGTCATGATGCCCTCAGAGAAGCATTTGATTTGACAATGCCAATAACTAGGAAGAAAGTGTTGTGCAAATAGGAGGTGGATCTTGATTAGGTGCAGAAGCCAGTTCTACCACTAATGAAAAGTACATTTTTAGTGCTTAAGAAATATTTGTAGAAATTTTAGCAAATGGATATTTTTTATTTTGCAATGATTAATTATCCGGATTAAAAAATAATATAATGTATTTTGTTTTAAATGGATTTTTATTTTGTTTACAGTATGCTTGCATGCTTAATGCTAGGCGCGAGTATTAATACAACATTGCCTACGCAGAGGCTCAGTATTGCAAGCTGTGATACATGCACATGTGCCTACGCAGAGGCTTTTACAGTATAATATCCGCATTTCTTAAGCACTACTTAAGCATTTGAATGCAAAGTTGTGTATATACGCTACTGATTGCTTTGTGAGCCGATTGTTAACCCTATGCAATCAATTTTCCTTATAAGATAACTGCAAATATTAAATAACGTATGTTAAATTCACACAGTAGAAACTTTAAGGCGTCTAGTTATGTCGTATTTAAGCTAATGTAATAAAAGGAAAAATTTACAAATAAGTAAAAAATGTACATATAACATGCATTATAAATCATTACATGAATAAACGCTCTAGGGTATTCCTATTTACTTTTAAACTAAAAGCTGCATGGTCCGACGTGTAGCGCAGTTAATAAACTGAGTCTATACTCTGGTGTATAATGTGAGAAGCATATGTAGTTTCTGGCTGAGGCGTGAGCATGTAATTATCTATGCATTGATCGTGCTATTAAGTATGTAAAAGACATAGGCATCATCTAGTTTAAATGTAAAAGTACACTATTAGCTACATACCCAGTTAATTTAAGTAACTTAATCAATAGTTAGCAAACAAACTCTGCAGTGTCATTATAATTGCATGGTAAAGTCATTGTACCATAGTCCAATGTGTGTCATCAAGTGATATCATCATGCAGAGGTACGGGGTGAAATTATAAAATCATATAAAAATATATATCTATATTGTGGCAAACCTAGCCACTTTAGATTGTGCGGTTATATGTCTAAAGGTTGTCCTAGAAAGCTGGTCCAATTCTGTTAGTTTCTGTATTTACTTATAGTTTTTCAGGGCTCGGGCTCGGAGTCACGTTAGTCTGCTGCCATGCGGCTTGACGGCCCGGTTCCGCCCCCCTATGATGTATTTTGAACATAGCATTTCTCTTTAAAATTTCAGTCCATTTTTTATTGACTAAAATCAGGTGCTTAGTGAATAAACCTCTATGAATACGTGAAAATTAGACTTTGAAAAATAAGGCCCTAAATTGAATTGGCCGTATCAAGTAATACATTAATCTGACCACTAGAGGACAATAAAGTGCAGATCTTTTTGGAAAAGTACAAAGTTATGAAAAACATTGTCAAGTTGGGAAATAGTAGTTTATTTGTTAACTCTTAAATTGCTGGATCATTAATCAACCCATTCTAACATATCCCTGGCGGTAAAAAGCTCACTTGCAGGTTTCACAATAGATACAATGGAGTGCTGTACTGTCCTTGGCTACATAACTACTTTTCACAACTACATAAAATGTAATATGTACAGAGTCCCAGAAGTGACAGGGGAAATATCTATCTTTTAAATCATGCACCCAATTTAATAGATTGTGCCTACGAGATAGTACAGTGTGCCTGCAGTTTAATTATTTCGTGGCATGGTGGAGTCGAATGGTTCCTCCAATTACATCATTGGACCACTCCACCACTATTTCAGAGCCAAGGTAGCCAGGAGATAGGCAGGTGTTTGCTGAAGTGCTGGCCCTGCTGCCTACAATATATTTGTCTCTTGCACATGGTTCAGTAGATCGTGCACACAAGTAAACCATATTGTGCCTACGAAATAGTTAAAGTGTTCAAATGCGTTAACTACTTCTAAAGCACAATCTTTAAATCATGCACATGAGAGATCACAAGATAAAGATAAATAAAAATCTAATGCCACCTCTGGGACTTCAAGTATATGAATATGATGAACTATATTTCTGAGGAAGTGTTGTGTATGCTTGGTAAGTAGAATATAGCTGAGGAAAGGACAGACCGTGTTTGAAATCTCTCCCCAATTCAAGCAAAGAACAATGCATTCCATTAAAAACAGATTCTTTATTGCTTAAATGTAGCAGTTTCATGGTGATTTAATTGTGTTCGATACATTTACATAGCGCCACATAACTGAAGCATCCGGGTTTAAAGGGATTCTCCAGTGCCAACATAGACGTGCGCAGCCTGTTGCATTAGGGTATGCACCCTAAAGCACACACACACACGCCGCGTACGTACGTACGTACGTACATACATACATACACACACACATATATATATATATATATATATATATATACAAATATACATAGGTGCAGCGTGTGTGATTGTGAGCAGTGCAGCGTGTAAGGGGTGCAGTGTGTGTGATTGCGAGGGGTACAGTGTGTGTGTGATTGTGAGCGGTGCAATGTGTAAGGGGTGCAGTGTGTGATTGCGAGGGGTACAGTGTGTGTGTAATTGTGAAAGGTACAGTGTGGTGTGATTGTGAGGGGTACAGTGTGTGTAATTGTAAGGGGTACAGTGTGTAATTGTGATGGGTACAGTGTGTGTGATTGTAAGGGGTACAGTGTGTGTAATTGTAAGGGGTACAGTGTGTAATTCAGAGGGGTACAGTGTGTGTATGATTGTGAGTGGTGCACTGTGTGGGCGACAGGGGTTAGGGGGATGGAGGGGCAGTGACAGGGGGTAGGGAAGTGAAGGGGCAGCGGCAGGGTTGGGGGGTAGAGGGGCAGCGGCAGGGGTTGCGGTAGATGGGCAGCGACAGGGGTTGGGGTAGAGGGACAGCAACAGAGGTTGGGGGGTGAGGGACAGCGACAGGGGTTAGGGGGGCAACAGGGGGTTGAGGGGTGGAGGGGCAGTGACAGGGTGTGGGGTGAAGAAGCAGTGAGAGTGATAAGGGTGGAGAGGGCAGTGACAGGGGTTAGGGGGTGGAGGGGCAGTGACAGGGGGTGTGGGGGGTGAGGCAGTGAGAGGAGTAAGGGAAGGTGGAGGGGCAGAGACAGGGGTAGGGGGTGGAGGGGCAGAGACAGGGTAGGGGGTGGAGGGGCAGTGACAGGGGTTAGGGGGTGGAGGGGCAGTGACAGGGGTTAGGGGTAGAAGGGCAGTGACAGGGGTTAGGGGGTAGAGGGCAGTGACTGCTAGGGGGGTGGAGGGCAGTAACGGGTTGGGGATGGAGGGGCAGTGACAGGGTGTGGGGTGAAGAGGCAGTGAGAGAAATAAGGGGAGGGGAGGGACAGGGGTAATGGGGGTGGAGGGTCAGTGACAGCGGTTAGGGGGTGGAGGGGCAGTGACAGGGGTTGGGGTAGAGGGGCAGTGACAGGGGTAGGGGTAGAGGACAGTGACGGGGGGTAGGGGGGCGGAGGGGCATTGACAGGGGGTAGGGGGGTGGAGGGGCAGTGACAGGGGGCAGAGGGTTTAAATACCTTCCCTGGCTGACATCCATGACGGATGCACCGACCTTCCTGGAAACTTTGGGACTATCGCAAGCTGATGTGCCCTCCACCTCGGCATCACAGGCGGCAATGAGGGACCCTGCGTCCATACCACCGTTCGTCCCACGATCGATGAACACACAGGGCGCAGACAGCCCTGAATGAACACTTGTCTACACATGTGTTAATACATTATTTAAGTTCACTCTTATTTCTATGTTCATAGTTAATATCTGTTATATATCTCTAGCTGCTGCCCTATTGCTACCCTCTAATAGGACAAACTAATTTAAGAAATAGCCGGCCTGGTCGGATGACGTAGAGACCACACTACATGGCGGACCGAACACCCCCCCCCCGCCCCCGCAACCCCCTTGGTCAAGGGCTCTTAACCCGCACACGCACGACAGAGAACGCATAATTCACATCTCAGGCCTCCCGGCTCAGACCTCACACAGCGTGACAATTTTCTCTTAACCACATACACACATGATGTCTTAATCAATAGAGAAACTGACAGGTCACCATTACAAACCCATTGCATATCCCAGACACACTGACCCCATATAAGATTGTAATGTTGCACCTTGACAAAGCCTGATATATGTTACATGCCGTAAATTTTCATGAGAGCCTGCATGAGAGATCCGGGCCTATGGGTCGCAGGCCTGTAGAGCTGTAGGCCACTAAGTACACGAAGCAATAACCGTTGTCACATATACACTGCATATTATCCTAATACGTTGTTAACTGATTGTACCCAATACCTGCAATGTTGTGTTATACTTGTTACAAAAAGAAAAATGGAGGCTACTTTTTACGGAAGCTCGTCCCCCCTGACTGCGCTCAGGGCCGAGCGACTTTCCATTGTCATTCTTTATACTGTTTTGCGTAAATGCCTCACTAAAATAAAGATTTAAAAAAAAAAAAAATACCTTCCCTGGTGGTCCAGTGGGCGGTCTCTCTCTTCAGTCTGCAGCTCCGCCGGGAGTGAGCTGCAGACCACATGGTGAGTCTCGCTATCTCCAGTCAGGGTTACCACGGCAATGCTCTGACAGGCTGGAGATCGCAAAACACTTCAGTCTGCAGCTCAATCCCGGCGGAGCTGCAGACTGACAGGAGGGGCCCCTCACACCCGGCGGCATTGTGTGCAAGCCGCCGGGCTCCCTCATGTATCGTGTCCTTGGTCATAGACCAAGGCAGCACGGAGGTGTGATTAGGGTGTGCCCAGGCACACCTGGCACACCCTGGGCGCACACCTATGAGTGCCAGTAAAAAAACCCTTCAGTGACTTACCGGAGTCCAGCACCAATGTCCCTCGGCGCTGGTCAGACTCCACCCACTCTTTTCCCCCGCCGATTTCAGCCGATGGGGGAGACCTAATTCGCATGCGCGGCAATGGCCACATGTGCATTAGACTTCCCCATAGGAAAGCATTATTCAATGCTTTCCTATGGGGATTTCGGTGACGCTGGAGGTCCTCACATAGCGTGAGGACGTCCAGAGTCTTATAACACACTTTTTGTGTTCTAAGAACATGGAAGTCCCTCTATAGGCTTTCTAATAGACAGCCACTAGAGGAGGACTAAACCCTGCAAGGTAAATATTGCAGTTTATATAAACTGCAATAATTACACTTGCAGGGTTAAGAGTAGTGGGAGGTGGCACCCAGACCACTCCAATGGGCAGAAGTGGTCTGGGTGCCTGGAGTATTCCTTTAACCATCAGCAAACTGAATTGTAGCAAATTTAAATTAGAATTACACAAATTATGCAAAAATAGCTATGGTCACAGTTTAGCTATTTTTCCTTAAATTCTGTTGTTCATTCAATCTGGAATTGAAATAGGATTGGCAAAATTGACAATCCCAGCCAATCCAATACTTTCCCATAGGAAAGCATTGGGAGGCTATTGTGCAGTACCTCCATGCAGATCGTTGAGAAGCTGAACGTCAGCACTGACCCAGGAAGCACCTCTAGTGGCCTTCTGAGTGACTGCCACTAGAGGTGTCCCTAGGCAGCAATGTAGACACTACTTTTTTTCTCTGAAAAGGCAGCATTTACATGAAAAATCCTGCAGAGACTGACTATACTCACCAGAACAACTACATTAAGCTGTAGTTGTTCTGGTGACTATAGTGTCCCTTTAAAATTCAAATTTTTGCCGAGTTGACATTAAATTTGGGATTTGTTCACTAACACCAATGAATTGAAAACTGAATTGCAAAATTGTAGTCAAAATTGTCAAGGTGTTACTATAGCTCACCTGAATATTTTTTCAATTTTTATCATTTTATCTAATTTTTCATGGTTTTCAAATTGTCACAATTTGATGTTTAGTGAACTAACCCCTTTTGAGTTTTCACTTTAGTTCAGCTCACACTGCTAAATAAGGGTATGTTGTGAATTCGCATCATATAGTGTTGTTTTTATGATGACTTGTAACTTTTTTGCCTTAACGTCTAGATTATAAATGGTGCGGGCCAAAGGGTGCACAGGATGTTAAACTGGTAAAACAGGTCCTGGGGGCAAATTACATATAATTAGATTCCAGGAGACAGTCAATAAGAGCATACATTTGATGTGCGTATTGAGTATGTGAGAATTGCATAGTATACAAAGTAAATGGCTAGTGGAAAATCCATCTGGACTTGAAGGCCCCCTAGGGGTGCAGTGTCCATTATGTAAATCCATTTACGTTCTTCGTGTAGCTGAACAGAACACGGCAAATTAACATAAGAATTAATTAACCATTGAAAAGACACCAAAATGTGACCAACAGCAATGGAATGACAGGCTGGAGAACTGTGTGATTTACCAATCTCTAAGGCCTTGCTAGTTCAGCTAATGAGCCGGAGTTAGCGATGTGTAATTGGAATACTCCCTCTGTTATTTCCTATGTAAATGAATATGATGAAATGTATCCCCGAGGAAGTGTCATCTTTGCTTGATAAGCAGGGTATAACAGTGTTTCAAGCAAAGAACAATGCATTCCATTAAAACAGGCTCTTTATTGCTCAAATTGATTTCCTTCTGTGCATGCAACAATGTTTTACATCAAAGTTTCCTCTCACTGTGCAGACAGACAGTAAGTATTCTCACCCTGAAACCATGTTGTATACCCCAAGTACCAAACATGCAACCATGCATTGTAGCAGGCATCTCAAACTCTTCCGAACTACAATCCCCATGATTCTACAGCCACCTGTTGCATTTAAATAATTTTGGGAGTTTTAGGCCATCACCCCTGCATTACAGCATTAAGCAAATAATTGTCCTGGGTTTGTTTATAGTGCCAGATACATGGCGTTACAAAAAACAAAATCACTATAGCGTGCGCCAAAAATCCTTCATGAAGTCAGAATTAGGCCAGATCTATTACCAGCTACCTCAATCTGTACACTACAGTTGTAGAAAAGGCCTTCTGAGTAAGTTCTGTTTGTTTTTATTCATTTTTTGTTAAATTTGGAAAAATGTTTTTGTAAAAATGTGTTGAACTAGAAGTTCTAGTAAATCATTGAGTAACAAGTCAACCAATGACCAGATAAAACTCCAGAGGTTATCCAGTACACCCAGGACAGGTGGAAGCCCCACATAATATACCCACCTCTCTTGAATTTACTTCCCTTATGGATTCCTCCCAATTATCAGAGTATATAAGCTTCCACCATGGGACAAGTAAAGTTTCTCCTCTATACTCAAGTTG
Source organism: Pelobates cultripes (assembly GCA_933207985.1). Taxonomy (NCBI): domain Eukaryota; kingdom Metazoa; phylum Chordata; class Amphibia; order Anura; family Pelobatidae; genus Pelobates; species Pelobates cultripes. The sequence goes on from OW240914.1 coordinate 45,715,870, forward strand.
TGTGACACTGGAGACATGGAAACTCCACCTGCCACCCTTTCTGTTTTGCTTTGCTTCACTCCGAATCTTGAGGTTACTCAATGACGGAGAGATTCAAAGAAGTACTCAAGCGGCACCTCCGGTTTCTAAAACACACTTTTTAGAAGACCCAAGGACAGTAGAGGCAACATGCAGTGACGTTCAGGTTTCCTTTTCTTGCTTTATCGCAATGTTATTGTCTATAGCTCATCTCTCCTTCTGGACAACATAAAAGTTTGGTCAATGAAACATAAGACCCTACCAGGTCATCCATACCATCAGCCCAGTGTTATGGGACTGTGTAAGAACACCTTGTTAATCGGGTCCTGGAGATTGGTCTCAAAGCTCAGTTGAAACATACTTGCTCTATAGAAAATATCTAAACTCTAATTCTGCGGCCTAATCTCATAACTTTTGCCGCTACTGCCATGTTTGCCTCTGCACCTTGGCAAGTCTTCCCACATCATGTTGCAGAGCTTTTGTGCATTAGCTTAGGTCCACCCTATAAGTTCTTACCAATTATGCTCACCAACTATATCACCCAGGCCTGCTTTGTAGACAGTGCGGTCTAACTGTCTGCCCTCGCCTTCAAACCAATCTTGACCATGAGATTATAATTCCCATTTCTCAGGTATTTCCAGAACTCATCTCTTTCCTTCAATTTCTTTCTGAGTTTTGTTTACACTTGTGCTTCGACAAGTTTCCAGGGAGTGTGTGTTGCCCTAGGCGTTCTCTAGTAGTGATGTCACATAGATATGTGCTTCTGTCTGTAGTTAACATGCATCACATGTTTTTCTGCCACATAGCTGACTCTTTAAGGGAAATTCCAAGTGATTCACATATTTTAAAGGGTAACTGACACTTGTACAGTATTTCTAATAGTCTGTTTATGTGTCCCTCTGTGTAGCAAATATGTATTTGTGAGGAGTGAAAAGTAGAATTAAAGGGACACTAGAAACACCAGAACCACTGCAGCTTAATGTAGTTGTTCTGGTGTCTATAGTCTGTACCTGCAGGCTTTTTAATGTAAACAGTGCCTTTTCAGAGAAACATTTCTGCCTAGGAACACCTCACGTGGCAATCACTCAGACAGTCCAGTGCACAGTATGCAGCACGGGTGTTCAGCATCTGCACACGCTGCAGGGATATGCTGAATGTTCCTCATAGAGACGCACTGATCCAATGCATCTCTATGCTGCACATGTGCAATATCTCTCTGAAAAGGCCATGTTTACAGTGCTACACTGCATAGACAGGCTAGAGCCACCAGAACCACTACATTAAGCTGTAGTGATTCTGGTGGCTATAGTGTTCCTTTAAGCATCTCATAAAAAAGTAACACAGGTGATAGGTGAATTTCAATGTTGTATTCAACAGGATAAATTCCAGAGAAATGGCAGTACACCTTTAAAACATTGCATTGATTAGTGGTTCTTAAATCATTATTTTTTAAAATGTATTTGATGGATTGGTCAAGCAGCATTTTGACGACTGTAGCCAATCTTCTCTTTTCGGTGTGAACCGGGAATGGTAGGTCGCTGCCCAAAGAGATGGAGTGCCCCTCAAAGGTCACCGTGACAATCTCTCTAGAACGGTTCAGTATTGCGGTTATATCTCGTTACATCAATAAAATCACTAGGTGTTGCTGTAGGGGCTGTCACTGATTTGCGCACTTAGAAAGTAGCCTCTAAATTTAGGGGACATCAGAACTGTCTTTAAGGCCCATAGAGGCTATAATCTTCTGCACAGATGATTATAACTCTTTCTGGCACCCCTCTTATGCAGACATTGTGGCGCTGATGCCTGGATTCTAAGGAGAGCACTGTCTGTTGTAGCTTATGGACCTGGGTTGCAAGTCCTTTCAGCTGACTTTTAGTCTTGCTGTGTTGTTGGCCCCGTGAGGCCTCCCTCTCCTCTACTGCCTGTACCTACCTGCAGATTTCACTGATGTTGACTTGAGTCTGCCGGAAATCAGCCTTACAGACCTTCTGCAGGTCAGTGAGCAGCCTCATGATCTGACTCTGATGATAAATATACTCCGCCTGGGTCAGAAGAGGTACGGGATTCCCTCTCTTCACCAGAGTCCTCCGAGATCTCTGGGCTACATCGGATCTCGGGCACCATCTTAAGTGGTAATGGCGGTGTGGGTCTCTCGAAGAGAGCCTGCCTGATATCAGGCAGAGTTGTCTCTGGTCGTGGGTGTCTCTTACGTTTGTTCCCCATAGTCTCCTCTATTTCCCAAACCTTGTACCACTCTGCACTTGGTCATGGCATGATGTCCACCGCCCTGCATACACACAATTTGGACAGATGATGGACTCCAAAAGAGAAAATAAATGTCTTCCTTTGTTACCACTGTTCAAGGAGGTGGGTTTACAGCTGCAGGGAATTTTACAAACAGATCCAGCTATTAGCCACACTGAGCAGGGAGATAGGAAGGAGGATATTCTCTGCACCATAACATTTGAAATTAGAGTGAGTGTAACAGGAACAGGGAGACTGAACCTGCTACGGCATTCGCCCCTTCTCCCTGTCTGCAAGGACTCTGTGAAGCAACTTCTTCTGCCAGTTCCTTTCTTCTTCCACAACCCTCAGCCAGCCATTTGATGGATTGTTGAATAGCTATTTTCATCTTTCATCAAACACCAGACAATACATGGAGAAGTAAAGAACAAAAACATTACATTACATGCACAAATAAAAGAACTCCATAACATAAACCACAGATTTTCAAACCTAACATAACACTTAGTCTGTTGTGGTCACAGCCACTGCATCTGCAGAGTCCAGAGACTCAATCTTTAGGAAGGGTGCTGACTTCCATGCTTCTCCACAAGCCATATAGTCTCTGTTCAGTTGGCATCAAATGGAACGTACATATTTTTCTCAAGTTGTTTATATGAGTGGTGAGCTTCTTATTGGCTTAGAGTATCAGCTGATGCTCTCAGCCAATTAGCAGAGCCCCTATCAAAGCTTCCGCTTTCAAGACTTGCAACAATTCTTTTAAGAACAGGGGCAGAATTAAATTCATTCTGATGAAGTAATGATGCCTGCAGGTTTCCTTTAAGAAGGTTTTACGTTTCACAGAGAAAGAAGTTAAGTTTGGTCCCCATGGTATTATCCAAGTTTAGTTGCCCTGTATTCCGAATCTTCAGGTTTATCTCTCTATACCCAAGCCAACCAACTTTCCCCATTACTGAATAGTGTGCTGCCATTTTTAACATTTAGCATTTGCTGTTGGGTGGAGATCTGTTTTATACCCTATTGCATATGTACGTTTGAATACCTCAATACATAAACATAAAAAGGGATGTTTTTAATTTCTTGGTTTTGGTTGTTTTTAGGCTTCTTAGCTGAAAGAAAATTATACATTCACTCAATTTAAACATCAGGTTGCAGTTAATGGGATATTTACTATTTCAGCATGTTTTGCTATCGAAAGATGGTACAGATTTAAAAATCCTCTTATATACAAAGAGAAGCTGCAATAACTAAAACCATATAAAATATTCACAGAATCCTTGATATTTAAATTGATCATGTCCTACTTTCAGCTAGCAGCATAATTTTAGCTCTCCTGCCTTGGTAGAAACCAAATAAACTGAGCAGGGACATTTGATCCAAATTCATATATTGGTTCCTAAAAAGGAGCCAGGCTCGTTTCGGTTGATTCATCTTTTTCAGCTAGACGTTTAATGACTGATGATATCGATAAAGAAGTGGCCCAGGTTCGGTATGCCTCGTTTGATCTGGAGCTAGTAAGGGAAGTGGGTTGTGACATGCATATGGCCAAATCGGACATTGAGTCTGCGTTTTAATACGTACCGGTTCACTAAGATTGTTTTCATTTATTGGTTTGCCAGTTAGCAGACGATTTTTATTACGATATACGCCTTCCCATGGGTTGCGCTATTTTGTGTTCTTATTTCGAGAATGTTTTGCTCCTTTCTGGAATGAGTTGTGTCTCAGCTGTTGAGTCTCTCATCCTTAACACACTACCTTAAAAACTTGGCAACATCCCAGTCCAATTTGTTTTAGAACAGCTTTTTTTTTTAATTCTTTATTTTTGCGGTCAGCGTTGACCTCTGAGCACATCACAACTGTAAGGTGAAAACATCAATGCTTACATAACAATCACGCCATCAGTATAATAACGACCTATGTTTTATATTTGTAGTTGCAGCAAGACCCTGCATGCCAAGTGTGTTTGCTATAACAGTGAGTTAGGGGTGCTCGTCCAAGGCTTTGTGTGCCTGTGTATTGGCATAGTGAGGTGCTGACTGCGTGTTGTTCAGAACAGCTTTTACAACCTATCTTGCAGGGCACCCACAGCTCAATCCCCTGCTTCTGGATTCTCCTACAGGTTTATTTGACTACTAGCACTACTGAACTAAAACACAGCCTTGCAGGAGAAGACCAGATGTGGCCATTCTAATAAGGTTTGACAAATTATACTGGGATGGCACCGGGGCACTCCTGGCACTCTAACCACTACTGTCTTATTTTAGGTTCTTGTGGTGTTCCTTTAAACACCCCCACCAGCCCACCTTTCCCTCTCTGGCTTACACAATGCTTATTCTCTGCCAGCTTAGCTCATTGGCTCCCCACACAGCCTATGATTTACATGAATAATTTACACCTGTTGCACGCTATACAATCGCTCTGGGGAAACAAACAAGGAAACCTGAGTTACAGCAACGCAGGAAAAGATAAGTCTTATTAACCCTCATATTTTTTTCAGGTGTCCTAGTAATTAAAAAAGCATTAGCTTAGCAGGTCATTGTTTGATTACAATGTATTTGTTTACTAAAATAAAGTTGTGAAAACACCTTAAGTTCTTTGTCTACAATGGGGAAGGCAGTAGTGCTACAAAAAAAAATATTGGGGACAATATCATGTATCTGTCCCGGTGAATGTGGAGCCAGTTTTTGTGTTCTGACGTATGTGTTAAAACCGCCGTCATAGCCCGGAACATAAAAGACCCAGATATAAAGGGCTAGAAAGTTGCCTATGCTTGACAATAGACTTATAGCATTGATTTCTTGAGAAAAGCTATTGTTTAACCATTTTTAGACACAAAACAAAGAGTATCACATCAAATGAGCACATCTGGCAAGGAAGCTAGGGTGGATTGAAATAAGGAAACAAACAAAATAAAGTCTGCACAGAAAGGAATCGTAAATGACGTGATCCCAGCGCGTCAGCACAGAAGCCAATAATGGAAAGTGGCGCCAGACAAAACACAGTTTGCTTCATTAAACTGACCATACTGGGGTGTATTTGTCAAATATAACAGTACATGGTATGGAAGTCAAATAACCAAAATTAATAAAAGTGTCTCCTTCATTGGCCTTCCACCAGGAATATGTGTATACAGTGTGTCACATGAAGATTAAACTTTTAATCCCTGTAGAGATGTATACATCCACGACACAGGGATCCGGTCTAATATTTTTTTAATTTATTTTTTTGTACTGAAAGTTAATGGAGTGGTTTTGGTACATAGATATTATCCCTGTTGTTGACAATGTTAAACATAGTTTTTTTACAAGAAAAAGCAATGTTTACATTCATCAGAAACCACATTTCTAGTGGCTGTCATACTGACAGGCATAAGAGGTAACAGTACCACCCAACAAGGAAGACCTTCATGATGCTAAATGCCACTAATACTTTTTATAAAGAAGCATTGGATTTAGCAATTCTCTATGAGAAAAACAAGGTCAGTGGAACACAGCAACTGCCACGCATGCTCCATAGTTCTCAATGCTCTCTATGAAGAATTAGACTGATGCAAGATCACCAGTTTTAATAGTCTCTAAGAAGGTGTCAGCTGTGAGGAGAATGTAAAGGTAAGTTTAATGCCTTTCCCCCCTTTTCAACTAAAGGAGGAGGGGGGAAAGGAGCATATTTTACTTTAATACTAAAATAGTTCTTTTAAAACAGGCCGTGTTCCTTTAATATTTAGCGATTGGTTATTTAATCTATCATAGATGGATGCAAGCAACTCAGAATGTATTAAGAAATCCCATCATCTCAAAATAAATACATCAGAGTAATTTTAAACTACAGTTTAAGACCTAAGGAACCCCTCCAAAACGGAAACCGCAACAACCAACAAAAAGGTTTCAGGAGAAAAATCACCCCTGAGAATGTAATGTATTTGAGTCATTGGTCAAGCCTGGTTCTGGTTTAATAGAATGTTGTTTCTCACTGTAGGTATTGGAAGACGATACAGCAGATATCTCCACCCAGGTTCTACAAACTGTTGATGCAGACTCTCTCCCAGAAGATGTGGTATACTCAATACATTCTCCTACAAATGGACAGGTGATCCTGAAGACAACTCGTGGCAGGGTTCAAAGCTTTTCTCAAAAGCAAGTGGATCAAGGATTAGTTAAATTTAAACATAAAGGTAAGAAATTAACATGATCACTGCCTAAAACTATTATCTATGTCATTATCAAGTTCTACCCTACTAGGTAGACCATTGAGCTGCAAGCCTGGACAGTTCATGGCAAACTAACCAAGAGTGACTTTCTACTTGCCATAGCTGAATTTTCACTCACCACCGGAAAATCGGCAAGTGGAAATTTTGAGCCCTGAGCTATGGCATTGTGAGTCAGCCCTTTTAACATTTGACTTTTCAAATAAAGCATGTATTGAAGGCTACTTTATCTATGGACTGTGAATGATTAACCATGAGTGTATTGCTGATATATTTGTTATACAAGAGTAAGATAAAAAATAATCAAGTTCATAAAAATGATAAAAGCAGAAAAAAATGCAAGACAGAGGAGGAACAGTAGCAGAAAGTAAGTGTTTAAATTATTAAAACACATTTCAGATAAGAATATATATCAATTCAGTTCACTAACGTTGCGGTTACACAAATACATTTTTGTAGGTTTTGATACATTTCTAGTTGTAAAACTACACGGACATCACAATTGAATTCAGACAAGGCATTTCATGCAAATAAACACTCTTTTCCCGGATCCTTTGGTGAACTGAAAGTGTGAAAATGTGCATGTTTCACACATTTTTGCACGTTTCACAAATGTTTATTGCTGCTCAACGTCAAGTAGAACTCTGTAGGTAAGCCTAAATTACAAAAATGTGGAGAAACTTTGCACTTCGTTTTGGTAAACAAGTGAAACAAACCAGAAAAACATAATCGGAGCATCATGGGAGAAGTTAATTTGCATGAAATGCCCTGACTCTGCCTTAAAATGTACTCATCACAACCATGACACATTTCTGTCAGTAAAGGTTAGAAAGTGATACTCCTGACCATATTAAGTGAATAAATAAAAGATGTTCTCTCTCTCAGGGGTCCTTGACGGTGGGTTTTTCTTTGTGGTTTCTGATGGAAAGCATGAAACAGAGCAGCACTTTTTCAGAATACAAGTCATTCCCATTTCCATTACTATGAAGACCATCAATAGCCTCGATGCCTGTCCACGTGAGTGATAAATTCTATTTTCTCCTAGTGCTCTCTAGAACGTCACTCACCATGCTCATACCCAGTCTTACTCCTCCTTTCTAGGATCATTCCAGCCAATAACCAGACAGCATCTGACAGCAGTGACAAATGAAAAGAAGGGCCCTCCTCCTGCGTTGATATATCACATCGACGAGCCTCCTCTGATTGGTCAGATCAGGAGACTGGAGAACAGCGAAGAGGTTATCGCCAACTTTACACAATCTGATGTGAGCAACTAGGTTTTCTTCTTAGTGTGTGTGTGTGTGTGTATCATAGATCTGCACTCTAGGGTCAAGAAAAATACTTCCTGTTGCTTGTCAGCAAAATTATTAAGAATCAAAATAGATCACACCCTGCAGCCTGGTTACAATAACAAAACATAGCTTTCAGTAAATGATGTCTAAAATGGCAATATTACATTTTTTAAAAGCTAAAGTGCTGATGAAAGTTTTGCCTTAAAAACTTAAATAACAAGTCTCCAGAGTGCTATCTATTTTGATTCTTTATATACATGTATATCCCCTCTATTAACTTTGTCATTTTTATTTAACCCTAGGTCGATGCTGGGTTAATATATTACAAGCATGTCACAGACAATAGCCCATTCTGGACAGCGCAGGATTATTTTGCATTTCATGTGACATCGCAACGTGCTGCAACTCAACGTTACCGCCTAAACGTGACGGTTTCGTTCCAGAATCCCTGTCCTCAACTTCAAACACGACTCTGGAAAAACACAGGTAACAATGGACACAAGTCCAAAGCCAATTTGACATGTACAGCTAGAGAGCCTGACATCGTAAGGCCTAGGTGCTGTGAGAATGTGGCTTTCCTTTTCTGCACATTGTTAAGGTTTGATTTAAAGTGGAAGATCCAGCATTGGGGGGAGAGAAGGGTGGGTTAAAATATATTTTTTTTTACATTTTATATATCTTTATTATATGTGTTCAGCATACGGATACACTGAAGGGGACAAAATGAACACAAAAGGGTCCGAGAAGAAAAAATGCTTTTTGGTGCAACCACTTTTAAATGGAGTCTATGCATCAGGATAAATGTTTAATAAACCAGGCTTATTGTTTAAAACAAGGGTAAGCAACAGTTTAGCAGCAAGTGTGCCAAAACAAGACACACGTACAACCCAGCACTAACTGCCAGATACATTGCCCTACACCAGCCATGTCAAACTAGCAGCCCACAACTAATATTTATACGGCCCACGGTGAGGGAGCGCGGAGTGTAAGCTCTCTCTGCTCAGCTCCCCGCAGTGATGCCGGGAGACGGAACAGGACGTCACTCCGGCACCCGGCATCACTGCGGCGTGCGAGGGAGCTGAGCAGGGAGAGCTTACACTCAGCTCACCTTCAATGCCTGTCCACCGCCCTGCCCAGCAGCTCCGCTAGACCCCAGGTAAGAAACCAACTGTGTGTGTGTGTGTGTGTGTGTGTGTGTGTGTGTAGGTGTGTGTGTGTAGGTGTGTGTGTAGGTGTGTAGGTGTATGGCTGGCTGTGTGTCTGTGAGGGAGCCTGTGTGTCTGTCAGTGAATGTGTATCTGAGTGATTCTGTGTGTCAGTGTGTATGTCTCTCAGGGAGTGTGTCTCAGGGAGTGTGTGTGAGGGTTTCAAGGAGAAACGTGAGGATCCGCTTTTTTAAGGTGCAGATGGGGCCATTGGGGGTATGCCAGAGGACTCCAGACACTGCTTGTTTGTGGGGTTTATAAATTTATTTTTTAAACAGGGATTTAGTAAACGGGGGACTGGGATATAGTAGACGAGGGGGGGCTGGAGTTTAGTAGACGAGGGGGGAAATTTACGGGGGGTTTTTGCGGCCCACATAAACTTAAACCTTGTTTATTTGGCCCTTGCTAGCCTTTGAGTTTGAAATGCTTGCACTACACACACAGTACTACACCCACATATTACACCACACTCCTTTAAACGTACTATTCAGCAGCAGGAACTGGATTGATCAGCTACATGGTAAGGGCAGGGGCTTCACTGGACTGCTCTCCTCCCACACAGTTTCTCCTTCTCAAGTGTTGGGAGGAAGTGAGATCAGTTCTTCCAAATTCACTGCCACAAGGGAATTGTGGACTGTCCCTTATTTCCTGCTGTAATTAGCCACAGGTACCAGCAGCCTTGCATGTCATGCAATGGCACCTTGGGTGTCATAGATTGCTGACCCCTGGTCTAGATCATGCCCCTGCAGTCTCACTGCTCAATTATCTACCATTTAGGAGTTAAATAACTTTTGTTTTTAATTATGCATCTCTAGCACACTCACACAACCTACATGAACAAAAAATGGTTGAATTTTCAATCAGATCTTACAGCACAGTGTGTTTACTTTAGAATTTATTTACAGCTCTGTCAAGTTAACTTTACACAGGGGGCTAATACAAGCTCTAGCAGGATACTAACAGAGCAGGCGATAAGACATCTTAAACTAAAGGCAACCTACAGACCTAAGAATTCAATCATTTTTTTTTTGGGGAAGAGATCAAATGAAAGCTGGGGAATATATTCCTAACACCAGAGATATGGGGCTGATTTAATGCTGTAATTAGGTGACAAAAACAACAGGCAATGAAATTGCCATAATACCATGATAAAAGCAAACACAGAAACCAAACCATGCACTCTGTAAGAGTTACCATTACCAGCTTGGGAACCCCATGTTCTAAAGTTTCTACATTTGTGGGGCTACAAGATTCTGCTAATACAACTAGACTGACGACTATGTTCTTTGGTGGCCAAGCAGCAAATGAACCTCATGGCTCGCTGTTGCCTATTGATATATGAAAATATGAATACAATGTTGAATACAAATATTGCTAAGCCCTTTTACATATAGATGATTCATCAGATCAGGCAACCTTCTTCAATTGCTCCATGGTCCAGTTCTGAAGCTAATGTTTTAAATTAGATGCACAAGGAAGTTGCTAATTGTTAAATATATTCTACTTTAATTCTTTTGTTTCAAAAAAATATTTAATTACCCTATTGAAAACAGTGTAATGGCAAATAGGCACACATTCAATTATAAAAAGCAGCGTCCAGGGCAGAGGTGAGGGTAGCATTATATGAGGAGAATTCCAGAGACGGACAGGAGAAGGTAGGAGTGGATGAGAATTTGGTATGGATTTCAGCTGAAAGTTGCTGGAGGTCATGAGAATTCAGGTCCCTTCTGAGTTGAGGTGGTTAGGGTGAGGCTGTTTGGTGACGGGACTCTCAAGAACAAATGATAAGAGGTTGTGATTTGAGAGAGGAAATGGAGTGTTGTGGAGCTTAGAGATAGTGAATGTATAAGAAAAAACAAGATTGAGGGTATTGTCAGCTACATGTGTGGGAGTATTAACCCACTGTGATAGGCCAAGGAAGGAGGTAATCGAGAGGAGTATGGAAGCTACTGAGGTCAAGGGTATGCTAATGGGAATGTGGAAAACCCTGAGCATTAGGGGATGGATATTACTTGAAAGGAAGTAGGAAAGCCAGGCAGAAAAATGGTCAAGGAACAGATGAGGGGAATCAGGGGGGCGATAGATAACAACTGTTAGCAGAGATGGGTTTGAACAGAAAAATTGACTGAATTTCAAAGGTGGAGAAAGAGAGGGAAGGTGGGGTGAAACCAGAAATCCTACACCGCCACCTTTATTGTCAGTCTGTTTTGGATTGTGAAGACCACCAAAGGATAGTGAGGCAGGGGGTAGCAGTATCAGAGGAAGAGAGCCATGTTTCTGTTAGTGCAAGTAGGTTAAGTGAGTGGTTAAGATAAAAAGGTCAGATGGAAGTTGATTTAATGGGGCTGCACACAGAGTGCGCATTCCAGACTGCAGCTTTAAAGGAGGAATTATAGTGAGAGTTACATTGAATGGACATGCGACTGTTGTTGTTTCTGGTGTTAGTACAAGGTGTGTTAGTAGAGGAGGGACCAGGGTTTTGACAGACATCGCCAGCTGCCAGGATAATACCAGGTAACAACTTTTCATGTCAAACTGAACATCAGTGCTCAACTTTTCATGTCAAACTAAACACTGGGGCACAATTTTCATGTCAGACTTAAATAAGTCAGAACTTGGTGTGTGCATGAACACATAAAATATATTAATCCCCAATCTAGATATATGGCAAATACATAGATATAGCAGCACAAAATACATCTTTTGAAATGTTGAGGGATAAAATTCCATGCCTGGCTGGGTTAGTCAAGATACAATAAAAGATATAAAATGTCCCTATGCCTGATCTTAGTTAAACCTTACTGGCCTTAGCAACTGCAGATTGACATTACATATTGCTGCCTAATTTGTTGTCTATAACAATTCCCAAATCCTTCTCGTGTGTGGTTATCCCTAATTCACTACCATTTAGGGTGTAAATTGCTTGAGCATTCTTGATCCCAAAGTGCATAACTTTGCATTTACTTTAAATTTCATCTGCCATTTTATTGCCCAGTCCCCCAATCTATCCAAATCACTCTGCAGTAAAGCAATATCCTGCTCACATTTTATTACTTTACAAAGTTTTGTGTCATCTGCAAACACTGATACATGGCTTTCAATGCCTATTTCCTTTTTCCCACCTAAGCATGCACGAAAATGTCTATGGTGTAAACGTGCCTTGAAGTACCTGGTAACATAAGAGAGGACATTGAATGTGAACAGTTTTAACAGCCTCAGCTGGGAGACCCACATATCTGGTTAGGATAACTTTGTTATATAAGAAAATATAAATCTCAGTTCCAGTGTGCAGAGCCGGACTGGGAACGAAAAGCAGCCCTGGAAAAATATAAACTTCGCGCCAGCAGTGTGCTGATATAGAGGTGGAAAAGATAACTTAAAATTAAAAACTATTACTCTAACGAAAGAAAGTATATAGGGTTTAAAAAAAAAAAAAAAGCGCCTTTATTTTAAGCAGACGTGCATTTGCATGTAATCAATGTTTCAGTCCAGCTACCTGGACATATTAAGGAAATTTTGGTAATGGGACTGAAATGGTGAGTGTATGCCGTTGCACAGCTGTAAAAAATGAGGTTGTTATCTTGTTCATTTTGAAGTTCTATGGGTGCGCTCTTCACTTTGAATAAGTTATTGTGCATGAGTATGCAACTAGCAACAAGGCCAATACGTGCTCATTACATATATGTTACATATTAATGACATTTCTGTTTCTATAATGCATATATAAATGTATATTAATATATGTGTAAATATTAATACACACATTAATATACATGCATATATAACTGTCTGAATCAAATCAATTACGTTTATCTGTACATTGTGTTAGCAAGATTGCTAGCAACATGTATATATCGGAAGGAAAATCTATTTAAAAGGAGGTCTTTCTCTCACCTGTCAATCAGCTCTTCGGCATAAACTCCCATGCTTAAGAACTAAGTTACAGGGAGAGCCGGAGACACAGGCGAAAAGGCATTCCTCCCCACCCCCCAAAAAAGGGGGTGACTATATGTTCCCTTACATTACAGTGACCAATGTCCAATCCCTTTTCTATTGAAAAATTAATGTTTAATATTTTTTATTCACTTCGGTTACAGCACAGAGACACCAGCTGCTCCGCTCCATCTCCTTCAGCAAGTGCTGACATTCTTTGTCTTCTCATCCAATCCAATGCTTCTCAGAGAAGCATTGGGGACAAGAAGCGCATGCGATGAAAAACACTGCACCCATCCAATCAAATGGGAAGCATAGATTGAAGAACAGAGTCTAACTCGGTTATTGCAGTGAAAGCACCCTCTATTGGCTATTAGGAAGACAGAGGTGTGCATAGCCCTGTTATGAAAACTTTGCTGTTTCAGCAAAAAGACAATGTTTTACATTGCATGACTAAAACTAAAGGGCCACTGCACTCACACCTCTTCATTGAGATAAAATGGTCTGTGTACCTATAGTGGTCCTTTAATCAAACAGTGCAATAAGTGAAGATGAAAAACTCTGTTGTTGAATGTCCATTATCATGTAACATCCTTTGTTGTTTTATTATGTATCAGTAACTAAGAATAAACCTGAAGAAACCGTAAGTCAGATTGCGTATTAGTACTTTTCATTAATATAGACATTTGCGAGCAAATTTGGCCCAAGACTATCTACCGTATATACTCGAGTATAAGCTGAGTTTTTCAGCACATTTTTTGTGCTGAAAAACCCCAACTCGGCTTATACTCGAGTTACTGTCTGTATTATGGCAATTTACATTGCCATAATACAGACTGGGGGCTGGCAGAGCTGTTACTTACCTCTCCTGCAGCTCCTGTCAGCTCTCTCCTCCTCCGCGCCGGTCCGGTCAGCTACCAGTGTAAGTCTCGCGAGAGCCGCGGGGTCATAGTGCGGCTCTCGCGAGACTTACAGTGTGAGCTGACAGAAGAGCTGCACGGACCGGCGCGGAGGAGGAGAGAGCTGACAGGAGCTGCAGGAGAGGTAAGTAAAAGCTCTGCCAGCCCCCCTCCTCCCCCCACTGAACTGCCAATGCCACTGGACCACCAGGGAAGGAGAGCCCCCCTCCCTGCCATGTATCAAGCAGGGAGGGGGGACGAAAAATAAATAAATTAATAATATATAAATAATAATAATTTTAAAAAATAATATAACAAAAAAAATATATATATTAATTTTTTTTTTTTATAAAAATGCCCACCCCCCACCAAGGCTCTGCAACACAAACACACACTGCATCACACACACTGCACTCATACACACACTGCATTCATACACACACCCTGCATTCATACACACACCCTGCATTCATCATATACACACACTGTAAATAAATATTCAATTAATATAATTTTTTTAGGATCTAATTTTATTTAGAAATTTACCAGTAGCTGCTGCATTTCCCACCCTAGTCTTATACTCGAGTCAATACGTTTTCCCAGTTTTTGGGGGTAAAATTAGGGGCCTCGTTTTATATTCGGGTTGGCTTATACTCTAGTATATACGGTATACAAAAGACGTATATATCAATCAACTGAAGAGAAGAAGAAATTAAGAAGATTCAACATTGACGATCGATTCCAACCAGATTTTACATGGCAACACACCGGCCTTATTGAAAACTGCTATTGCTTTTTCCTGAGATTTAGCACAAACTGTCACAGTATCACAGCTTGAGAAAGGAAGGATAGGCATGTGTCTGTGTGTACACTGAAAATAGAACAATAGAACACACAGCATGTGGAACACACGCAGGGTTCTTAACTCAAGTGTGAATTTCAGAAGTTCAGAGCGAATTTGACATTTTAAGACAAAGTAGCGGAATCGAAAATTCTCCAATTCAGTTCCATTGGCCAATAATTTGAAATCCACTGGTAATTTACGGTTAATAACACTGACAGCAAATAAAATTGGATACACAATGTGTAACATTGTATTCACAGCATAGTTATTATGCTTGCTAATAATTGCTTACTGTGTATTTCGGGCTCCAGCAGTGCATTGTACAAGTCAGCAAGTGGCAGTGGTCGAGAAGATGTAAGTTACCGCTAATGCCAGCTGACAGCTCAGTGTATGGAATGGAATGCTAAGTCTATGTAGACAGATATGTGTTTATCAGCATAAGCTCATTTGAGCAGAACCTTAATCTTTTTGTCTTGGTGAGTCTAAAATGTTTAGTCACCAACTAAGAGTATGACTTGTTTATGCATAGTAACACATTAAATAATGTGTTTCCACTTTATAAGTGAACCATTAAGGAAATAAGTCATCGTAGTGTAGCACTTTTAAGCGAGTGGTGTAATTCTTAAGATTACAAAACCCCTATTAATTTTCTTTTGGCTTATTCACATACTTTAATGGTCTTTTTGAAAATATAATCCAGATGTAGACTGGCTTGTTCCGGTGTCTAGAGGGGTGTCCGCTTCACCTCACCAGCAAGGCCTACATTGTCTCTTGTCCAGAGTGACTCTCCGAAGGAAGTGAAACCAGTTTGAAAGTCAAATGATACAGAGTTTTTCGGTAATGGCACAAGCCACTTAAACCTGATCTGCCAAAGCAAAAGATGAGAGGGTTACTCCAAACTTTTAGGGAAAACCTTATCTGTGAAAAATGCCCTACTGGGGACTATTAATTAGCCCACCTCTCCCCTTCCGACCGTCAAAAATAAAATCCAGCGCTGACTTCCGGGCATCTGCCAGAGCCCCCCTGAGCCCAATTACAAAAACCTATGATTGCACAGTTTTGTCGGCTCAGAGTGGGGCGCAAACTGAAATGGAGAGGGAGTCAGGAAGGGGGATGGAATTTTTTATTTTTTTATTTTTTTTAAACATCTATTTTGTTGGGGAGGAGGGATAGGGGAAAAACACTGCCCCTTGCAGGCTGTGTACATACAGTTGCAAGAAAAAGTATGTGGATTTGGATTTCTGCAAAAATTGGTCATAAAATATGATCTGATCATCGAAGTCACAACAATAGACAATCACAGTCTGCTTAAACTAATAACACACAAAGAATGAAATGTTGCCATGTTTTTATTGAACACACCATGTATACATTCACAGTGCAGGTGGAAAAACTATGTGAACCCCTAGACTAATGACATCTCCAAGAGCTAATTGGAGTGAGATGTCAGCCAACTGGAGTCCAATCAATGAGATGAGATTGGAGGTGTTGGTTACAGCTGCCCTGCCCTATAAAAAACACACACCAGTTCTGGGTTTGCTTTTCACAAGAAGCATTGCCTGATGTGAATGATGCCTCGCACAAAAGAGCTTTCAGAAGACCTACGATTAAGAATTGTTGACTTAAAGCTGGAAAAGGTTTTAAAAGTATCTCCAAATGCCTTGCTGTTCATCAGTCCACGGTAAGGCAAATTGTCTATAAATGGAGAAAGTTCAGCACTGCTGCTACTCTCCCTAGGAGTGGCCGTCCTGTAAAGATGACTGCAAGAGCATAGCGCAGACTGCTCAATGAAATGAAGAAGACTCCTAGAGTGTCAGCTAAAGACTTACAAATGTCACTGGCAAATGCTAACATCCCTGTTAGCGAATCTACAATACGTAAAACACTAAACAAGAATGGATTTCATGGGAGGATACCACAGAGGAAGCCACTGCTGTCCAAACAAAACATCGCTGCATGTTTACAGTTTGCACAAGAGCACTTGGATGTTCCACAGCAGTACTGGCAAAATATTCTGTGGACAGATGAAACCAAAGTTGCGTTGTTTGGAAGAAACACACAACACTATGTGTGGTGAAAAAAAGGCACAGCACACCAACATCAAAACCTCATCCCAACTGTGAAGTATGGTGGTGGGGGCATCATGGTTTGGGGCTGCTTTGCTGCGTCAGGGCCTGGACGGATTGCTATCATCGAAGGAAATATGATTTCCCAAGTTTATCAAGACATTTTGCAGGAGAAGATGGGTGTTGCAACAGGACAATGACCCAAAGCATAGAAGTAAATCAACAACAGAATGGCTTAAACAGAAGAAAATACGCCTTCTGAAGTGGCCCAGACAGAGTCCTGACCTCAACCTGATTGAGATGCTGTGGCATGACCTCAAGAAAGCGATTCACACCAGACATCCCAAGAATATTGCTGAATGGAAACAGTTCTGTAAAGAGGAATGGTCAAGACTTACTCCTGACCGTTGTGCACGTCTGATCTGCAACTACAGGAAACGTTTGGTTGAAGTTATTGCTACCAAAGGAGGTTCAACCAGTTATTAACCCCTTAAGACCAGAGGGCGTACAATTACGTCCTATTTTAAGCGGCTCTAAACGCCGCCGGGCGTAATTGTACGCCCTCAGGTTTTTGTTTACTTACCCGGTCGCCGGCGGTCCCACCAAAATAAAATTAAAATAAAATTTATAAGTGTAAAAAAAAAATAAAAAAATTATACTTAGATCATATATATATATATATATATATATATATATATATATATATATATATATATATATATATATATATATATATATATATATATATATATATATATATACACACACACACATATATACATATATATATACATATATACATATATACATATATACACACACATACATACACACATATACATACATACACAAAAAAAATTATTAAAAGTAAATTAAAAATTATATAGATGTGTGTTATTTCGTTCTAACTGTATTGTGATATAAATATATATATATATATCAAAATACACTTAGAACGAATATATCTACATACATAAATATATACGTATATATCACTATATATACACACCTATATATAAATAAAAATATTTTAAAAAATTATATATACACATAGATTCACATACATACATTATATATATATATATATATATACATATACACACACACACACACACACATATATTAATTGTACATATATAGTTATGTAATATTTTTACATAATTAGGTATCGTAATTAATTACAATTAGCGAGACCTGCCTGTCAATCCATGCCGAAAGTAAAGGGAATTTAATTTGCTAGCACTATATTTAACCTTATAACTTTCCAAGACACCATAAAACCTGTACATGGGGGGTACTGTTCTACTTGGGAGACTTCGCTGAACACAAATATTAGTGTTTCAAAACTGTAAAATGTATTAAAACGATGATATCGCCAGTAAAAGTGAAGTTTTTTGCATTTTTCATGCACAAACAGCACTTACACGGACGATATTATTGCTGTGATACGTTTTGCTGTTTTGAAACACAAATATTTGTGTTCAACGAAGTCTCCCGAGTACAACAGTACCCTTCATGTACAGGTTTTATGGTGTTTTCAAAAGTTACAGCGTCAAATATAAGGCTTGTGTTTCATTTTTTTCACATTAAAATTCGCCAGATTGGTTACGGTGCCTTTGAGACCCTATGGTAGCCCAAGAATGAAAATTACCCCTATAATGGCAATAGTAGACAACCCAAGGTATTGCAAACGAGGTATGTCCAGTCTTTTTCAGTAGCCACTTAGTCACAAACACTGGCCAAAATTGGCGGTTTTTGCATTTTTCACACAAACAAATACTAACGCTAACTTTGGCCAGTGTTTGTGACCAAATGGCTACTAAAAAAGACTGGACATACCCCATTTGCAATACCTTGGGTTGCCTACTATTGCAAATGGTATGCCATTAGGGGTGTAAATTTAATTCCTGGGCTACTATAAAGTCCCAAAGGCAATGTAACCAATCTGGCGAATTTCAATTTCAAATGTAACGTGCTATATTTGACCCTGTAACTTCCCAAAACGCCATAAAACCTGTACATAGGGGGGTACTGTTTTACATGTGAGACTTTGCTGAATACAAATATGTGTATTTTATTGCAGTAAAAGCAAACAGTATTATGACATTGACAGTTAAAATGTCATGTAGAACTAAAAAAAATCTAACAAATCTTATTTTCTCCAATTTATTTCATATTAAATTATGTTTCATAGCTAAATATTTGCTATTAAATGAAAGCCCTGTTTCCCCTGAATAAAATGATATATAATAAGGGTGGGTGCATTTAATATGAAAGAGGTGAATTACGGTTGGACAGACATGTAGCGCAAATGCCAGTTTTGTTTACATTTTGTTTCTTTCACAACGTGTACATTTGGCTCAGTCCTTAAGGGGTTAAATCCAAGGGTTCACATACTTTTTCCACCTGCACTGTGAATGTTTACATGGTGTGTTCAATAAAAACATGGCAACATTTCATTCTTTGTGTGTTATTAGTTTAAGCAGACTGTGATTGTCTATTGTTGTGACTTAGATGATGATCAGATCACATTTTATGACCAATTTGTGCAGAAGTCCATATCATTCCAAAGGGTTCACATACCTTTTCTTGCAACTGTACACAAGCTCAATAAGTCCTTTGCAAGCATGTTGTGCACCTAGATAACGGATGTATTTCATGCACAGAATTGTCATAGGTAGTCTGGTCCAAGTAAAGTTGAAACACTGCACATACATACTTCTACCACTATGACCACCTCATGGTATATCTTAGCCCTTTAAGATGTACTAGGAAGTCAGACTATCAGTCTCCACATGACAAATTGCACATGTTGACCAAGGGAGCTTTGTTGCCATAGCAACACACTTTTACGAATTGCAGCATTTAACAATAGTTCTAAACATGAACCAATATTTACAGTTTTAAAAAGTTCAAAATGTTGTACCATGTTCAATCATTTTCACTGTTTCTATATAATAACCTGTTGCTATGTACCTGTCTCTATATTTAGGTCTCACAGTTCTAGGAGGAGGCTCTTCACCTATCGATCACACCATTCTCGATGCTTCAAACCTGCTAGCAAACCCCTCAGTCTCCAGTCTCTCTCATGATGTGGTGTTTTTACTTACCAGACTCCCTACTCAAGGACATCTTTCCATCAAAGGATCCATAATTAACCCACAGAATCCTCACTTTTTACAATCTCATCTAGACGAGGGAAGCCTTATTTATACCCACAAAGGTTCTGGAATACAGGGGGACAGCTTTCAGTTCAAAGCCTGGCTGTGGCCTAAATTAAAGTCATTTCATGAACCACCTCTTGAGGGGGATAGTGCAGCCCTTACCGAGAACCTTAATATTACCATCATTAGTGTGCCCAAGTTACCTCCTGTGATGTCACCACCTACGTCACCTTTAATCGTGGTGCCAGGCTCATATGCTGCCCTCAACACAAATCATTTATCTTTACTAAATATTCATTCCTCCTCCAAGAAAATTATTTACAGCATTCTTGAGCTACCAGTGGGCATTTCATTAGCAAACCGAGAACACATTACAGTGCCAATCTCAAGTTTCACACAAGAAGATCTTTCTAATCAACAAGTTATCATCAAGGCAAACTACACAGCAATTTCAGGCTCCATCCAGTTCAACGTTACAACCGAGCACCAGCCCCCTGGAATTGCATTGCTACCTATTAAAGTACCCACCGTCTTTAAAACTGTGCTTGAGGTCCCACAAGCAACTGGAAGGTCAGTGTTGACAATAGATCACGTCCCACCAACAGTAGGCATAGAACAAGAAGTCTTGTATAATGTAACCAAGCAACCAATTCATGGGCATCTGGTTGCTGGAAATGTGCCGGTGTCTGAGTTCAGATGGAAGCAGGTTAAAGATGGTAAAGTATCATATGCCTTTACAAGCTTCCAATCTTCAAAGGATGAATTTAGGTTTCTTGCCATTTCCCCTGGAGGCGATGAGGTGGCTGGAATGGCGGCAATAACAGTATCCCCAATGGTGAAGTTAGGAGACAAGGAACAGTGGCCAAGAGCATGTACAGTGAAACTGGGGATAGAGACTGTTGATGCAGGAGAATTAGCTACATATACAGCAAGTGTTCCTGAATTCAGAGTTCTTCGACAGCCACGTGGAGGGAGACTTGTGAGGATCTCCCAGGATGGGAAAGACACAATTGCAGATTCCTTTACACAAACAGAGCTGGAGCGTGGGTTTATTGGTGTGGAATTATGGGATGATGGACAAAGCAGTACAGACATACGTAGTGATAGGATTCATATGGAGCTCAGTGCAAATCAGGTGCCACCTGCAAATATTACTGTAAAATTTAACACTGTGCCCTACAATTCCTCTAACGCATACAGTGTAAACTTGCTGAGAGTCAATAAGAATTTGGAAACAACCACAAACTCACAGGAGATGTCAACTACAACATTGGAATCCACAAGCTATGTTGTTACCACTCATTTAGAACCAGAAATACGCCTGGAACAAACTACACATTCTGAGCCCACATCAAGTCTTCCTTCAACCTCACATTTAGAGGTCACAACAAGTCTTGAATCAGTCACACATTTACAACCCACAACAACATTCCAACCAAAAAAAGGTCTAAAACCCACCGATTTAGAATCAACTACACATCTAGAACCTACAACAAATCTAGGAACAACCATACATTTAGAGACCACAGCAAGCACACAGTTAACAACACATTTAGAATCAATCACAACATTGGTTTCCTCTACCAGTCTACTTTATACCCCAACACTGGTAAACGTTACAGAGTCAACATCCACAAGTTTCCACTTTAGTACACTTGCATCAAATCTCTCAGACCTTGAAGACATTACTGTGAACACGACTCAGGATCTTCCCTCTCACAGCTCATGGACTATAGATGTATCCACGTCATTTGCACCAGTGGGTAATAACACTGCACTTGGATTCACGAGTGCACATGTATATAACATTATCATACCAATCTGTCTAGTGCTAATTCTAGTTGCAATTGGTCTTCTTCTTCTAGTCTACCTTCTCCGCAAAAAAAAGATGGGCATGCACCATGTCCAGAAAGCTGCCACATCTTCTGCCAAGCCTGAAAATGGAACCAACGATCGTCAAACATTCCGACCCACAGAGCCAGACAGGGTAATCCCCCTCTGTGAAGTTGGGGCCGAGCACAGAAGTAATGGAGCACGACAGGCACCATTAGGTAGCCAGTACTGGGTGTGAACCCAACAAGACTTTACTCATGGGTCGAAACGAGGGAGGCTTCCTCCCAACAACTGCCAAGATCATGAAGTGGAACTCTAGTTTGCCTCAAAACAGCCATAATGGTCCTAACAATAAATAAAATAAAAGCAGAGCACCGAGGATCCGTTCCAGTGAAGGAAAGATACTCTAAATGCTCATGGAAAATTGCACTAAGAAATGGAGAGACCTAATTACCCTAGAGTTTATATAAGGATCCTGCTTTCAAGGTCATGGGCCATTGATTGACTGCATAACAGTTTGTATATTTTCACAGATATGTGTCCTGTATAAACATAAGGTTTCCTGGGATTTATATATAACTTCAGGTTTGTCAGTATGCTGTCTGGATCACTCAGAATTCAAAGTTTATAGGATTAAATGTGATGGGAACACTTACAAAATACAAAGAAGCAGAATATGTACAAAATGTGTTACGATTTTCATTGCAGGTTTCTATGCCTATTGAGATAATGTGGACTGTGGTCGTCCTGGTTATTAAATGTTCTCAAAACAAAGTTTGTGTCAACATAAAACCGATTATTGAGAACGGACAAGAGATCTGGAAACGTTAAGCTAAAAAAACTGAGCTGCAAAAACGATTTTTCCTGCTCAGTGATTAATATATGCCTTAAAATGTTTAACTCTATTGCCAGTTCTGCACAATTCACAGTTTATTGAATAACACCCCCACTATAGAGAGTGTCTTCATCTCTTCTATTACATTTCTCATAGTCATTGATTTTTTTTGGTAAATTGTTTTCCTTAACCCCATTTGTCCCAATATACTGTTAAAAAAAAAAAAAAAGTCCTAAATCTAGTTCCCCTCTGATTATCAAACCTTATACACTTCTAATCAAAACGAAGACGTGTGGTGACCGCCAACGTCTAGACCTTGTCTTTAGGCAGGTGACTCAGGTACGGATCATTTGAGTGAAAGGTTTCCAGATCAGGTTTTCTAGCAAAGCATAAATATATATATTTAGTTACTGCAAGCTCTAAAATAATTATTTATTTGTCAATTCTATTTTTATACCAGTGCAACCTGTATTTCATGACAATCTACATAAAGCATACCATGCAGGGTTCCTCTGCTATCTCACAAACCTGCATATCATTCCATTTTGTATTTAATTAGGAATCTGTAATATCATTATCTGTGATCCATGTTTGAGGTTTGCCAATTTCAATAAAAACAAAAATTATATTTACCACTGCTTCGTATGTGAAATCTTCATCGGTGAAAATGTGAGCTCTAGAGCGACTGTTCCCAAACCTTTTCTGGACCATGGCACAAAAAAAAAAAAAAAAAAATTATTTTCCAAAGCACAGCTAGTTTATTTTTAAAGCTTTAACAGCAGAGTATAAAACTTAAAGTTTGCTGTTGCCTTACCTGAGAAATATGCAACTTCTAACTAAAAGTATCATTTGTTTTATTGCCACATGGTAAGCCTAATTTCAATTTACACATTTTAGTATGCTGTAATGGCCATAATGCCAGATGTAGTTTATCTTTTTACCTCAAGTCTGCCAGGCTTCACTTCCTAAGTCTACTACATCCAACAGAAATCAGGAACGTCCTGCTTAGGTTCCGATAGCTCTCCTGGGCCACGTCCTGCAGTGCAGGGCCAATTCATTCGTTGAAAGTGTCAGCTCACCACGCTGAGCCCATCATGCTTAACTCGCATAGCTTCCTCTGTAGACTGTAGCGGAGGCAGGGAGGTTAAACTATTCTAAAATGATTTGGCGATTTACACTCCATAACAGTGTACTTGAGTGGTTATGGTGTTTCTGTAATGAGTGCACTCTGTCTGTTACACCAGAGAATTTGTACGTGAGAATTCAAAGTGAATATGATTACGGTCGAAATAGCCAAATGGAAAACTGCTCTAAGCCCGGTATAATTCCAGTTCAGCTGCTCGATGCTTAAATTAGAAATTCACTAAGAATTTTCACGTTAGTAAATGACCAATTGTTTTGATGGGACACTGCTTTAACACCACTGCTCTATAGGAAATTAAATACCTTTATTCGCACTGTATAAACAAAGTGATTTATTAGACATGGAAAGTGACTTTTAAACAGTCAGCTTTACCCTCACACTATGAGGACACGAGGCACATGAGATATGGGATAGAGCAAGCTACGCTCCCACCACGTCTACCCACATTTAGCTTTTGAATATTGACCCGAACAGACAAGCTAGACTGGGTCTGAAACTCCTCTTATTCGGTCATGAAACATCCGTTGTGTGCCTCCTAATGACATGCACAGTTGGCATACCTGAGTAATTATGTTGCAAGTTGATCTGTGAACACAATAGAATTTAATACAATCAGTGCATTATTAAATGTAGCATTGCATTCTGTATGTCTGTGTGAGGGAGGGGGGTGTCACATTCCACAGATACCGTCTTTTATGGCTCATACACATACATTGTCTGCACCAAGTACACACAGCTTCTCCGCTGATTGCATTTCCATATACACTGACTATTACTGTACCTTCCATAAATATCCACCATAATATAACCTCAGACACAGACACCTTCATGCTTTTTACCAATGCACAGCCCTCGGGGCCCTACACATAAACATGATATTATTATTACCAGGATTTTACACAAATATGGAAAAAACATACGGCACTTCTCCAATATAAAATTATTCATTTCTGTGGGGTTTATTCACTTAACAGAGCTGTGGCGAATTGTAAATGTTAAAAAAGCTCCGTCACCAACTTGGTGCCTCTCTATAATCCACTGGCCCATGCTGCCAACCATTGGTTTCCCCCAGGACTGATGCAACTTACCTATTCCAAAACTGTGCTGGACTCCAGTCAGGTCTTCTTTCATGGAGCTGCCATCTTTGCTTTTCCAAGATGTTGGCAGCTGGAAATTCCAACCTCTGCCCTTCTTTGGGCATGTGCATCAAATTATATGCATGCCCAGACTTCTGATGTACCCATATTGATGCACTACTTCAGGAAGTAATCCTCCATAGATAAGAGCTAATTTGCCTGAAGCGGTCACTACTGGCTGGGGGATTACAGTGCTGCTTCAAGGACAAAATACAGTAGCTAGAAAGATAATTGAGTTTGAAAACTTTTTCTAGCTCGTCTATTTTGGTCTTAACTGACACTTTATTGTGCTGTACATCACCCAATAACACCTAAATATTCTCATACTCAACAGTATTTGTGCATGAGCCATTATTGGCGTATTGCACTCTAACATGAGAAACGTGAATGCCCACATAATAACAAATATTGCATCACAACCACAAACACACAAAAACATAAACCATCAATTGCATCAGGCAACACAAAACTATTAATCTAGGAAGAAAAAGAAAAAAGGAAAAAGCCTCTTGCCCATGTGACTGCACCAGCTGATTGTACTACGCAAATAAGTGGTTAACAGTGAACAAACAATTTCTTTATAGTCAGCCTACAAAGAAAAAGGGATCACATTTCCTTAGATGGATATCGCATGATGTTTGTTCTGGGGATGCAATACTCCTGTACTGTGAAGGGTCATGAATAACACTTGGCTTGGAAAAGAATGCAAAAATCTACTGGAATTATTATTAGCATTTATATAGAGGCAACATATACCGCAGCACTTTAAAATTAAAGTAAGGGGATATATATATAGATAGATAGATAGATAGATAGATAGATAGATAGATAGAGAGAGAGAGAGAGAGAGAGAGAGAGAGAGAGAGAGAGAAACTTACAATATATGTCTTTATCTATTCTGCTTTGTAGCTTACATTTTCCGATAGGCACCTAGACCACTTCAGCTGATTGAAGTGGTCTAGGTGCAGTGTCCCGGTTTCACTAAGCCCTGCAATGTAAATCATTGCAGTTTTAGAGAAAAAGGCAGTAATTACCTTGCAGGACTGGGGCTGCCTCTAGTGGCTGTCAATCAGCACTTCCTGCTTGCTAGGCAACTTTTGGTCGACTAACTGATGCTGGATGACCACACGCTCTGCATGAGAACATCCAGCGTCAAAAAAATAAAATAAATAAACTCATAGAAAAGCAAATGCATGTCTATGGGGTCGGTCTGAGATTAAGGAACGGCGAGGAAGTTTTTTTAACACGAGGGAGAGGGGGCCAAAGGGAAGTAAAGTGTAAGGAATACAGCTTTGTATTGCTTACACTATAGTATGCCTTTAAACACTCATAGGGTTAAAGTGAATTTAAAATTTATGGTGAGAGTAGCTGAATTGGAAGCATACCTGAATTTTTTCCCAGTACGAAATTCACTTTGAATTCTCACTGTAGTAAATAACACTGACAAAAGTTGTCCCTTCAAGACGTGGACTTCCTGTTTGTTTCTTATAAAAAGTATTGAACAATCTGAATATGTATGTAATAAAATAAAACCCTGAGGACTATTTGTTCAAAACATCTTTTCTTTCTATTCCTTCAGGTTTTGTTCACTAATCCAGTAACTGATGGTAAATGACCAAATAATTTTAAATTTTAGGCAAAAATACCAGAGCTGAAAAAAAATTGCTAAAATTTAAATATTTTTGGAGTTTAAGGATTTGGCCGAAGTTACATTTTGATGAACAGTATCAGTACACAGCATCTTGCTACAGTCCAGCTCCTACCCTTGGCAGGTGCCACCTTTTCATACCCAGCATCTCACCCTATGCTGCATCCTGCCACAAGATAGGGACTCTTCCACATAACCATCATTTCACCCTCAGCCAGTGCCACCTCATCTCCTTACTTAGCATTCTGACCCATTCTAACATGAACAAAATGCAACATGGGTCAAACCAGTGAAACGTCCCAAAAACTGCTACAAGAAAGTCCGAAAGGGAAAGTACAGAACTGTTACACATGTATGCTTGTGAATATTCCCCAGTGTTCTCGGATTTAGCAAAACATTCCCTGGATACAGATGTAATCTTTGTTTATATAAAACAGACTTGCAGAAACACACGATCCCGTGAACGGTTTGGTTTTCACAAGGAAAAATATGTTTACACTGTAACATAACATTATAAAAACAAACACAGCAAATGTGTAAATTGTGTACGTCAAACTAATGCATATAGAAATCTGGCGAGCTAGGAACATATTGTCCTGAACACATTCCCTGTTCTGAAAAGAAAAAACAAACAGATCCTCTCTCCACAGAGAAACATTCTATCGATCTTGTGTCTCTGTACAGCAAACAGAGCGTAAGTAATCACGAATATGAGTTAGTGTCTTCCACACTGTCTGATACATTGTATAGCCAGCTCTGGTGACAAGGTGCATTCAGTTGATTGGATGGGGTGAGGGCTATTGCCTAGAAGTCCTACTTGCCAATTCCTCCAGTTGAATGGATCACATTCTTACTAAGTGACATCACCCCCTCCAGGCCACTTTCTGAGTGTATGTGGGAGATTTAAGCACACAAACCAAACTCCACCCTATTCATGGCCGTCACACCCATAGCTTCTGGGGTCACGTCCTGTCTCATTTAACCAAGCCAGCAGCCCTGTGCATTCTGTAGAATAGCCAGCAGGCATGACAAGAGATTCTCTAGGCAAATGTTTTAACAGACCTCAAATCACATAGACCAGAAAATTGAAAGAAAAGCATCAGGAGCCTAAGGGATTGTCCACTATACAACGGGTTTTCGGGAGACGTGACCAGGAAACTATATATCTGAATCCAGTTTAAATTAAATTAATTCTCTAAATTAACATTTTCATAAACAGACTATTTTAGACTACATTTGAGTGAATAATCCCAGTAATATCAGTATAAATCATTTATACATAAATCAATAAATAAATATCATACTATTCCATTTAAAAAGTAGTTAAACTGTCCCAAACAGCCATAACAAAATGTTATCAAATATAAAAAGGAAAATATTAAAAGGGGCTTACATAACAGAGTTTCCCCCAGGGCCTGCTGCCTAAATATTGGACAAATAAGTATTTGTATTGATAACGTACAGCAGAGGGGAAATGGTATGGGTGCCAGGAAGCAGAGGTGTTACAAAAGGGGAGCAGGTACCAACCTAGAGGGGGGATTTAACTATAAATAGGACAATTACATATTAAAAGAAAACTTTCAGAAACGATGGGTTGAAGAGGGCCATAGCGAGAGGGAAGTGCGTTTTAAGCTGGGGCTGATAGGCTGCCAACAATAAATCACAATCTTCACCGAAAAAAAATGATGGGATTTAAAGTCCCAAATAGTTCTTGGCACATACTCCAACCAAGGTAAAATATAAAGCTTTGATTTATTATTGCTTTTGTTACACAGCAGAACCCGTCAAAATATACATTTACAAATACAAACACCAGAGAATAAATCATCTCTAAACTCACACCCAAACTTTTCAGGACCACAGTGCTTGGGCCCTACAGGAGGTTAAACAGAGTCCACGTGTAACAACTTACAAGATCAGTCTTCCCATGTTTGATGTGCCCCTTCCCGTGGGGGCATCTACTATTAGAGGATTAATCTACAGAGACATCTTGGAATGAATATAAACATATAGAATGAGATGGTGTATCTGAAGAAGAAAAATCCAATGGTAAATACACCCGACCAATCATCATACTGTGGCTGGTATAAAGTCATAATCCTTTAAAGTTTTTGACCCAAATAGTAAAAATCCCCAGCTTGTTCTGGAAATGTTCACTCTGCCCAACCCTAAGGTCACAGGGAATCATATTTGTGTAGGGTCTTCTCCAGCTCGTCGCTCACCCTGCGGTAGAAGATGATCTGCTCCTTCAGGTAATTTTGGAGTGCTTGCTTAAAGTCCAGCAGCCTTCTTTGGTGGAAATGGTTAATCTCCGCCTGCAAAGCAAAGCCCACCACACGACAGCGCTTGCGTATGCCATCTGCCTCGTCCTGTTCCATCCGCCCTTCGTCGCTCATCCTTTGGCTATCCTTTACCTTAGCAAACGCTCCTATCAAAACAAACAAGAAATACAAACAGTGAGTTAGGGGTTAAATCAGGTCCTTACAGGTCTATATTAATTACCTTTCATTTCTTACTACAATTACTTCTTCTCAGACAAGGTTATTCATCAAAGTGTGAATTCCACCTGAAATTAACATTTTTGCCTAAAATGGAACCTTCACTTTGAAATTGCTGAAATTGCTGAAATTTCTATTGATTCTCTGTCCATATGGTTACATTATCATTCCACCAATTCACTTAATGCATAATCTACATCATAGCCAAACAGATGATGGAGGTGCTTTAGAATGTTAACTGCATGTCCACGCATATTTACTTTATAAAAGTGCAAATTTCGCTATCTCTCCCTAATTCTCAGTCATTTCCCCTTTCTTTCTGGTTCTATTCTATGTTCATTGTTGAGGGTTGTTTACCTACTTTCCTTCCCGATACCAAAAATGCAGGTTTAGGTGCAATACCTTTGGACCAACTACATTTTGATTCTATATTGTACTGCTCCCTTAACGTAAATAAAAAGTGGGGGGAAAAAGTGCAAATATCTGGGAGGGTTTCCTGCCTCACTTACTTTGAACTCAGGGACGCTTTTTTTTAGTGCAACCTTTGACTATAAGTCTAGCTTGCTTTTGGATGCAATCGGAAATATGGAGGTAGACAGCAATTTTCCCATTCTTATCTTGGAAGAGTTACATATCATTTCATAGTACACTCATGTACTACTATTGCAGACATAAAAAGGGTAGCTGAAAAAGAATTTGTAGTGGTGACTGCTATGACGATTGACAAACTGTGCCATTTTTGTCCAGTTTACAAAACGGTAAATAGTAACTGGAGGCTGATATCAGTGGAGGCAATCATGAGTAACATGAAGACATTAACGTTTTTAGCATCTATAATCTACCCACTGTTGTTATTAGTGATTAAGGGCACTAAATATGACGGCTTTAGTTGGTCAATACAGTTATCACCCTCATTCCACTTATTAATATATATCCCTGGCCAATGTTTGATCACTTACAAACTACAAAAAGTTTTATGCAGCAGACAAAAGACAACACATTCAGGACATACCTTTCTGTAGGTGAATGATATCGGGAAAATTGGATAGTAAGCCCTGGTACAAGGACAGAGTGTCTAGTAGCCGAAATTGGTCATTCTTGGGCTGTTCGGCAAACATCTCCCCAACTTTTTCATAAGTTTGCCCAGTGTGAGATATGGCGCTCACTAGCGGTTCTGAGCCATAAGGAGGATCTAACTGGAAGGAGGTGCTGAGGCCTTGTAGAGCACCTCCTAGCCTTTGGAATTCCTTCCGAAAGCCACCCAAATGCTTACGAGCCAGTTCAGAAACTACACTGCTCATCTGGAGTACACTCTCATCCATCTTCTTGGAGAAGGCTTTAAATACATCAACTCGTTCCTCTACATCCTGGAGATCCTGATGCTCACTTGGGATTTGTAGTGTTAGTAAGAAGCTGGCTCCAACCATTTCATCACGCTCCGCTCGCCTCTTTCCAGCCTTCCACTGTTTCTCATCATCTCGACAGCTCAGAAAATGCTGGAAAGCTTCATACTGGGAGAGAACTGGGTGACTGGTCATGTGGTTCATCCATAAAACCAGCCTGCGTTTGCGCTTCTCAATGAAGTCCTCTTCAAATCGACCGGTTGCTTGCTTCTCCGGTAAATGGGGAACAGAGATAACTGTAAATTTGTGAAGCAGGCGGTTGTAGAGCCAATCAAAATGCTTGTAGCGTCGGTACACTGGTGAGTTTGTGTGGTCTGGAGTCAGTCTGTAAAACCCAGAAGAGAGAAATGTCTATTAGTAGTAGTAGTGTTATTGTATTGCAGAGTGGACTGGAAGTGACAGCATTGAAACAAACTATTTTTGTCACGTAAGGATCATATATAAACAGGATATAAAGGCAAAATAAATATAGATCATAATTAAGGGTATTTGTCTAGAACGCTATGGAACTTATCAGAATGCAGTTCCTGAATGCAAAATGTACTATGCTCCAAGGAGTCTGAAAAACAAAGACCCCCAAACTATCCCTCCTCCTCCCACCTTCTAGAATACATCTATGAAGTGTGACCTAAAAGAGTTCTTGTAGAGAGGGTGAAGGAAG
Organism: Pelobates cultripes; assembly: GCA_933207985.1. Taxonomy (NCBI): domain Eukaryota; kingdom Metazoa; phylum Chordata; class Amphibia; order Anura; family Pelobatidae; genus Pelobates; species Pelobates cultripes. Next base: position 45,746,897 of record OW240914.1, read on the forward strand.
AAGGGACCATACTATTAATCCTTCTGCAGAAATGTAAACGAACAGAATGGAGCTTTAGTAGAAAAATGTGTTTGTCTGAATTTTGAAAGACCGTGAAGAAGCAATGTGGAAGATAAGCAGGACTTGTTTCCATTGCTTTGTAATGCAATAATAAAGTAAACGTCTTGTTACGAGTGTAGGGTTTTACTTTCTCAATAGCAGAAACATAAGGATGTAACAGAACTATCAATGTATCCAAAATATAACAAAGAATGTGGGTTTTGGAATTGAGGGGTGCAGGCACAGTTTAATTCCAGAGTTCTATCATGCGAATATTTTACTTGATACCAGTAGCTAATTTAGTCACTAAATGACATCTTTTATTACTCAACTATTAACAGTATAAACTTCCAACGCTGCAGGAACCATAGCCTTATAGATCTTCGCAAACTAATTGAGATATGCATATGTCAACTTAGAATGACAGATGCCCACCATCCCAGGTGACACTGGCGTAGACAAAAAGGAGTTTTGTCACGCAACCTGCTGTATGGCATTTTGACACAGAAAGCATGCTGTAGTTTGCTTTGAATGCACAGCCTCCCACACCCATTGTTCTTTGCAATTCATAGTGACACACCAACTGCTCTTATTCTAATGCAGTGATTGCACAAACAGCACACCCACAAAACACACAATTTTCAACACAAGGAGAGGCACACACATTCAACAAACCCTAGATGTCCACACATAGGACAAATATCACACTTTAGCATCCTCTACACGTTGGTTTTCTCTTCACCGTAAAAGTGTGGTTAGTGAATAAACCCAAAAAGCAAAATGTAGGCTAAAATAACTATGAAAAACATTCCAATTTGTGTCACTATATTTTCAGAAATCTTGCAATTCACAACAATCTGGTGTTTAGTAAATAAGCTCCATAATTCAGTGTGTACATTTGTAGATGAGTATACAAATAGGTACATGAAATGGACATCCCAGGCAAGTCAACTGCCCTTATTAATGAACTATGGAGGAAATGTATTAAAAAAAAAAAAAAAACTAACAACGATAATGATTCCTGAATGATGTGTGTTTATTGTTAAACCCTGAGATCACTAGGAATTGGGCGAGTTTTCTCAACCAATCCAATGTCTCTCAGTGTTCACAATGGGAGAGTTCTGTATATCCAGAAACCTCTGCAGGACATGAGCTTATGAGATATATAGATATATAGTTAAGCGATCACAATTTAAAAAGTGAATAGTTCAATATGGCTTCCACTTCAATGTAGAGACCATACATTCATTTATTGTGCATGAGAAACTAGAGGAGATCCCTTACAAATAGCTAAGTACTTTCATTGACTACGAACCTAAAAATGAATCAACAGGACGATGCACAACTTCTCTTTGTCCAGCGACGAGCAGGCGCTAATGTGCATTAGACCTCCCCATAGTAAAGCATATAATCAATGCTTTCCTAGAGTGTGAGGACGTCTAGCGTCAGTCACGGTTTTACACACCAAGGTCTGTTTCGATTCAGGAAGTGCCTCCAGTGGCTGTCTGGTACACAGCCACTGTAGGCCGACTTAGTGCTGCAATGTTCTCTGGAACTGCAATGTCAGACAATGAGCTGACGTGGTCTGAGTGCCTATAGTGTCCCTTTAACTACATGTAATTGTTCTGCTAAGGTACTGCATCAGAAGAAAGTCTATTTGTTTCACATACATATAGGGATAATTATATAATAACCCCCAAGTTGGGGGGGGGAGTAGCTTTAGCTGATTTCAGGAGAAATATCCAGAACTCTGTCCAGAAGAGTGCAGCTCTAGTAACAACTAAGATACTGTGTAGAACCCTTTAAACTCCCAGAACCCAAGAATGAGAAAAACAACAAGCATATAAAAAATGTTTTTTAAAAATGAAAAGGATGAGAATCTCACTGTATTGTCTCTTTGATAAAGTAAAACCGGAGCTTCTGTATTGTGCCCGAGCCGGACAGGTCCTTGTGTGTAATTTTTGTATTAAGCATAGCTCAGGATTTTCCAGAAATTAAAACACTAATTACTCTGAATTACTTCGGATCCGGTTCTAGCAGAGACAGAATTCCTGTGAAGGTTATCAAGTTACCAATGATTGTATTACACATTTTGAGTAGGCATACATTTAAAAAGGTAACTCAAGATGCCGGATAGAAAGTCTCGATGGTGGTCACGAGTAACTGAGAACATGGGGTGGTGCTGGTAGGTTTTGGCACACCTTCATGGCTTATTTGGGAGGGGTGTTTAGGCTATTAACCCTTTAAATTCACAATTAAAAGGAAGGAGCCAGGATGAGTGAGAGTTTAGCCAGGCACATAATGTATAGAGTTAGCAATGTGTAGGACGTAGACAAACCACATGGAGAGGTAAAGAGTTGCAAAACACGTATATTATATATTACACACATATGTTTCTATCCATATATATCCCTGCATTTAGACACACAATGACAATCCACACAAAACATTCCTGCATGTGTGCAAACACTGACACTCCACACACAATAACACAAGTACCCCACTACATGCAAGCACTGACACCCAGCTTACATAGACCTGTAGAATTACACTGACACCTAGTATACCTGCACCTCATACATTTGACAAACTGACACTCCGTTTACATATACCCCTAAATCCACACACTGACACCCAGTATACACTGAAAAAGAAAGGGAATTGGGGGCACATCAGACACATGAACTTCTCTGCATGGTGCCTCCGTAGAGACCAACATTTATACAAAATACAGATTAAGGTTCGCACACAAATACACAGTTTTACATGACTACTTAAAATCACCCATCTCAGCAAACAAATATGGGGATATGACCAAATCATCTAAAGTCCCCCACTACCGCAAAATTGGTGGGTCCTACACTCAATTTTAACGTGGGAGGGCTGTTGCATGGTTCCTTAATCTGTACCCAGTATACAATGAACATCCAAAGCATTAAAACCACCTGCCTAATATCATGTAGGTCCCCAACACAGCCCTGATGCATTGAGGCATGGACTTCACAAGTCCTCTGAACGTGTCCTGTGGTATCTGGTACAAAAACCATTAGCAGCAGATTATTAAATCCCTGCATGTTGCGAAATGGATCAGTGAACACCACTGCCATGAAGGGGTGTATGTGGCCTGCAACAATCTCTAGGTAGGTGGTACATGTAGGTGGTAAGTGACATCCATATGAATGCCAGGACCCAAAGCATAACACTGCCTCCACCGCCCTGCTTTCTTCCCATAGTGCATCCTGCTACCATCTCTTCCCCAGGTAAATGATGCACACACACTCAGCCATCCACCTGATCTAAAACAAAACGCGATTCATCAGACCAGGAAACCTCCTTTCACTGCTTCATGGTCCAGTACTGACGCTCAAGTCCCCTTTGAAGGCAATTTCGGCAGTGGACCGGGGTCACCATGAGCACTCTTACAGTCCTGCGGCTACGCAGCTCCATACACAAACTGAGATGCACCCTTCTGTCGTGACCAGCATTAAGTTTTTCAGCAATTTGAGCTACAGTAGCTCTTCTTCGCGATAGGACCAGACGGGCTAACCTTCACTCCACACAAGTCGCCCATGACCCGGACACCAGTTCACCGGCTGTCCCTCCTTGCACCACTTTTGGCAGGTACTAAACTACTGCATACAAGGAACTCCCCACTAAACTTGCTGTTTTGGAGATGTTCTGACCCAACATTCCAGCCATCACTATTTGGCCCAAGTCAAAAAGTCACTCAGATCTTTTCGCTTGTCCATTTCTCCTGCTTCCAACGCATAAGATTAAAGAACCGACTGCCTAATATATCTCACGTCTGACACGTGCCTCTATAACAATATTATCAATGTTATTCACTTAACCGGTCAGTGGTTGTAATGTTGTGGCTGATCAGTGTGCATTCCTTTAAAAAAGGACCATTCCATACCCACAAAGCATTTCACCTAAGGAGTATCCCATCTTAAAAGGGACACTATAGTCACCAATACAACTACAGCTTAATGTAGGTGTTCTGGTGATTATAGTAGGTCTGTGCATGCATTTTATTGTAAGCACAGCCTTTTCAGAGAAAAAAAAAAATTCTAAATAAAACAGCAACTTTTGGTTTAGATATATATAAAAAATAAAAATAAATATAACAAAATCCATAATTATATGCATGCATGTTTCAATTGGGGGTATATCTAGTAAATAGTGATTTATTTTTTATTGTGGAGTGCCCCCATAATAAGAATGTCTGTCTGTCTGTGTATTCGTTGTGGTTTGTTTTAGAGATCAGAAAAACATGGATAAATAAAGGCTGCTTTTAGGATTATCCAAATATGATTTCCAAGTTGCTTTAGGTGTAACAAGGGAACCTGCCCAATAAGGTACCATAGTGATCTATTGCTAATCATGCTGATGCCCGGTTCAATCAGTGTTTGCAACAGGCGAGTCATTTGAAATGGCGAAGAAATTCCGCCTTTTGCCAAAGACTTGTCTCATGTATATATCTTTTGATTGTGCTGGAATTTCAAAGAACTTAAAAAAAAAAAAAAAAGTTTTTTTTTTTAAATGTCAAATTAGTTTTTGATAAAAAAAATGATATCTTTACAAAAAGCTTAAAGTGGCAGATGCTTTAATAACCAATTAAGCTCTTCTCTATTGAAATAGAAACTTAGTAGTAAATCTTTCTATAGTTAGATAAAGTGCAATATATTTCTGCCTCGCCAATCACTCAATGGGTTCATTCTAGGGCTTCCATTTAGTTCCAGGTTTGAAAGGATGGGTTGTGAAAATATCACCAGAACATAGGAGGAATGTTTTAAATACTGGCATCAAACTGTTTCTGCTGATCTCAGCCCAGAAGTAAAGAAAAAAAAAAAGCATGTGATAATTAAATACCTATTTAACCCCTTAAGGACACATGCCATGTGTGACATGTCATGATTCCCTTTTATTCCAGAAGTTTGGTCCTTAAGGGGTTAAAGCAGAAGTGTTTAGCCTTTACCAATTAAGAGAAATTAAGCGGGGCAGGGGGGAAGTGATCTTTAAGTTAGATGCATTTTAACAGATCAAATTTTAGGAATGAACAACTGATGATCCAAATAACCTCATTTTTATTTGTAAATCAGTATGTGTTGTGCCAACTTTTGGATCAAAGTAAAAATTGGGATACAGGAAAAGTTTAAAATAATGGGTTAATTAAATAGTATCGTGGATGAGAGCAATGCAGACCCCTGCATTAAAGAATAGAACCCAAAAAGGAGGAAGATATCGGGGAAGGGGAGAAACGGAACCAATACAACTACGTTTATAGCATGTTTTAATCCTACAAAGCACTTTCCAGACAGCATGAAGAATAAGATTGCTGTATTATGAAGTGAAACAAAACAAAATACATGTGTTTTATTAGGCACATACTGTCCTCTAAATGTACAAATGCTTGCAGTGGTAGATTTTAATAAATCCCTGCATAACACTCATTCCAGCTATCTGGAATATAACTTTCTTCTAATTTGCATTATGGAGATTACACTATATAGTTCTCTTTAATAGAACATTCCAACCACTACAGTGATGCCAACAGTACCCTGGCGCCCCACAATGTAAGTAACAAAACCAATTTACCTGGGGTCCACGCCCAACAGACCCCAGGTAAATTATCAAACGGTTGTTCAACTAATTGACTATTTACATTCAGGGGTGGGTGCACCAGGGCAGTCCTGGGACCATATCCACTACAGAACAATATTGATGTTATGGTGCTTGCAGTTTATGGTGCTAAAGCACGAAAAGAAAAAAAAATAGTTGGGAACATCCATCACCGTTGATGTGAAACAAAACAAATAAATAACTCCCTTTAAAGGGTTACTAAGCAATATTTGCAAAAGCCTGCTATAAGCCTGCCCGGATTGCAGACATAAAAAAAGTAACGTTACTTCTTCCGTCAAACTTGTGATGGTGTTGTCCTCTGAGACATTACGCCAATATTCTCTCTCTCAGGTCTTGCAGCATAGCACAATAGTGCACACAGTCCGGTTCACAAAACGTTACATAAACTGATAGAAGCCAAAGTTTAGCAGTTATCGGTTTAGTAAGCTGCCCCTTTAACCTGGTGTTCTACACATAGGCGTGCGCACGGGGTGTGCCTGGGCACACCCTAATCCCCGCGGCACGCCTATGTATATTGAGACCGGCAGGGGAGATCTCAGGATCTCCCCTGTCGGCTCATGCAGAGCCGGCGCTATCTGAGCGCCGGCTCTGCTCTCAGCCTCCCTCCCCACATGCAGGGAGGGAGGCAGGCGGGAGAGGACTGGCGGAGCTATTGCCGGCAGCTCCTCTTGCGAGATATGAGATATGAATCTCGCGAGAGTGAACTCTCCAATGGACCACCAGGGATGGAATCAGCAGCACGATTCAAGTATAGCAAGTAATGTACAATCACCCACCCACCCACATAAAGAACACACACAGCACCCGCAGACATACACAGTACCCACACACACACATACAGCACACTAACAGTACCCTCACAAACACAAACAGGACCCTAACAAACACACACACAGCACACTACCAGTACCCTCACACACAGTACATTAACAGCACCCTCACAAGCGCACACACAGTACATTAACAGCATCCTCACAAGCACGCACACACAAACACACTAACAGCACCCTCACACACAGCAGTGTGTGTGTATATATATATATATATATATATATATATATATATATATATATATATATATATATATATATATATATATATATATATATATATATATATATAGCGTGTGCTTGTGCTTGTGCTTTAGGGTGCACACCCTAATGCAATAGGCTGCGCACGCCTATGGTCCTACAGATAATATAACCCTCCTCGGATAATGTTATGTGATATGGAAAATCTCCCATAAACCAGAATGTGAGGTCCCTGATTGCCAGAGTTTATTCCTGTTCTGGGAGGGGTCTGTTTGAGTGTTCTAGTTATTAATAACTCAAAATGTTGAGTATTTTATTTTGTTCTGATTTACGCATACAATGCATTACATTTTGGTTGTAATGATGGTTATACATATATAAAAATTTTTTGGCAAAATCATTATTCAAATAATACTTTGTACCATACAGCACGGGTATAAGTTTAAAAATTCCTAATCCGCCGTCTGGGTCCTCACCTGTAAGATATGTAACTCTTGATTCCTTTGAACTTGGTCTGTTTGGTTGGTTCCTCCACGGAGCAATTGAAAGGATAAGGGCTCCCCTTCCACTGTGGCCCTTTGCTTCCCATTTCTATTAGATGGGTTTCACCAACTCTACCGAACTGGGGCACATCGCCAAGTACAAAGGCTTCCACACCAGATCTCACAAAACTAGAAAATCTATTTAAGTTTCGACCTACTACACTCCCCCTTTTACCGCTAGCCACACTGTCCTGACGCTCTAGTTGGGGCCGTGGCCGGTGTGCATTCTCTGGCCTGGGGTAATTATGGCGTGGTGGCTGACTGTGGGGCACTCCGTTAGAGCCAGTGGGTTCTTCTGCTACAGACTGCCCATCATCCCAATCGTCCCAGTCATCATCGTCCTCTTCGTCGTCATCATAACTGCCATGGTGGGTGGTGGTGGTAGTGTTGGTATCGGTGTAGCTTGACTGGTGCCTTGAGTAATCTACCTGCACAGAGTCAGAGCGTGGGCGTACGATCTCCACATAGGATGCAGGAAAGAGACCTGTCTGACCACGGCTGTTTGTCCCCTGAAGCCATCCGTCGAGGGACACATCACTGAGCAAGTTCAACTCCTCATTCTCCACAATGTCAATCTCCTCTTTGTTCTCACTCTGAAAACTGTACAGCGCACGGGCCTTGAGAGCCATGATAGCAGGCACGAATCTGCAACATTAAATGGGAACACATTACACAAATATCCCAGAAACAATAGCTCACAAATATAGACTATCAGGGTTATTCAAAAGTACATTTTAAATTTTAGGCCACAAATAACAAAATTGGAAAAACAAAATTCCAATTACAATTTCAGTTCACCTACTTTGCTCTCACAATCTTTAACTGCAGACACTGAGTGTAATTCACGAATCCCCCAATATTGGCTAAAATAAACACAAATGGGATAAGTTGCTAAATCTTTTCGGATTTATGCCTCAGTTTTTCAATTCATGAAAATCCTGAGTTTAGTGAGTAAGTAACTTGCGGGTCTTAAGTGCAGGTATAAGCTCACGAGTCACCACAGCACTCAAACATGTCATGGGAGAAGCTATGCTTCTCTTAGCCCCTACAAGTACTTGTACCAACACAAGTGACAACAGAGAAGGAGGGAGTTGTAATTGAATTGTCAAATTTTAACAATAGAAAGAAAAGAGCTCAACTATAATTCAAAGAATAGTCTGCTCTACCAATAATGAAAACCCTGGGCAGGGATTATAAGAGAAGCGCAGCAATGCCATAGAATGTTATGGGGCATATGGTTTCACTGTAGAAGCTGCAAGACCTTAGGATTTGCAGAAAATGCAAGCACTTCCAAAAGAAGCAGCTTTTTATTTTGTATTATTTTTAATATATTGTTTGCAAACGCATATATGCGTACATACACACAATCAAAATGTTCATCGAAAATTTTTAAAATATATATATATTTTCAAGCTAATTGTAAGCTGGAGCAGATTACTTTTTAATACATTATGGAGATCGTATCAATTAAAAATAAATGCATTCATTTATTTTTTTTTAAATTCCCTTTTCAAGGTCTCTCACATGTTGCAAATCAATAGGCGTTGCAGCTTCGGCAATGACATCTTAAAGGATCAGCAAGTGGCTTAGTCAAATCAGATCCTCCCTTTACTTTCAATGACAGTGTCATAAACCTCTTTGCACAATTTATTTATCTAGTTCCTTATGGATACTATACAGCACACAGTATATACCTGGCCACAAGAAACTAAAATAAAATAATAATAATAAAATTTAAAAAAAAAGAAAAGAAAAAAAACACACCACAGTCAAAAATGTACTTCTTATTTTGTTTAATAAAAGCATACCAAAAATGTATTCCTGACCCTATAGTGTTAAAACCACCATCTAGCCCCCTGGACACTTCATGCCTCCATAAATTTAGTAAAAATCTAACTGTATTCAAGACAGAAGCTGTAGCTCTGCATGCTGTTAGACTCAGAAAAACAAGCAGTCTCTTGACATCATCAGAAGTGGTAGCCTGATCCAATCACAATGCATCCCCATAGGATTGGCTGAGACTGTCAAGGAGGCAGATCAGGGGCAGAGCCAGCATGATTCAAACACAGCCCTGGCCAATCAGCATTTCCTCATAGAGATGAACTGAATCAATGAATCTCTATGAGGAAAGTTCAGTGTCTGCATGCAGAGGGAGGAGATACTGAATGTTTGGATGCATTTTAGGCAGCCATGACCCAGGAAGGATCTCTAACAGCCATCTGAGGAGTGGCCAGTGAAGTTATCACTAGGCTGTAATGTAAACACTGCATTTTCTCTGAAAACACAGTGTTTACAGCAAAAAAACTGAAGGTAATGATTATACTCACCAGAACAAATTCAATAAGCTATAGTTGTTCTGGTGACTGTAGTTGTTCCCTTTAATTATATATGTAATCCACAGACTTCAGGTGGAAGGGGTTTTCAATCACAATTTTTCCCCACCATAACCTATTTGGATTTTGCTACCCAAGCACTACCAAGCCTCAATAACAAACCAGTAACCAACCTCATGCTGACGATTTGCATCTTTTCCTAAGTTGTGTTTCAAAGCTGTTGTATACAGCAAACACAGACTCAAAGGAATCCATGTTTAAAATGGAATGTAGCAAAGTGTGATTCTTCGTTAAACTAATTTACATATGCCCACCCAGAATCCTTTGCAGTAGTAACATCACTGCAGATGTGTGATTTATGTGGGAATAGCAAGTCTTATGGCTTGACTGGTGTGCAGATGTTTGTTTAACATTGTATTAACTATATATTTTTTTTTGTAGCAAAAACCAAAAAGGTTAGGGTAGGGAGAAAAACGTGATTGAAAACCCCTTCCACCTGAAGTCGGTGGATATTTAATACAATGTTAAACAAACAGCTGCACACCAGTCAAGCCATAAGACTTGCTTTTCCCACAGAAATCACAAATCTGCAGTGATGTTACTACCACAAAGGATGCTGGGTGGGCATATGCAAATTAGTTTAACAAAATCACATTTTTGCCTCATTCCATTTTAAAGATGGATTCCTTTGAGTCTGTATTTGCTATACACACACACACACACACACACACACACACACACACACACCCCTCAAAATTCCCACTAGCACTTGGTGAGTTAAAATTTTGCCATGGCAAGTAAAAAAAATAAATAAAAAAAATAAAAAAAATAAATAAATAAAAAAATCAGCCTTGATAAGTGTGTCATGGATCCTCCATGATTGCAGTGTCAAGCAACTTGTAAGGCCTAGCTAGTAGAGAAAAAGAAGTATGTTTACTTATCTAGATTTAACAAATATGTATTTGTGAGGTGTGAAAATTAAAATCCACACCTCCCTAATCTGCACCTGGGCGCCTCCATTTTAGCTTCCTGTCAATCATTGTTATAAGCTCTGACCTTTGCACCAGGCAGCCAGCACAGAGAAAGCACACACAGAATAGGTTTCTATTTCTCCAACACATTTGCAAATCAGGCTGTACCTGAACAGGATGTCATTTGTCTAAAATATATTTTAGCGCTACACATGGGGTGAGGGGAGTACATGGTCATGTGGTGGAGTAACTCGTTAACACAAGCCACAGGTGATTTTTAACGTATTATTCAGTGATTTCCAAAAAAGTGACATTTACCCCTTAAGTTCCATATTCCTATTGTTGTGCAATATATTAACCTTAAAGATTTAAATATTTCACTGTGCCTGCGGTTTGACACTCACCCCTTTTTAAATATGCCCAACACAATTAGTGGATTATTCTCTCTTTACTTTTAAATAGGCACTCCAGATATCAGAACCACTCCAGCTCATCAGAGTTGTTATGGTGCTGTAAGTCCACGGGTACCTTCCCCCACTTTATTTTTGTCCCGAGCTCCCATAGTTCACCCCTTTTTTGACTGCACCAATAACGTGTAAACTATTGGCTAGTTGTCTCTGCCCATCATTGCCATACAAGGTGAATGAAGTCACACTTAGTAAAGTGGACGTATTATTGTTACATTTTCAGTGTGACTGCAAAGGGAATCAGCTATAGGTAACAGTGAGAAACGATTACAAAAAAGTTAGATAAAAAAAAAAAAAAAAAAGACAGGGGGACATCTTCCATACCATAAGCACTACACTGAGCAGTAGTGGCCTTATGGTTTTTTAAGTGTTCCTTTAATATAAGGAACTTTATATCGACTAAAACCTGTTTAGGACCTCCGTTTATTTGAAACATGCATTTTTGCATGCAAAGAAGTTAAATTACTAAATAGTGAAATCTAGCCGACTGACAACAGAAATGCAAAATGTAGACAAAATAATGGATTTGGAAAACTTCTCCAACTCAATTAAAGTCACAGCTTGGCTATTTTGGCCGCCACGTAATTTTTAGTGTTTTGTTCATAAAACCTAAAATGTCTTAATCCCCTTTTATATAAAATGTTTAAATTGTGAGTCAGGGCTTCCACTTTACCTGCTTACTTGTCAGTGCGGATATGACGGTTTGGGAAAAACTCGTCACACAAGGTAACAGCCATATGGAAAGAAGCAACACAAGGTTACCTGATACACTGGTTTCCAGAACACATATCACTCCCACATGCTGGGGCTATGCACACAAATAATGCTGCCTGGAGCATGCAGAATCCATGTTACTAAGCAGACGTCAATTCATTAATCAAGCAGAGCTTCCAAAGGGAAGAATGCATTGATTAGTTAATCAGATTTCTTCCTGTAGCATATGAATTCTGCATACTAAAGAATAGATGGAAGCCAATTTTAGCACGAAAAAGGGACGTGTCCAGGATGTCACTGTGAATCCGGCAATTCTAATTACTACCTTTAGAAAAAGCAACATTCCAAACGAGAGAGTGGCACTAAATCTGGACCTGTCTAGTTGAAAAATTGTATTGTTTGGTGAAATGAAAAATTTCTAAATTGTGTTTTTGTTTTAACGAAAACAGCCTAAGAATTCAATAGCTCTGTTATATTCAAAACCTTTAAATTTTGGCACAAAATTTTTTTTCTAAATCAGTGTAAAAAACCCAAGCACTACCGACTACAGCGCCTTATAGTGGTTATAGTTCCAGAAGTGCCCTGGCACCCCCACTGTAAGTAGTTGTAGTGAAATTGCTTCAGAATGGTTTAACTTATTACCTGGGTGCCACGGGTCGCTGCTCCCTTCCTCCAATACTTCCATTAAAAAAAAAAAAAAAAACTCGGGAAGTTCCTAAGCAAGAGCTTCCGTTAGCTCTGATGAGCTTAGTTCCGCACAGCGGGCTCTCTGTCTGAAGTAGTGGAGGCAGGGAAGTGTGCGGTGAATCCCAGGTAAAAAGTCAAACTGTTATAAAATGGGTTGATTACGTACAGTGTGCGCCACAGTGGTTATGGTGCTCAGAGTTTTCCTTTAAAAGTGAATGCATAGAGGGTGCTTTAACCCCTTAAGGACACATGACATGTGTGACATGTCATGATTCCCTTTTATTCCAGAAGTTTGGTCCTTAAGGGGTTAAGCATTTCCACTAAAAGGAGAAATCTAGTCACCTTCATATTATACCTACAATGAAGCAGGTTTGAGGCACAAACCAAGCATTTCAGGCCTGTACATGTTTATTCTTGGTCTAAAACATTTTTTTTACTGACAAACATTAAATATGGGAGTTTAATCACTAAATATTGAGCTGCAGAACAATAACAAGTGAAGACCAAAACACAGTTGAGTTATTCAGGTGGCCACAACTTGCTTACAGCTTTTTACTAGAAATATGGGTTTTATTCTCAAAATTTTTAAAATCAAAACATCTAAACTGCCTAATTTAGGAGTAAAAGACATAGCTCCCAGAGGTGGAGGACTACAATTCCCAAGATACTCTGCCACAGTTTTGGGGTCTACCTTTGGCCTATCCTTATTTAACACAAATTGCAAGCATAACTAAATTTTTATACTATAGAAACCTACACACCCCATGATAGCTCTAAACCACACATATAAACCTGCTAACTGCATTCCTGAGTTTTACTGTTGCAGACTGTAAATTCTTTGAAATTGACTCCTGCATGTGGGATTCACTTGACGCCTTGTAAAATTATATGGCTAAAAAAATGCAACCAGGGATTAAAAAATAAAAAATCCTCTAGCCTATAGATTTACACTCTTGAATGCTACATAAAGGCAATGAAATAAATAATATATAACACAGCAATGTCTGAATACACAATGATCTGTATTGTACACTAAGAATACAAAGACACAGCACAGGGACAGGATACATTTCCAAAGCATATTAGTTACACAAACAGGTATGACTAAGTCACAAGCTGTGTTTATGGGACTAAATCCAAACACAGGCAGGACAAGCAAAAAAAAAACTGCAACTCACCCCAAGGCTGATCAGCCTGCAGATTCAAAAGGGGACCCTTTATAACGTGCAAATATTCCAGGTACTTGGTAAAAAAAAAATTTAGAAGATCAGATGAAATCTTGCCTGCAAAAACATTCAGATCCCAGAATAAAAGGGCGGAATTCTCAAAATTTCCATGATCCTATAAAAAAAAATAAACCAGACAAATCCAAAATATTAGGCTATAGGATTCCTAAGTTTTTTCCCAGTTCTGCCTTTGTTGAAATGAGAGTTCATGGTGCTCAGGAAGAGGGGAGAATCCAATTTTGCTGATTGCAAAAAAACAACATGTCAAACTTCCCTTATGATGTAAAGAGTCAGAACCTCAGGAATTCAATCCTGAAAAAAAAAAAAAGATATATTTCCGCTTACAGGGAACAACACAGCACATCCAGAGAGAGAGGGAGGGAGGGGGAAAGAGGGACACCGTGGGGACGGCTGGAAAACGTCCTAAATAAGTACATCAAAGTGATCAGCACTCTAGGGAGACCTGAGACCCCTCACTGTGGGGAAGGGGGCTCAGAGATCAGAGTTTAAGGTCCAGCAAGAAGAACATAATTTGATTTTCCAAGCAATCTCTCCAGCCAGCAGCAGAGTTCTTAGAGTTGATACACAGCGTTCTAAGGAAGTTAATGGCTAGTTACCTTCAGCGTGGAGGTATACAGAGGGTGTGACAATACCCATCCCAAACTACATGGGGGATGGGAGATCTCTTTAGACCTCTGGGGTTCTTGTTAGGAAACTCACAACACCCTCTTTTCTTGCTACTCCTGTATTATCCTAAACCCCTCCTATTGTTCATCCCTCCTTCTCATAGGAGGTGCTAGCACTGTGCAATGTGTCTTATTGGATTTTGTGCAAGCTGGTTCACAGCTATGAGCTCTGGTGTTCCATTTACTGCAGCAGCCCATATTCCCATCATTAGATAAATATCCTTCCTGAGTCTGGAGTCTGGTAAAGGGAAAAAGATGGATTGCTCTGCTGTTAAATTAGTTCTTTTCACGCAACTACTGGTTGTTGTTTTTTTTTTGTCTCCTAAAATGTACATCTTATCATTTCTACAGATCGTTCCAAAATAATTTATTTAGTGGTTTATTCACTAAACAGTTGCAGGATTATTCTTTAATAAATACATTTTACTTTTTTTTTTGTAATGCTAATAAGGTCATTATCTAAAATGTGAATTTTTGGGAGTTTAGAGTGTGATTTATAATGATTTTCAACTTTTAAGCAAAAATTACCAAGTTAAAAAAAAATGTCAGCTGGGTTTATAGTTCAGCTATTTAGGCAGCGTTTTTTTAAATTCGCCTGGAGTCCTTGAAAATTCGTACTTTAGTAAATAAGACTGAAAGTGAATTAATAACTAATTAAAATTTTTGATCAAAATAGCCAAACTTAATGGGACACTCCAGACACCAAAACAACTTAATCTACATAAAGTTGCTATAGTTCTAGGAGGCCCCTGGAAGCACACTTACCTCAAGGGGTTAAACTTGAGGTAAATATCCACTACCACTTCCCCCTGCAAAATTTTCAGATTCAGGAAGCACTGAGTGCAACTGGACAGGGGCTCTGCTGATTTACTAAGAGCAGTTAGTTAATGCTCCCAGCCTCTCAGTGACTACCCATTCACTAAATTGGCTTGGAAAAGGTACGTTTCTTTTCACTCTCAGCCTATCAGGGGCGCCCCTGCCTGGCGGCACTCCATGCTTCCGTAATCTGAAAATTCAGAAGCCGCTGGGGGGGTGGGGGAGGTGGACATCACTGCTGGAAGCAACTTAGGGGTTAAAACTGTCCGAGAACTGTTTAACCCTTTGAGATAAGAGTGCCTCCAGGGGCTTCCTCCCACCATCTAGATGAAGTTGTTTTGGTGCCTGTAGTGTTCCTTTAAATATAGCAAGGGTTTATTCACTAGACCAGCGGTTCCCAAACTGTGTGCCCTGGCGGAATGTTTTCCCGATGCTATGATTATACCGTCGGGGAAAAATTACTACTCAACAGGGACCCGGTCGAGTGCCGTGGTCCTTTAAGACCGCGACGGGGCCCCTGTAATGTCGGCCGGCTGGGAGGAAGTGACAGCTTGTCACTTCCTCCTAGCATCCTGCAGGGAGACAATGCGGGAGTGAGAGGAGCATGAAGAGCTCCAGACCCCTCACTTCCACAGCAGCAGGCCTCCAAGCCACCCTCCTGGTACATAAAGTAAGCTAACAGGAGATGGCTGGAGAAACAAAGAAAAAAAAATCGTGTGTGTATGTGTTTGAGTGTGAGTATGAGTATGTGTGCATGTGTGTGTGTGTATGAGTGTATGTATGAGTGTGTGTGTGTGGGTGTTTGTGAGTGTGTGTGTGTGTGTGTGTGTGTATATATATGTCAGTGTGCTTCTGTGTGTGCGCACATATCTGTGTATGTGCATCTGTGTGTCAGGGTGTGTGTTTTTATGTCAGTGTGTGTATCTGCGTCATGGTGTGGGCATTTATCAATGTTTTTGTGTGTCAGGGTGCATGTGTGTATATGTCGGTGTATATCTATGTGTGTGTATGTGTTTGTGTGTATCTACATGTGTGTATTTGTCTGTGTCTATATGAATTTGTGTGTATATGTCGGTGTATTTATATGCATCTGTGTGTTAATGTGCATTAAGAGATCCCTCTCTACATAACTCAAAACAAAATGCAAGTGTCATGGCTGATTATATATTTCCTATCTGTTCAATGTTAAAATTTTGTATATATTGTTTATTAATATTGTTTTAGTATTTTATTGTACCATATTGTAACAATGCAATGTTTTGTGGACCCAGGACATACTTGAAAACGAGAGAAATCTCAATGTATCCTTCCTGGTATAATATTTTATAAATAATTAAATAAATCTGTGTAAGTATGTATCTATGTGGTAGTGTATGTGCATACATCCAAGCAGTCAAACACCAGCACAACATACAAGCACACTCCTGCAATCTAACACAATTATTACATACAAAACACACCCTTGCATTCAAACAAAAAAAAATATACAAACACACCCCTTCACTCAAACACTAATACTTCACACAAATGTACATCCACATTTAAAAGTGAACATTACATTCAGACATAACCCTGCAATCAAACTCAAACATTACATACAAACACACCCCTGTATTAAAACACAATAGATGTATACAAGCACCCCTTCAGACACCAACACTGTACATTACAATATAGCGCCAGTAAATGACGCAGCGCTGTACAGATATACAACCTAGACATTTTGACTTGGGGAGCCTTGGAAAAATACTGAAATATTAAGGGCCCCTTGAACCTAAAAGTTTGGGAACCACTGCACTAAACAGTGGATTGTAATGAAATGAAAACGAAATTGCAACATTTGGCAATAATATCTGATGAGTAACATTTTTTTTGCATAAACGACAATATCTACCTTGAAGGGTTAAACACACCTCCAGAGGTAGTCTTACAGACAGCCACTAGCGGCGCTTCGGTCACGTAATGACCAAAACCTCATATTGGGCTATACTGGCATAAAACTTTTAACTCTACTATATTATTTATTATTATTTTCACAATTACCAGTCTAGTGAATAAATGCTAGTAAAATGAGGCTGAAAGAAAACAGAATCTAGAACAATTACATCAAAATAGAGGTGGTAATGGCATTGCCAAAATTCTCCAAATTAATTTTTTTAGCCAAACATTTTGTTTTTACACATTTCTTGTAAAATGTAGTAGCATATTCATATTTCATATATTTAAATTAGTTTTAAACATAGCACTAATATGTTGCAATTTTTTTATATAGTGATGAATTCTCCACTATTTGGATAAATCAATGCAAAATTGCTTTTAATTTTAGCATTTTATCTCTGTATTATTTGAGGCATGGTTAGCACTGTTTCGAATTTTTCCATGCGTTCCGCATCCAAATAACCAGACACACTGTGCTCTGTCCAATTCATCTCACTGTATTTCCATGATGTTATTATTAAGGGGAGTGAATGACCATAGATGGGGAGAGGGGGGGGGTTGAAAGTTCTGCCGGAAACAGAATTTGCCCCATGTGCCCTGTGCAGGAGAAAATATGAAAAGCATGCATCTAATTATGTCACACAGACATCATCTCTTTCCCCAGTGTTTCACTCTTGAAGCTCGATTTAGAGTTTGTCACAGAACACATAGAGAAAAAAAGCTCTAAAGATTAACTTACACTTTTTGCCCTATCTATTTAGTCTGACTGCTTTTCCATGAGGATGTTAGTACTCTTAATTGCAAGCAACCTCCAAGCAGTAGATTCCAAGCAATAGATTCTGTTCTAAATCGGATTGTTGATGACGTTTGGAAGATCTACACTGATCTCCAGGTTACACATCGATTCTTCATGTTGTCAAGTGTCACACATAAAGTACTCACACATGCAGTATATAGAATTCATTTGTCGGATTCCTGAATGATTAATGGCTTGATATTCTACCTGCAGCTTTTGAATTCTGCCTACAGTAGGACAGTACTTTTCACAAGCTGCCTATTAAAGGAACATTCCAAGCACCATAACTACTCCAGCCCACTGTAGTGGTTATGGTGGCATCTCTGGGTCAATAGTTAAATTGTTTTCGCACGGTTTGACAACATATCAGGGTCCTCTGGGTGCCAGTGTTACATTGGGTCTACTCCTGCAGGAGAAGCCAGATGTCTCTATAATGTAACGCACGGTCATACTATTTCTCCCAGTGGGCGCTGGCTTAGTGACTCTCTACCGAGCATAACCGTAAAATAAAAAATGAACTCAACAAGATTATGGATGAACTCTCACCTCCTGTATATTACACCGCTTTCAAAAAAAACTATTGGACCTGCAGTAAGCTAGTTATTCTACACACCACACTAGGGAGTTTATTTTTTTTCTTGATTTATTTTTATTATTATTATTATTATTTTGTTAGTTTATGGTATATGTTCTTTCTGACTGTTTAGTAAATGGAGATCACTAAGTTCCTGCCTTAAATTTGCACTTTTATACTTCCTGATGCTGTAGAATGTGCGGTTATCTTTTTTAATTAAAGGAACACTATAGGCACCCAAACCATTTCATCTCATTGAAGTGATCTGGGTGCACTGTCCCAGGTCTGTTAACCCTGCAAAGGTAATTATTGCAGTTTTAAAAAAAAACTTCAATAATTAGCTTGGTGGGTTAACTTCACCTCTAGTGGCTGTTTACCTGACAGCCACTAGAGGGACCTCTGGGCCGTTAGGCGACTTTTGGTCTCCTAACCGACACTGGACGTACTCGCGCTATGCATGCGGAGGTCCAGTGTTCCTCAAAATCCCATAGAAACTTATTGTATAATGCTTTTCTACTGGTAAATCCTAATGCGATGTGCATTAGGTCTCCCCTGCCGGCTGACGTTTTTAACCTTTTTCTGCACCATTGCGGCGAGGGAAGAGGGAAGCTATAGTGCCAAGAAAACAACTGTGCTTTCTTAGCACTATTCCCGTTAATGTCCACATCTCATACGCCCTATTTAGAACTTCCTCCTTTCCCCCTAACTTCCTCCTTCCTTGCCCAGATCACGGCCACATCCATTAGAATTCTGCTTTGCTAAAACTTCACATTGCATTAACAAGATTACTTAATATGCATGACACCATTGAGATTTCAAGCACGAGGTACGGGGAGAGAGAAAACTGGAGGAGAAAGTGTAGGCAGTTTAAAGGGTGTTCTAGTTAACAATCATTATTATCACTGTCATTTATATAACGCCAACATATTCTGCAATGATTTACATTTATAAAATGGAGATATTTGATAACTAATTTACATATGGTATGTACCAGAGACAAAGGTGAAGAAGGCCCTGCTCAAACCAGCTTGCAATCTATGGTCATAGCATAAACGTATGCATTTATGAGAGAGACTTGTTGAGGTACCCAATTATAAATATGGCCTATATATAGCAATTTTTTTTAATGACAGTTTTTATCAAACAATAATAATAATGATAAAACAAAAAATAAAAAAAAATGTTTTTAATATGTAACATAAAGAGAGGATAAGGTCACTCACGTAGCCAAAAGGTTTATAGGTTCCCAGCATCCGACCATGTATCATCATATTTTTTTAAGTCCTTGTGGATAGTATTATGTATTAAAAAAGTAAGGAAGGATTATATTGAGACAGTTTTCTATTTTTTTCGCATACAATGTAGCATCTGTGTTTTGCAGTGAGAATTTCCCAAAAAACTTTACATTCTTTAGGTTTCTTTCTACCTTTCAGAATGATAATGCTTGCTAATAATATTCTAGGGGTAAACTTGAAGTAGCTGTTTCTGTATACATTGTATACAGTTTAGTTACTAAAAGTGTTATGAAAAACCTTGTAGTGCTTATTATAGTTCATCAGGACCTTGCACTTTGTTAGGTAAGAATTCGAGGTAAATTGTAGATTTTATCTTTATTTGCTGAGTATAGGTATGTGGTTTTAGATTGCAACTGTACATCTCTCAATTCATTTATTTAAAGTCTAAATGCTTCATTGACTTGGATGTAAAATTTAGCTTGAATATGTTTTTTTTAATAATAGCCTGTCTTGCACATACTAGCCTTGTCTTAATAAGTATGCAATTCTTTTATTTGCTTAAACAGATCTTTTAAAGACTTGGCCTTATGCCCGTACAACATGATCTAGGTCTCTAAGCCACTTCATTTGGGATCTGTTACTTTCATTAAGAAATGTAGCTCAGCAAATAGACAAGCCTCTGACAATCAACTTGTTGGCTAGCAACAAAGTAAATTTAGAGCTGAACTATTAAAGTCAAAATAAGCTGAAACACAGTTCTTATGTGATCAACAAACCAAACATGCTGTAGGAGAGTTTCATTAAAAATAAAATCCCAGGAGAAAATATACCAAGTGTAATTCTGGCAGTGTTGTATGGGTGGTATGATAGAAAATTATGGGGGGGGGGAAGGGGGGAAATATACATTAAAGGGACATTGCACTACTCAAATATATTTTTTTTTAAAACACTGTTTATTACATATACCACCAATGAAAACATACATGCATTTATTCATTCATTCTTTTTTTCAGTTGGGTTATATCTAAAAACAACTTGCAAAAGCTGCAGACCTCTTGTCTGTAGCTTTTGCAAGCCCTCCTCTTTTAACTCCACCCAGCCTTTCTGTGGCTGTCCAATCACAGACTTCCCAATGCAGCTCAATGTGGAGTCTTGGTTTGGTGAGAACCCAGATACTGCAAAGCTTGGGGATTGGCAGCAAACACAGCGCCTTAAACTATATATTTATTTTCAGTGCTGTTAATTAAGCATTTTTCAAGCTTTAATCTACTTTGCTGAATAATGTATGTGAAAAGAATGGGTTGAATGCAGCCTGGAGTGTAAAGTATTGCACAGTGGTTTTAGGAACAGTCTTTAAGGAGTAAATACTGTTTCAGGGACTGTTCCCAGGGGTCTCCACTATTTGCCCCCTTAAATTGGCTCCAGAAAGTAACAAACATCGTTTATCTCGCTTGTTTATATCTCTAAACATGTATTTTCTGTGTAGGACCCCGGGGAGTTCTACACGTTAGAGAAACTGTGACCATGTCCCCGCGACGCACAGGCACCATTTTGGTAGAGAATGACGGTATTATCATCTTACTGGACTTCGGGCAAATGGCCGCTTGCTTGCCTTATACAACATGAACACGGGTCGCTTATCTCTAGCGTTTGCAGCCATTCCAGCAATCACGTGACTGTATCCCTGCACGGTTCCGTTTCCTCTCACTCTTGCGGCTACATGTGAGCCTCGTGACGTCACGCACCAGCAAGTAAGTAAATTATGGCTAATTGTGAATTGAAATCTATGGATTCCTGTTATTCTGACACCAGCATGTACATTATAGGAAATAAAAAATAAAACAATAAGCCTCCATGTTAATATTGGGTTCTTTGTTTTATATTAATGATATCCTAAATAAATGTTTTATATTAATTATATCCTAAATAAATTCTTCTTATTAATTATATGTGAGCATCTCGGTGCTCCCTGTCACTGTTTGTTTGTATGCAGGTTATACGTGTTGTCTCTTTTTTTTTAGTTTTCAGTACAATATCTACATCATGTAAAAAGGTATTGAATAAATAAATGTTAAATAATTTTCCTTTTGTTCAGTTTGTCTGCGATGTTTTCTTAAATCAAACCCTTTGTTTCTGTAGGAATGTACTAAGCTGGTGTCCTCTTTTTCTTCCGCTTCTTCAGGATGGACGATTTGACAGATGCCCTTGCCGGAAGCTTTTCTGTTTCGTCGTACCTTAACAATCCAGATGCTCCTCATCCTCGGTTATCTCAGTACAAGGGCAAGTACAGTTCTTTGGAGCAAAGTGAACGAAGGCGAAAATTACTGGAGCTACAGAAAGCGTAAGAAAAAGAGCCCGTACAAGGTTATTCCTTAAAGTGTAAAAATTTTAATTCACTTTGTGTCCCCACAAAATTCATGTCAGTGCGCAATCAAAGGACGTCTCTTATTACTTAACATTGATAAATGGGTCTAGTAGCACCTCACGTACATATGTTTGAAATATCACGGCAGTCAGGGTTATTTAGTAACCTCTGAATTGTAGCTAATTAAAATCTGGATGAGCAAAAATAGCTAATCTGAACAAATTATGGAGAACTGATACAGTCTTCCAATTCACAGGAAACGCTTGGATTACTTAAACCATGCTCGACGTCTAGCAGAGGGGGATTGGTCATCGAAGGATGAAAAGCAAGGTGATCAGGAAGGACCTAAGGAAGATGCAGAGGATGAGGGCGATGATGAGATGGATGTCGACCCTGGAAAGAAGTTACCTAGACATTATGCTAACCAAGTGGGTGGTAGTGGGAAGTAAGACTTGCATCTTTTTTGCGTAATCTAATGTCTCGCTGCACTTTTTAACAGTTTGTTGTGCTTCTTTTTATTCCTTCCCCCACAGATCATGCTTTCTGAGTGGCTAATAGAGATTCCTCCAGACTTGGCTGAACTTTGGCTTCTTGTAGTATGTCCAGTGGGGAAGCGTTCTTTGATTGTTGCATCTCGGGTACCTTTTTTTCAATATTTCATTATCACCTTCTCCCTATGTGTTTTCCCACCTCCCCCCATTAACCACTCTGTTATTGATTACATCAGGGCTCGACAGCAGCATACACTAAGAGTGGCTACTGTGTGAACAGATTTCCATCCCTGCTTCCAGGTGGCAACCGACACAACAGCTCTACTGGCAAAGGTGAGGGACTGATTATTGGGTTGTGGGTGTGAGATTCATTGATGATCTTTGTTATAGCAGAGGGGGTGCATGGGAAATAAGGAGGAATATATTATATATTTACCCATTCTCCTTTACAGATTACACCATCTTGGATTGCATATTTAACGAGGAGACACGGACATATTATGTTCTGGATGTAATGTGCTGGAGAGGTCACCCAGTGTATGATTGTCAGGTAATTTGTGAGTGATCGTATATGTTTTATTGTTTTGAAATATTGTGGCATGTAATTACACTTTCTTGGATGGCATAAATCCTCATTATCCTGCAAGATCTGGATCAGTGGTAGGCAACCTTCAGCACTCCAGATGTTGTGGACTACATCTCCCATAATTCCCTAACAGCCATAATGCTGGCAAAGCATCTGGAGTTCCAAACGTTGCCTACCCTGATCTAGAGCATATCTGTCATGAAGGGTCTTCATTAGGAACAAAGTAGTTTTACTTTTTTTGGGGGGCCCCTGGTAATGGACATTGATGTTCTCATTGATGGCAAGCAAGCTAACACCAGTTAATGCAATGATATAACCGCGGGTTGCTGTCTGATCAGCGTAGTATATATATGTTTTTTTTTGTTGTTTTTTTTTATTGTGCAGGTGTTTACAGAGCATATCAGTAACGCCACAACAGCGTATGCGTTAATCATTACAGCATTAACAGTAGCACGTAAAATAGTGCACACTTTATATTTTATAATAAGACGATTTTGAGCCATTTCAACACATCAAGCGTGTTGTGGAGTGAACTGGTCTAGATACCAGTGGGTAAGTCAGGTATGTTTAGCGACTTAAGTTTGAGCTCTAGGCTTGATCATAGTTTCTTAACGTCTATGTCTTGATGCTTTGTAGGCATAGTGCCTAAGAGTATGGTCAGCCCTTTTGCCATTGGTAAATGGGGTTTCCACTCTATTAAGGGCAGCGCATGGTGCGCAGTAGGCAATTTGTAACAGTCTATTGATTTAGGGACAGGTAAACATGTGAACATATAAACATAACCAGGCTCCTTCGTGGGTGCCAGGGGAACTTCAGTAGGCATTTACATTGGGTAGATTGATATGGCAATACAGTGTAGTGACAACTTGTCCTTGTCCATGTTGTGAACCCCAAGGAACATCAATGAGCGGGTGGTGCAGATCCTCAAGTCCACATGTGGTTTCATGTTTAGCCCGTTGACATTACTGTTTGGGTGGATCTTCTTGGGACAAATGTCTCGGAGGTGGCCGGGTTCCATGCGTGGGTGTTAGCGGGTTTGTGGGGTTGCTGCAGGGCATCTTGTGGGAGGCCCCAGGTCGCTAAGTGCATTCTCGCCTCTTGTGGGTCAGCAATTGAGTAATTAGCGTCTCCATGAAGCACCTGTAGTTTGTGGGGTGGTATTTGACGCTGTGTGCGCGGAGTAAGGTGGTGAGTGGCCTGAGGGTTGCACGCCATGCCATTGTTCCCCGTGACAGGTCCGTATAGAACGTGAGGGACATGTCCTCAAAGGCATACGGTGTGTTTCCCCTGGTGGCGGCCATTATTGCTACTTTGTCTTGACGTTTTTGTAATGTGACTATTATATCCCTGGGTGCCGCTAGTGGGGCTGTCGTGGGTTTGGGTATTCGGAATGTGCCATCTATGCTTATTCCTCTGGCCTGCTTCGCGGGGAGAATTTTGCTTACCAGGCGTCTTATGAGGTGAGGTACTTCAGCGTCTGGGACTATTCCCCTGATCTTGAGGTTTTGGGCACGCCGTGCATCTTCCATCGCCGCTATTTTTTTGTTCCACCTGCAGGTGCTGCTGTTGTAGGGAAACTATGTCTCGCTGCAGCGTGGTAAGTTGCTGTGTGTGGTTGTTGGAATCCACAACACCCATGCGGTCTGACAGGCTCTGGATATCTTTCTTCATGTTCGCCATGTCGGCCTGGATGTTCTGTCGGAGTTCTGCCAGTAGCTCCCGCATCTCAGCCTTCGTGACCAGTGTAGCATCCGACTGTGTCTTGGGCTGTGTCGGCGGTCGCACAGCGGGTAAGGTCACCTCTTCTTGGTCCGAAATTTGGTCATCGAAGTTATTGAAGTCGTCCACATAGTCTGTATAATCTGCCATGTTAGGCTCTTGGGCTCCGTGCGCTCTCCGCCATAGGTCCCCAATACTTGCGCCTGGTCGTGGCATGTCCGATTTTTAGTTTTTTATTCTTCTTTCCCATTGTTGCTTAGATTGTTGGGGTTAATCAGCTTGTTTCTTTCGCTTTTTGGGGGTGGTAGTCGATGTTTTTATCTGTAAAAGTGCTTTTATTTCTCGCAGCTCGCTGGAGTTGCGACCAGTCGGCTCGGCTGTTGGCTCCACCCCCCAGTATATATGTCTTATTCTGCCATTAGGCTGTGTTTAATACCTGATCATTCCCCTTGCAACCAAATTTAGATTTTCACAATGATATTAGGCGTATGTTGCTGATAAAAGAGGAGGAGTGGGGTGCTTAAAAGAGTAGATGGAAAGGTGCAATCTAAAATGGGACAAGGGGATTTTTAACTACTGAAATAGGGCTAACATGTCTGGAGGGGGACTTATGATTTTGGAGCAGGTACCGATGGTATTGTATAATTACTGGGACCGTGCTAATGCCAATGTACACTGAAATTCTCTATCCTGGAATAATGGATACGCATCTTATTATTAAATGCAGGTCATGAAATTCTTGCACTAGTCCGTAAACCATAATACATTTACTTACTGGGGACTGCTGTTTGAATTGCCTCTTTTCTTGTAATGTAATACTTACTTTTATCTCCTTAGACGGATTTTCGTTTCTACTGGCTGCAGTCAAAGCTTCAAGAACATGAAGATCTGTGTGAGATTTCCAAGCGTAACCCAGTAAGTAGCAGTCTGCCGTGGAATGGGGGGGGGGATAAGGGAGGAGGAGTAAACATATATACTTGGAATTACAAAATATGTTAATGGTAAACGGAATTTCTGCAGGGAACAAGATAAATATTTGATAGAAACAAGAATAAAATACAGTACTTTTATTAATGTTGCTGATCTTCAGAAATCACTAATTAATGGTCTTCTGTGCTGTTCACTTTTCATTCTCAATTCTTGTTCTTTTTACTTTTTCAGTTCAAGTTTGTTGGCCTGGATAACTTTCCTTGCTCTCTGGAGTCTGTGCACAATGTTTTGATGCAAGAATTTCCTTATAAGGTACAAACTCGATTTATCAGATAAGTAGATACTTAAGTGTATAAGTTATAAGTAGAGAATATGCTTCTAACCTTGAAATTCAGTGAAAGTCCTGGCATGTCATAAAGTGGTCAATGGAATGGTACACAAGCTGTCAATAGAACTGAGAGAGACGAGACATCTCTGTGCTGGTGGCATAGTAGTCTTAGCTGAGGACCAAGTAACAGCAAAAAGCAGGAGAACAATTTTTCAGGCGGTAGTCCTACTCTCATTTTACAGTGATATTTCCCCAGCAACAGTTTGTCACGCTTGCAGGACAAATATAGTAAGTTCTGACGCTGATGTGTTGACATTGTAGCCATCATCTTGGTATCAGGTTTGAGGATTTTCCTGCTTCGATAATTTTTTTTCATGCAGGATCAATTGTGTTTGATAGAGACAGGACCAATGGGTGGATGTTACAATACTTTTAACACCCATGGACCCTCTGAGAATGGCAGTACTAGAGGGAGAGGTAAAAGGTAAGTACTAACAGTTTAGAATGGTTTGGCTTCTTACCTGGGGTTTGTTGGTTGCCGCTTCTCACCTACACTACATAGAACTGGAAGTTCTCTGTCTTAGCTAAGCCCAGCAGTGCGTGGCTTTGTGCATTGGCTGAGAGCATTCCGTTGACGAAGAACTATCACTGCACTTGCAGAGCCTAGTTTAGAAGACCCAACACAAGGTCCTGCTTAGGAGCTTCTGGCTTTCTGTTGGCTGTGGTGGACACAGGTATCGGCACCTGATGGACCCCAGATAAGATGTCAAAACATTTTCAAACCGTTTACTTGATTAAGGCCATTGGGCTGAAATGTTGTATTATTTCTTTTTGTGTTCCTTCAATAAACTGCACAGTGCATCCTACCTGTGGATTCTCTGTTGGATACTTTTACTTGGCAGTTTTGGGCTTCCACCACAGAACATCAGGAGGTGCTCCAGCTCCCACGCTTTTTATTTTTTCCCAAGAGTGCCACACCACTTTAATTGTTTAAAAACAGTATGACTGCTTACAATGAGGCATTATTGACACCGTAGCCACTTCTTTTGTGTTTACTATGTTTGGAGTTTTCGTTTTAATGTGGACCTGCCATAACAGGTTGACATTAGATATTAACATGCTTATTCAAAAGGGTATTTTAGAGATGTCAAAATGCATGTGTAAACATTAGAGATCCTGACTGTTTTTCCGCTTATTGCCCCATCAACAGTTGTTTATGTTGTCTTGGATTTTCTTTTCTCCATTTTAGCTCTATAACTCACATTACTAACTTTGGGTTAATGGAAAACCAGAAAAGAACTAGTGCTAAGGAAACGTTTATATCTTGTATTGGAAATGTAATGAACATTAGAATTACAGCAGACTTCTTTTTTTCTGAAACAAAACTATTTATAAAACGGTACCTGTTCAGACCTGTCTAGATGTTTTTACCTTTGTAATAGGAAGGTGAATTAAAATGTTATGAAACACTGCTCTAGCACAACAGAGCTTTATTGACAATTGGGGAGCTTATGACATCGTACAACATTTTCTCCACTGTTTTCTGTTCCCTTCATTCCTTACAGGTCGATGGACTTCTCTTTTACCATAAACACACTCACTACACGCCTGGTAGCACTCCACTGGTTGGATGGCTACGTCCATATATGGCCCCTGAAATCCTGGGCTTTCCCACCCCTCCAGGGCCTTTGGCAGAAAAGCCATCATATGCCCAAGAACAGATGCGTCAAATTCTAGAAAATAAGAAGGGGGGTAAGGGTGGAGCGGAGGATGGGAGGTATGAACTGGAACACCTCTCAACACTGCCACCACCTGAGTGAGAAACTGGATTGGAGGATTAAAACGAATTTGTATCTGCAGCCAGACAATTTGTGTGGATGGAAATTCCCCATGTTTTCACTTGCTCTGCAGTAGAGCTTTCTGTTGTGTGCAATGGGGTAATACAAGTTGTTTCAATCAAGGTCGAGATGGAATACAGGAGAATTCGTTTCTGTTCCCAGATAAAACATCACGTTTAACATGGAGTCATTGAAAAGGACTTATTGGTGTTCTGCTGTTTTACAGACAATTTCTTTTCCACCGTTGTTTGTTTTTTTTGTATTGTGGCTCAGAGGCTCTGAATATGGAATAAAATGTGGCCACAGAAACCTCAGCTTGTTTATTTGTAATAAAAATCTAATTCTTTCATTTTGTATTAAAAAATAAATAAATTTTTTTCACTTATTCACTAAAACTGAAGTGGAGAATTGAGAAAGGAAGTACAATTATTTTAGGCCAAATCTCTGAACTCAAATTTTCTCCAGTAAATGTTCACCTTTCCTTCTTCAACAAATTATCAAATTACTTGTCTTTTTCTCTCTTCTCAGTGTCTTTTATCCTAGCTTTGACGCATTATTGATAATGGCTGGTGTTTCTGTCACTGTTTCGTTTAATATACCATTTCAGCAGATTCTTATCTCGATAAACTAGAGAATGCATTAAGGTGAACTAGTTTCACTGTTCCACCAAAACACTCATAGATAGCCTTAGTGTTACTCCTCTCATGATGATGTTATAACACAGCAATCATTGTGTACGCTCAGCTGTGTTTGTGTTTGCTTGTTGTTTATGCCACCTGCATTCACTGAATAGGTCCAGGTGTAATAAACCATTTTATTCTTAGTGCAGCCTGAAGTGTTTTTTTTCCTTGCATAAAGAGTTAGGTGTTGGGAAGCACTGTATATACAGGAGGCAACACAAACATTGCATCTATGCACAGAAAAGGCTTTCACACCATCTTTCATTGGACAATATAATAAGACATCTTTTTGGAACTATTGTACTTGTTCAGATGCCTTGACCAGTGCACATGCTTTGTTTAGAAAAACTAGCTAGGGTCCAAACGTGATAAGGTCCTTATCATTCGAAGCATTTCACAACCCCAATATTTTTTTATTTATCATTTTCAAAGGGGGTAAATACAGAGTTCCAGTATCTTGGGCTTGATACTGCGGTCGTTGTCTTTAAATTGACCGCACAAATCTGATAATGCAACCACAGTGTTTACCATCAGCTTTAAATGGTATCCCCACTGTGCCATAAATTCTGGCTGGAATAAAAGTGGGCTCAGGGGACATACTGCACATTGACAGCTCCCAGCAGGGTAGAAAGGAATTTTCATCTGCAGCTGTCACACTGCTTTATATAGAATGATCATCCAGCATGTTCATGAAAACAACCTGTTTTTCAGAACACCTGAGAATGTTGACATTATTTTACATGTAGCTTTCCTAGTAAAGTTACTTAACCGTATTTCCATACAGTATATATTGGCGCTTGCTATTGAATCTGAAATTTAATTGGTAATTTTACAGTTCTATGAGCTTTTTATAATCACACTCCACTAAAGTAAATTAACCAAAAATGTGAACAATGCATACGACAACTGGAATGGTGTATAAGTGAGCCTCAGCTCATGGCTGAAGAGGAGGGCTGAAGAATATGTGTAGTAGGGACATTCAGCCTGTTCCTAAATCAGGCATCAGTTGTATGTACTTGCTGTGTCCAGTAACAGCGTGTTCCTGACCTTTTAGAATTCCCCTCTTGGCCCGTTTTTGCTCAGGAACTGATATTGCAATTTCTTGAGCCCGAGGGCCCCCAGTGCCACAGACCCTCCTGTTAGTGCCCTTTTCAAATCTCAAGGTCTGTCTAGGTGAATACCATCTCTTGCGTGGAGAGGCCTTCCATCTGTGAGGATGTTGTGATGTTAGTGAACTGCGATGGAATTTTTTTCCATGGTGAGGGTGGGAAGGGTGACAGTTACGCCCAGCATAAACTCCTTGTGCCTTTAATCCCTTAAGGACACCTGACGTGTGTGACATGTCATGATTCTCTTTTATTCCAGAGGTTTGGTCCTTAATGGGTTAATCTACATGCTGCTTGTGGTCGTCCTCTGATACAGGGATTGGTTGCGGTGATTCAGAGCAATGATTTAGTTTGGTCCAACATTGCTGTCATATGGCGTAGAATTGAGTCAGCATCTGCGAGATTATGATTGCTGAATCTGGGTCTCGTGGCTCCTGATTCCAGATATGATGCTTGCATGCATCGGCCCTTTTGGGTAGTACAACCTCCAGCTCATGGTGTAGTGCTGCCATTGGTCTGGTGTAAATCAGGTTCTGTCCAGTGGGGACGGGGATGACCTGCACTGGTCCAAGGGGAGAACTCGTTGGAGTTAGTGCAATTCCCACAAGGAGGATCTGCTGCTTCCCCCGCCTAAGATTATGAAGCAGGCCGCGGATTAGAACGATATCTAAGATCACATCAGGCATCCAAAAGTATTCATCCAGCATCAGGGTTATGTCTCCTTTCCTTACAAATGCAATATTTATGAAATTGAAGAGAAATCTTCGAGTTATACACTTTATACATAAGTTAGGCTGAGGAGCTCTTTCAGTCTGCGTCCAGCTCCCAGGAGTAACCTTTCAAGTCACATTTTTCCATTTTGTGTTCTTTTTCTAACTCAATTATTTTGGACTAAATTCGCTTTGAATTCACAATGTGGTGAAATACCCTGACACTATCATTATTACTCACTAACCTCTGATCTGTAGCAAATAAAAATCCAAATAACAAAATATAAGCTCAGTTAGCCATTCGGTGATTATGGGAGTTAGAGAACTTTTTGTCAGTTTTAGCCCTAGTTGCACAACGTGGCTTGTAATTCACTACAATTTGGAGTTTATTGAATAACCGTGACACTATTAAGTTCTTCCTATAGTTTCGACAGTTGTAGGCAGCATACATAAAGTATGGAAAGGAAAGGAACACTTTGCTCGACGGTCTGGTGTTGCATGACTTGACATTTTGAGCCCTATCGTAGCACTTCAGCTGTGATCATCTGATCAAGTTGTTCCTAGTGTTTTTCCATTAACCTGACTTGTCAAATTTGACATATATTTAAAGAAAATGAGCACTTAAAGGGACCCTCCAGACCCCTAAAGCACTTCAGTTTGTTGAAATTATGTGTGAAGATTGTGTCCTCTTTAATTTATTTTTAATCCAGTAACACCCGCCTGTCTTTCAAACAGACAAGTCCTGTTACTTCCAGGTTACTGCAGGTTTTGCAAGAGGTTTTTAGATGGCCTCCAATGACCAAATATGTAATTAAAATCATACATGCTGTCATTTGGGGCATATCTACTAAAGAGTGATGTTTATTTTGTACATGGTCAGTGGAGTGTCCTTTTAATTCTACTTTAATGTACTAGAATAAATGTATGTCTCCCCATAGGATCTGTTGGGGGTTTGAGGCAGATGACTTAGACAAACATGGAACAAATGTTTGTAGTATAATACATTAAATATCGTGGTTTAGTCGAACAACACATTTTGTTGTCGGGCATTTAGGGATTTTACTGTGAGACATCCATTTAGAGAATTGTCCATAACTTATACACCAAAAATCATGTAAATGTGGCCTTGTTGCTCTCTGGGCAGTAAGAATTAACTTGTCACATGGGTACCTTAGGCTCTGAGATATATGAGATTGCGATGGGCTTTGCTAAACTTTGGATTGCTTTTTCTCTGCAGATAAAAGCCCTTAGAAGCCATCAATACAATTTAATGAACAATTTGCATTTTGTTTTTGCAAGAAAAATACGAGGAAAGTACACAGAAATATTTTTTTACACTTTTAATGGACCAATTCACAGTTCGTAAGCTATAAATAAAAATACATAAAATGTCATTGAATGGAAATGGATCTGTGCTGCTAAGTTTGTATTGGCATTATAAAATTTATTTAGCTGAGAATCTGAAAATTTCAGTGAAGACCTTCACAAAAATGTGGTTTAAATAAAACAATAAATTACTAAAGTTTACGTCAGGAGGAAACATTTGATTGTTATGGCCTAAGGAATACAGACAAT
Source organism: Pelobates cultripes (assembly GCA_933207985.1). Lineage (NCBI taxonomy): Eukaryota > Metazoa > Chordata > Amphibia > Anura > Pelobatidae > Pelobates > Pelobates cultripes. Next base: position 45,778,923 of record OW240914.1, read on the forward strand.
TTGTGCCACATTTATAAGCAGCTAGTGGGAACGTAGCAATCAGACAGCCCTTGGTATGATTTTCCCACTGTGTCCTCCTTGTTACTTCCTGCTCTAAATACAATTATAAGTAGAGCTATTGAGCACACAGTAAGCAGACATGTGGTAAGAATTACCCAGGCATGCATCTAAGATTGACTGATAGGCCACAGAACATTGTATGGGACTGCACTATGGTGACCCCAGCATTCTTGTAGTTTTGTGACCTTGCGTAAGTGGATTCAGATGGTTTTAAAAACAGGCATTATATGAATAGCAAAAAGAAGAACGGACTACTCAGGCCAAACTATCGATCTGAGCCTTGTTGCTGTGGATGTGATGGTGATTTGCCCAGTTCCATGTCTTCGGCAAATCTTTTCTCCATCTACTGCCCTCTTTTGGCACAGTTAAACATTGCTATATAGTTATATTTGATATGACGCTGCTTGACCATTTTCTTAAGGGGCATCATCACTTCTTCCTTTCTCTGTTTCTGCCCCAAAGGTGAAAAAAAAGCTTGTCTTTGGGAGAAAATGTCTAATCAAACTCGTTGCAATAGTTCACAGTTTACCCTTACACCTATACCCAAGGAATTATTGAATTATTTAGTTCATATATTTGTAAGATAATGGCAAGCATTGAAGATATCTTTCAGATGAAATGTATGCCCATCCTTATTAGGAAATTGTGATGCATGAAGCTGTGTAGAAGCCTACAAATGTTGATGATGTATTTAAAATGCTGTCATAATCATATTTTTCACTAATTTGTTTATATGTTATAGCTGTAGACAGTACACAGACTTTACAGACATACAGTAGATGTGACAAAGTAGATAAATAAAAATGGTCATATACTTTGCTTACAGGTAAGGACCCTGTAGTTAGTTATTAGTAGCAGAACAGCTTACTAAAAATAGTAACAGAATGGAAAAAGAATGTCTGCATTTGAGCACAGTGCTTACATTTTCAGTAAACTTGCAGACATTCTATTAGAGACTAGTGTTTCTCCACAGGCTGTTAATCATTCCAAGAGTATAGCGGAGGGTGAGCGAGGCTTTATGAATTTAATTTAATTCTACAAAATACATGAAAATAAAAACATTTATACTCAAATTTGGTAGTAAAGTGGTCAAATATATACTTCTCTCTTTACCATGAAGCTGCAGCAATAAGACCCTGGTTTTCAGGCCAGAGCAGCTGGCTTTATAGTGAAGCAGGGAATGATAAGTACGGAACACCTCCTGAAATTGAAAAGAGTAGTGGGTTCGTTAAAGGGACACTACAGTCACCCAGACCACTTCATCTCAATGAAGTGGTCTGGGTGCCAGGTCCCTCAGGTTTAACCCTTCAGATGCAAACATAGCAGTTTCAGAGAAAGGGTTAATCACATTCACATAGCGGGGTTAATCCAGTCTCTAGTGGCTGTCTTCCGGAGAAATGCTTTCCTATGGACTCTTCGAATGCGCGTGGCATTCGGCTCCACTGACGTCGGACGGGGGAGCTGAAGTCAGACGGGGAGGAGAAGTCACCAGCGCAGAAGGAGCCCGGTGCTGGATTAAAGTAAGTAACTGAAGGGATTTTAAATCCTTCAGCGCCACGGGAGGGGGGCCCCGAGGGTGGGAGCACCCTCAGGGAACTATAGTGTCATGAAAACAGCATTGTTTCTTTTAAGGCTAGTGAGGTAATTCACATTACTAGTGTCAAGTGGGAGGGTAGGGAGGTATTTAATGGTACACCATAGTCACCTAAACAACTTTAGCTTTATTAAGCAGTTTTTGTGTATAGACCACGCCTAGTTCACAGCTCAATTCACTATCACTTAAGAGTTACATAATTTTCATTTCAGTTTATGCATCCCTAACCACACCACTGCCCGGCTGTGACTTACACAGCCTGCGTAAAACAAAATGGTTTCATTTTCAATCAGATGTTAAATTTCTTTAGAGGTTTTTATCTACTGCTCTGTAAATTATACTTTAATCACATACAGGAGGCTCCTGCAGGGACTACCAGGCTATTAACAGGGCAGTGGCGTACATACCAGGGTCGCAGGGGTCGCGGCTGCGACCGGGCCCGGCCCACCAGGGGGCCCGGCCGCCCCTGCGACCCGGTATGTACCCACAGGGCCAGCCTCTTCTCCTGGGGGGCCCAGGAGGCGGCCACCTCAGGCCCCCCGAGGCTGGCCCTGCTGACCCCAGCAGGCAGGTAGGCGGGCGCGCGAGGGAGCACTCATTGCTTCCTCTTCAGCTCCCTCGCGCACCGCACTGATGCCGGAGCCGGAAGATGACGTCATCTTCCGGCGCCGGCATCCCTATGCGGCGCGCGAGGGAGCTGAAGAGGGAGCACACAGAGGAAAGTGCTCCCTCGCGCGCCGGCCGGCCAGCCGGCCGGCCTTGCAGCCCGCCCACCCAGTGACCTGCCGCCCAGGAGCCCAGCAGCACCACTGGACCCCAGGGAATCCCCCCAGCACTCCAAAAGGTAAGGAGGCTGGGGGGATTAAATTTGAAAAAAATAAGTGTGTGTGTTAGTGTATGTGTGTGTTAGTGTATGTGTGTGTTAGTGTGTGTTAGAGTGTGTGTGTGTGTTAGTGTATGTGTGTGTTAGTGTATGTGTGTGTTAGTGTATGTGTGTGTGTGTGTGTGTTAGAGTGTGTGTGTGTTAGTGTATATGTGTGTGTGTGTGTTAGAGTGTGTGTGTATGTTAGTGTATGTGTGTGTTAGTGTGTGTGTTAGTGTGTGTTAGTGTATGTGTGTGTTAGTGTATGTGTGTGTGTGTTAGAGTGTGTGTGTGTTAGAGTGTGTGTGTGTTTGTGTGTGTGTGTGTGTTAGTGTGTGTGTGTGTTAGTGTGTCAGTGTTTGTTTTAGTGCGTGTGTTAGTGTGTGTGTCAGTGAATGTGTCTGTTATTGGGTGTGTGTCTGCTAGTAAGTGTGTTACTGTGTGTGTCTGTTACTGAGTGTGTTTGTCTGTTAGTGAGTGTGTGTTTTGTAAGTGAGTGTGTATGTATGTCTGTCGCTGAGTGTGTCTCTGTCAGTAAATGTGTGTGTCTGTTAGCTAGTGTGTATGCGTCTGTTCGTGAGAGTGTGTGTGTGTGTCTTCAGCATTTACCTTTCTCCAGCGTCGGACTCCCCAGTGTCCGCCACTCAGCTCCGAAATGCACATGCGCGGCAAGAGGTGCGCGCGCGCATTTAAAAAGCCCATAGGAAAGCATTACTCAAGCTGCAGGGTTAAAACTAGAGGGACCTGGCACCCAGACCACTTCATTGAGCTGATGTGATCTGGGTGTCTGTAGCGGTCCTTTAAGTGTGTGTGCATACTGCGGTCGCGGGGTCGCAGCCCTGCAACCCCTGCGACCAGGTGCCCGCCACCATGTGTTGCGACCCCGACCCGCGCCGAGTAAGCGCGTGGGGGGGGGGGGCACGGATCAATTTTTGCACCGGGGCCCCATGGGTCATGTGTACGCCACTGGAACAGGGCATAATAAATTTGAAATTAAACAGAATGTGCAATAAATGAAGAGTAAACATTAGGTGACTCTTTACAGGAAGTGTATAGGAAGGTTGTGTAAGTGAGGTGCGACTAGGGCTGCATTAACAAAGTGATTTAACTTTTAAATGGCAGAGGATTGAGCAGTGAGACTGCAGGGGCATGTTCTATACACCAAAACTGCTGCCCTTTAAATGCATAGGCATACCTAGAATAGCTGTGGTGGAATTGTCTTCCCTGAACCCACTCCCGTTATTTCACTAACTATGCAATCATTTCAGGGACTCACTGACAGACACATAGCCTGATTACCTATTAGGCAGCTGCATAGGGCATGGGCTTAGGTAAGGAGGGTAGCATATTAAACACACCACACTCAGTTTCCACTACACACACAAACACACAGCCCCTCCCTCCGCAGACATAACACTCACATACATCACTGTTTAAAGGCACAAATCACACAAGATATGCCAGTGGCTTAGCTTAGCATAATCAATAAAATAAAGACACTGAATAACTATCATACTTTTCAAGCTGATACCCCCTCACATTCTGACATAACATTGCATGTAACATGCTTGATAAAATGATATCTAACCCACTTCTCTCCCTGCTTTTTGTGTTTTATGTAATCCGCAGATCATGATAATAGAGGGCTCGACATTTCCACTTGCTGCTCCCTATTGGTGATTAGGTGTGGCATGGACCCTCCACGGCTTGCAGTGGCCTGATTAGTAGTGTAGCATTCGTAGTGTAGGATTCGATCGTTTGAGCTTTAAATATAAATATTTACAAATCACTGCCAATGATGATACACTTTAAAAAAAAAATACATGAAACGGAAAATGTTACCATTTGTTCATTGTGTTGTGGAAAATGTGAAAAGATTCTTCTTGTAGCACTTATCATGCCGCACTTTCCCTCCTGCACCAACTTTCCCACTCTAACTACTTTTCATTATCAGCATCTTATTACCTTGCTTTTTTTTTTTTCTTCTTTCAAACGCAGCCCTCATTTTCAACTCCTGTGAATTCTTCGATTCTATTTTTCCCTTTCAGGCTCCGCATATGATAATGTATTCATACCTTTTTTCTTCTCCCTTTAATTTCCTCCTGCCCTTACGAAACCCCCTGAATACCCAATGACTTGCTTGCAGTGCACGCACACATAATCAGTATTATCCACTAGTGAAATTTGACCTGAATTCAAATTAAAGGCCCAAGTAGCTGACCTGGTAGGATTGCTGACTTGGAATTTTTTTCCAGTTTGGCTATTTTGGCCTTGAATTTGAAATTCACATTGAATTACCAACAATCCTCACTTTAGTGAATAACATTGTTTGACAGCAAAACCCTTTCCCTCTCCTTCCCCTAGCCAAGCGCAAATCAATACACTGGCCACCATGCAATTGTTCTTAACAAAAATAACAGAATTAGTTAGATTGTCCCAAAACTGCCACACTGGTTATTTTTTATTCATCTCTTTTTATTGTACATCATTTATTTCTGCTAATCTGCGGTCATTTTATCTTTCTATAAATATAATAAGCAGCTTTCTCACCAGGTTAATCACAAGAGTGAATTATCAGAAAATCTAAGTGAATTTCACAGTTTAGGGCAATATGGCTGTGCTGAACAGGCAACTAACTTCAAAAATTCTTCCATTTGGCTATTTTGGACTGAAACGCACTTTGAAATCACTTTGCACGTCTCACAATTCACACTTTACTGAATACTATTGCCAATGCCTCATTTGTTTATCTGGTATAATTTCTCTTTAAATTTGAACTTGTAGGAATAAATGGATGCCACTAGAGGGGGTCTGTGACTTTCTGTGTGTGTTTTTATGACTGCTTCCTTGTCCTCCACCCCATCTAATAAAACGTTAAAATTAAATCTCTGACCAACTTCCCCCCTCCTCTTTTGGCTTTTTGCAGTCACCGTCTAAAACACTTTTTTCTTTTTTTTTAATGTCAGACTGTGTGATTTGGATTAGAATGCACAACTACCAGAAAGGCCCAGCCAGACTGTAGGCCTTGGAGGATCCCCAGCCTGGAGTACAGCCTAAGACCTGGGATTGGGAATGCAAGCAAGCATGGCAGAGTTACTCACACAGGAGGAGGAGCAGGTAACGTATCTTTGGAAACGATGCATTCGTGCACTTGATGGTATATCTAGATTTTAGATGTATAGATAGTTTTGAAACAAATGGATTATGTCTGCATTTAAATGACCAGAAATATTTTACAATGTATGATGAATATAGGGAAAGAAAAAAACAAACATTCTGCATCTTTTCTTAAAATGTATCCGTAATCCTGTAATATGCATTATTTTTCATAAATGTTCTGTATTTTTAACGCAGGTAGATAAAAGCAGTTGGTTAAAATTTTTATAATTTGTATTTTTTTTGCAATAAGAGTAGCAATATATTTATGCATGGATGTGTGTACTTGTTCCTTGTTTATTTTTTAATTCCTTTTTTTTTTTTTTTCCCATCCTTCCCTTTTATCCTTCTCTTTATTTTTATATTCGCTGACCCTTTTAGTTACCCTTGATCCTTAAGTTTTGTTAAATTTGTACTCTTGTTATTGTCGTACTGCTTATTTTGACTGCAGTACACCGTCCATATTTGTGCTCTTTTCTTTTTTTCTTTTTCCATACCCTTTTCTTCTTATCATTTTTCACTCTTATTTTTTTACGCTTTCTTGTAATTCAAAATAACTTATCTGTCCTCCTTAATTCTTCCTCCACACTTTCTTTGTTCTTTTACTGTTCTCTCTGTCTGGTTTGCCTGCTCTTGTGGTTATGGTGCCTTCCCTCAGTAAGTTGTCAAGCCATGCTATGATGTTATGGCAACTTACCTGGGTGCCTGCACAACATCAATGAAGTCCAATTTTCTCCAGCATGCAAAGCCGAATGTCTCTTTAAAGTAAAGCAGGACCGCTATCATTGGCTGAGAGTACCAACCAATGATCCAGGCCCTGCATCTATTTGCTTTACTCTAAAACCTCATCTGGCTTGTCCTATTGGAGAAGACAGGATGAGGCAGATGCCGTGCAGGACCCAGGTAGGCTGTCAATCTGTGATAACATGGTTTGGAATTTTACTCTGGCACAGTCCTAGGGCACTCATTGCATGATAAACACTATAGCATACTGTAGTAGTTATGGTGCTAGGAGTGTCCTTTCCATCTAGGAGTAAGCTATGTATCCAATTTATTAGCATGTTCTAATTTAGGACACAAAATACAAATGCCAATTTTAAATCTTTCTTCTCTTCTCTACTCTTCTTTTTCTGTATCTTAACTTTATACTTCACTACACCCGGCATCAGTTTTCCTTTACTAGGTCACTCTTCTTTTTTTGTTATATTTGTTTTTGTTGATAGTGTTTATTCTCTACCCAACCCCTTGTTTCTTAGGCCACTCAGCGGTTCCTGCAGGAGATGAATTCATGGACATCCTGTCACTCTGTGTCCCCTCTCTCTTGGGATGTTGCAGTTAAATTCCTGATGGCGCGAAAGTTTGATGTCGTTCGAGCAATTGAGCTCTTCCATTCATACAGAGTGAGCACCACATATACTCTAGCTCAGAAACCTTCAGCACTCCAGATGTTGGACTACATCTCCCATAATTCTCTTAGAGCCATAATACTGAGCAAAACATTAGAGGAGATGTAGTCCACAAAATCTGGAGTGCCGAGGTTGCCTACCCCTCCTCTAATGGATCTGTCACCTATATAATTTTCATCTTTATAGGAATTAGTCCCTTATTTTTCATTCTATTTATTTATTTTAGCACCTATTGTTCAATGCATAGTTTGCAGGGCTACGAGTGACTATAAGTCGTGTGATCGATTTTCATTTCCCATTTCATTTATGAAACTTGTGTTATGTATAAACCGTGCAGCTGTAATTATATTTATGCTGTGTTTTCTGTGTATACAGTGTCTGTTGATAAAACACACCTTCCTACCAACAGGAAACTCGGCAGAGAGAGGGGATTGTACGTCTGAATCCTCTGCAGGAGCCATTGCTGTCCGAGCTGCTGAGTGGCAAATTTACAGTGCTGGTAAGAAGCTGAGGATCTCGTAGTTACTGGCACAAAGGGGGGGGGTTAACCATCGACCCTTTCCAACCCTTGGAATAAATTTAATTAAATTCACTCTCTTGAATATAGGTCGATCTTTTGAATAGAAATTATCCGTGTTTATCACATATATTATGGAAATTTTCTTAAAGTAATAGGATAATTTTCATGGTATGTCGTAATATTGTAGGAATCTACTGATCTAATAGGTGACATTCCCACAAATATGCAGTTTAATGCATTTTACAGGGTTGTGATGTCTTTAACTCTATTAACTAAGCAAAGGATACTCAAGGGGAATATATATTTTAGACAAAAGAAGTGAATAGGGGGGAAAAAATTACAGTTTGGAAAATATGCAAATTTCTTGTCTCCACAATTCATGGTCCCTTTATCAACAGCGAGTTGTGGTAAGTCGGTCATTAATTGAGCAAAATTCTGTCTGTAGTGTATACATAATATTACATAGTATATATCTGTTGCCTGCTCCCACAATTCTCTGTTTAACGAGTGGGGAGATCACTGTAGACATTCCAGCTGGTTCTGATTGCATGTTTGTCTCTATTCTAGAGTGTCAGGGCTCCCTCTGGAGCTTCTATAGCCATCTTTACTGCCAAACTCCACCATCCAGCAAGTAAGAATAGCAGAGAGGTCCAGCATACGGTGCTTCAAGCGCTCTTCTACTTACTGGACCGTGCCATAGAGAGGTGAGCATCCTATAACCAGTATGACAAATCATGTAATGTGTTCCCCTTACAGAATAGCCTACAGTTCTGAGAATGTTCTACATTAAAAAAATGCCATAACAATAACCCCATCTCTCTGCAAACACCTCCTCACCTGTTGGACACATATGTTATAGCAAAATGGCTCTGACGATTAATTAAAAATAAAATAATCCACACCCCTGACCACATTTGATCACTTCCGCTGCATACAGATTCGCAGCTTTCTCAACGAACCACAAAATAGGGCAGCCGCCACTACCAAACCAACGCAATTGTAAAAAACATGCCTCCACGCACCCATACAGAAAGGACAAATCACAAAAATATACTCATTCTTAAACTCAAACTCCCCAGAGGACGCTCTCTTCTACACCAAGGCTTGGGAAAGAGATATAGGCCCCCCTGCAGACCCCACAGACTGGGCAGACATATGGGAAGCCACGGCTTCGCTTACCATTTGCGTTAACCTTAAAGAGCAAGCCTATAAAACCCTACTCAAATGGTACCTCACGCCGCTCAGACTGAAACAAATGGGCCTCGCCACCACAGACACATGCTGGAAAGGCTGCACACAGAAGGGCACATATATCCACCTGGTGGGAATGTCCCCAAGTCCTACAAATATGGGAAAGAGTGATCACGCTCGCGTCAGACATATTAGAAACAGACATACCAAGAGACCCCTGGATATGGCTGCTCTCTAAACCTCACCCCCCCTCACCAGAGCGCAGAATAAACTGGTGGCCAGACTAGCGTTGGCCACCAGAAGGACGATAGCAGAACAATGGGGCAATCAGAATACACCCCAACTAACCACTATGATCAACAAAACACAAGAAACAATGGAAATGGACAAACTATCAGCCCTACTACACGACACAACACGAAACTTCCACAAGATATGGGACCCATGGACCCAACACCACCTACAGGCACCATAAGCGGAGGACCCGGGAACAAGCCGCGATTCCTCCTCCTCCTCCCCCCCCCCCCAAAAAAATAGACCCCCTACTGATAGCACACTAGGACCCCATAGGTCCCCCCAACCTCCCACACCCTACACAGATCCCCCCACACCAACCTCACAAATAAAAGCATAAACACAAGACTAGGGAACTCACCCAACATAAAACAAAATACCACACCTCGTACAACATGATCGCCAGCAACAGATACAAATATAAGGGAACAACCTCAGGCACTAGGCGTAGACTCGGATCTCACCACACTGGTAACCCTCCACATCTACAGCCTAAACAAGACGACCACCCATGGGTCGAGACCACCAAACTCCCGCACTGACCGCACCCGCACACAAAACAGACATGCCAATCCAAACCCCAGACCCAAATACAACCGAAAGAGACACAAACCTGACGAACACAACACAGGAAGAGCCACACACGCTCTCAGAGGCAAAGACGACAAGACCCAAAACCAAGTGGTAACCTTCACCTGAGACATACAAAAACTGAACCACTCAACCCAGAAGACTGATATGAGGTTTCGCAATAAATCGTACTAATACCATAGAAATGAAACGAAACTGAAAATTTATTGAATAACACTGCTACCCTACCCCTACCTCTATTCTGTACCCTTTACCTCATCTAAACTTGAAAAATAAAGAATTTATAAAAAAAAAAAAAAACAATATTAATCCTGAGGCTATAGGCAGCTTGATGTTCCTGGTTTTTCAGTACCGGTTCTCTGTTTGGATTCATCCATGTTCTTTTCTTTTCTTTTTATTGAGTATTGCTATATCCGCCTTGGAATTTGATACTTGTTACATTATTTGTATTGTCACATGCTTCATTGTCAAACATGTGGTCAGTTCTGAAAACCCAATAAAAATAGATTAACTAAAAAAAAAAAAAAAGACCTGAGGACTTGCAGTAAATGGAGCTCGTTGAGTGTTGGTGCTAGTCATACAGACAGGAATTAAGTGAGTCACAATTGACTTGAATTGACCCCCCCTCCCTCCTGTGCCCCATTCAGATTCTAATTTCACTGCTGAAAGTTGAACCATATATTTTGCTTCGAAATGTCTGTGGTTGTGAGTTATTCTCAACAGGAAGTGACCTTTGCTGTGTTAACATCACGTGCATTATAGAAACCCCATCTGTAAAATATAGTCTGTGCTTACTGTGTCATTTCTGGTTGACAGTGCTGCTTCTATGGAGGATATAACTGCAGGTTGTTAATCTGGCATCACCACACGTGTTTTAGTCAGTCGCTAGCCTCTTTAACTAGTTAAATAAAACTGAAAGTAGAAACCCACACTACGCTATCCTGGAACCGAGCGATTCCATCTTAGCTCAAATTCCGTCTTTGTTATAAGCTCTGTCTTTGCACCTCTCTGTCAGCATAGAGAGAACATAGATATCCTCTATATCTATTTCAAGACTTACAGTATACAACTGTAACTCATTTTTCCATGAATGTAGAAAGCTAAACCTCCACCAAGGATTTCAACAGTAGTTGCAATAAATGGTATTAGCTACAGCTGTCATGTTAGACCGTGTATAAAAGCTGCCATTGATTGCTGGGCATACTTTACTCTGTAAGCTGGGTAACAGGTGTCACTGCCGTAAAATGCCAGAGTCACGTGTTAATATATTATATGTCGTGTTAGTATTGACACTTAGTGCCTGGATAATTGCTGCAAGTAGTTTAGAAATCACAGTTGACATCAGAACCAACAATGGAAAAATTAATTTACAACATTCTACCCTTTAGAGATCCTTCATGAAAATGGAATGTCCCACTCATTTAAAAGCAGTAAATTCTACACCAGCACAGGGACGTTAAGGACCAGATTTTGGTGGTGGCCAGGGCTGCCATAAAAACACTTGGGGTCCCATTACAGATCAAATGGTTGGCCCCTCTTATGACACACATTCCCAGACTCCCTGATACTAGAGTACTGGCTGAACCCCTCCCCTTCCCCCCCACATGTGACACTAGAGACTGGATAAAGTGTCATTTCACCCTAAGGGATTAAAAGTGGGTGATATAAGTTGTAGATAAATACCACTTGGACAGCTATTTTGTTTTGGACTAATAGGCAAATGGTGTTTTATCCATAATAAAATAACAAAATTCTGTTTCATTTTAGTGTTGACACACAGCGAAATGGCCTGGTGTTCGTCTACGATATGGGAGGCAGCCAGTACAGCAATTTTGAACTGGACCTGAGCAAAAAAATCCTGAGCCTTCTGAGAGTGAGTGAGTTTTCCATCCCTCGAGCTGCCCATAGTTTGGAATTAGATGAAGATAATGTATATGTTTAATGGTATTTTACTGGCAACAGTATCATAAGAAAGCATTTTGGGCTTGAAATGTTCTAAAGATCTGAAAGGGAGCATGAAATGTTGGGAAACAGATTATAATTATTATTTTTTTATTTATATAGCGCCGGCAAATTCCGTCGCGCTGTTCAATGGGATAGGCTGTATAGGGAAGGAAATCAATTGTAGAATAAAAAGAAATATGTACTAAAGCACTTTATTGATCGGACGACCTATAGAAAATATGAGATCTAGAGATCATGGCTTTTTTTTAAAGTAATAACTGTAATCCAGGGAGATTTCAGACACAAACCACTAGATTGCTGCATGGTCATACTAACTAAATATAAAAGCCAGAGACATCAACCAACTACAGCAAATTTTTCGTTAATTATAATACTTGGCTTTATAAGAGGTATAATTCTTACCCCTGAATTTATTCCACGTCTTTGGTGCAAACTGATGTATCCTTGTTGTTCCAGAAGGGGGAGTAAGAGGACAGGTGAGCTCAGGACAGGTGAGGGAATAGAGTACAGCAGACATAAGAAGGAAGAAAACCAAAGCCTCTTTATCGTCAAACCAATTATACTATTTGAATAATAAACACACAGTGGAGTTTATTCACTAAGCTGTGAATTGTGCAGAATCAATGGAATTGATAATTTTAATACAAAGTTGCTGGGTTAGAAAAGGTGACAGGTCCAGCATTGCCTACCCTATCAAGGTAAGGGAGGAAAATCTTCACAAATATTGAACATTTAGCATTTTCTGTCAATCCTGACATTTAATTTGTAATAAAACCGTTATGAAGCTGGAATGGGTTTTACCTGTTCGTGAAGAGTGAAGTAGTGCAATAAGTCTGAGTCTTCCTAGTGGCAGAATGAACAGGACTACTGTTTAAAATGTGCTATCAAAAGGTATGATTTTTAACGCACTCATTCACCTTCTAGATTTCCCATTATTCTAACATACAGAAAGTCAGGCGTATTCACTAATCCAGATGCTGACCAGGGAATTTCCAATTTTAGTCAAAAATAGTGGAGTAGGAAATTCCCTTGTCACGTCCTTACAATTCCTTGTTTAAACCTGACCATATTATTATTTGTGAAAGGGACACTATAGTCACCAGAACAACTACAGTTTAATGTATTTTTGGTGAGTATAAGCATCCCCTACAGGCATTTTCATGCAAACACTATATTTTCAGAGATAATGCAGTGTTTTATCTCTACCTCCAGTGGCCACTTCTAAGATGGCTATGGAAGGTGCTTTCTGGGGCAGTGCTGCACAGTGTGCAGCACTGCCGTTCAGTGTTTCCACGCTCTGCATGGAGACGCTGAATCAATGCATCTCTACGAAAAGGTGCTGATTGGCCAATCTGGCGTTTGGCCCCACCAATCCCGCCTCCTTGCAGATGTCCGCCAATCCAATGCTTTCCCTATGGGTATTGTCTAAAAATCATAAGATCTGATGTCAGCAAGAAGGCGGATCGGAGGTGGGACCAGTGCTGGCACCCCCTGCTGGAAAGAAGGCACATTTTGTTACCTTTTAACCCCTTAAGGACACATTACATGTGTGACATGTCATGATTCCCTTTTATTCCAGAGGTTTGGTCCTTAAGGGCTTAAGGGGGGGCAAGCCACCTAAATTGTGTTTTTAACACTACACGTTCAGGAATACATGTTTTGTGTTCCTGACCCTCTAGTGTTCCTTTAAAGTGTGAATTCTTAGACAAATTGAAACAAATATTGAATAATTTCTTTTCAATTTTGCTCTTCTGGCTAAATTTTTTAAATTCACTTTGATTTAACATCAACTCACTCATTAGAAAATTACCATTGATGTACTATGCATGGAATCCCAAGTAATGTCCAAGTGGAGCACAGTTGCCTCCTCCAATATACCTGCCCACTTGTAGACTGCTGAGATTTGTGAATCTCATATTGCTTGTCTAGCTAGTAACCTTGTTGTGCTTGTAGGGTGCATTCCCGGCACGTCTGAAGAAGGTCCTGATTGTTTCACCGCCAGTGTGGTTCCGAGTTCCTTATTCCATTATCAGCATGTTGTTGAAGGAGAAGCTACGAGAGAGGGTGAGTTTATTTTATTACTATACAGGCATTTCTTACTTTATGAACTCCCGCCTTTATGAACTTTTTTCTGGATGCGCTGCCATTTTGTTTCACCGCCATTTTGTTTCACCGCCATGAGAGTGCATTGCTTTGAAGCACAAACAAGAAGAGAAGAAGATGAATTTGTGGTCAGGAGTAGACAAAAAGAGAGATGAGGATCAGGAACACAGTTCCTGAAGATAAAGGGAAATCTAAAAAAACAGGTTTAGATTGTACTGTATTCTTTTTGTGCTTTCATGCTTTTAGAGCCTGTAATATTATTGCACTGTGTGCTATTGAGTATAGATTTGACTTGAGTTGTCTGTGTGTGTCTGACATAGCTGTCTGTGTGTATGTGTGTTTGCCATTGTGCCATGTTTTGGCAGGCAGCAATAGTAAGGAGCAGGAGGAGGGCTGAAAAAGGGTAGAAGGAAGAAAGTTTGAGAGCTGTAAAAATAAAATGAGTAGCAGAAAAGTGATAAAGGAGAGGGGGAAGCTGATAATGAAGAAAATTAATAAGTAGGAGGGCTTAAGAGAGGTGCCCCCATCAAACAAGTGCAGCATGTCTCTTCATTGAATAGAATGAGGATTGGTGATAATTTTGATGAAGATTTCAATATGGTATGCATGCCTTTAAAATTCCTAAAACATACATGTATTTGCTATGCTTTCATATTGTATTTGTACTTAATAATTTAGGTTTTTAATGGTAAAATTTGTTGGTCAGGAACGGAACCCATGTTTATTACATTGCGGTCTATGGGAAATTAGTTCTCACTTTATGAACGCTCACTTTATGAACTAGGCTTCGGAACCAATTAGTTTGTAAAGTCGGGAACTACCTGTATAGGAAATGCACAATAAAATGCCTCTAAAAATGTTCTCTGGTCTGTTTATTTACATGTGTAATTTAACTTATGTGACAAAAGAGTCCAGTGAATTAAGTCCCTAAAGAAAATATGTATTTTCACCGATTTTTGTCTCCAGGTAGAATGTGTAGGCCATATCTCGGTTTCTTTATGAAGATGTTCCTCTATCTCATAACACGCTGTCTTTATCTCAGTTTGCCTTTTTTGGTAGGATGTGCAGGATATAGTAGAAGTTTTGTCAGACTCCTGGCAAGATAACCATTACAATAAGTTGTAGTGGACTTTATGAACCTTTAATGATCTTGTATGAACCTTTAAAAATCATCCAAAATTAATTGTCTTTTAATTTCTTGCAGGTACACATGGTGAGTGTCAATGAACTTCTTCAACACTTACCTCCTCAGTGCCTTCCTGAATCTCTAGGAGGTGTTCTTCCATGGGATCCCGGCACTTGGAATTGTCTCCTTCTTCCAGGCCGTGCTGGGAGGCCGGACCCCCTTGATGAGCTTGTGCTAGTGCTTGGAAGCAAGACAGAAGGAAGTGTACATAGGCCAGGTCCTGGTGGGATAACCCTGGCTCAACTTAAAGAACACATTATCTCTGTGGGAAGACGTGGAATTTATGAAGAATATGACGATCTTAGGAAAGAGCAGCCCGAGGGGACTTTCAGTACATCACTGTGAGTGTATTGGAAACAGGAAGGTTTTTTTGTTTTTGTGTGTGTGTGTGTGTGTGTGTGTTTGTTAGTTAGGTAGGAAGACATTGATCTTTGTGTTTTATTTTAAATTTAGATTTACATAGTATCAGAGGCACTACCTGGCATATGATGCAAAACTTTGGAATCCCACGGTTCTGTGTACCAGACAATGAACATATACATGTGTTCTCCGCATTACGGAGTGGATTCTGAGTTTCCATTGCACTGAACTAATTGGGCGTTATAATTACCTGCTCTCACTTTCCCCACCTTACCCCTGTAAATGCTCCAATATCTTTTTTTCTGTGGTGATTGAAACAGAACTGCCACCTAGTTGAAGAGATTTTATAAAGGTCAGAGTCCTCCATGGCAGTTTCAAAGACTGGATAATAATATGTGTGTGTGATAGCTGTATAGATATATATATTTTGTAATTTATTTTTGCCTTTCTCTTCTTTATACTAGAGCTGCCGTTAATCGTGATAGGAATCGTTACGGCGATGTTCCATGCCTGGACCAAACTCGCGTTAAACTTAAACGTGTGAACTGGCATGAGGTATAATATAAAACCATTTCTCTTCTACTTTTAGTTCAGTAGAGTCTGTAGGTATAGTAATGACCGGAATCATATCATAACATGTTAATGGTATAGAGAAATATGCATATTACATTGGGAAAGGTAAGAGATATCTGTACGTATTAAAAAAAGAAACCGACTAAGCTGTGTTCATACGTGTATAACATTAATATATATCTGTCTATCTATTAGGGTGATTAGGGGTATCAAACTGCCATGCAGTTATTCTAGAACAGTATTAGCAGACAGACTATGAAGCATGGTGCCTATAGGTATTTCACCGAAATATAGCAAATCTCTGAACTAGGCTAACAACTAACAAAAGAGCATAGTATATACCAGAATTACGTCCCAGGCTTTTTGGGGATATTTCACCAGAATGAAGTTACCTTATA
This sequence comes from Pelobates cultripes, assembly GCA_933207985.1. NCBI lineage: Eukaryota > Metazoa > Chordata > Amphibia > Anura > Pelobatidae > Pelobates > Pelobates cultripes. The sequence goes on from OW240914.1 coordinate 45,795,182, forward strand.
ATAAAATCAGTCCATTCCAAATATACTAGACAGATTTTATCATCTCTTCACGGCTAGGAAGACCGGGGGTTAAATCATAGATTTCCAAAACTCCTAATGCTGGACAACTGTAAATTTATAGTGGCATTTACCTACATTCTATCTTTGCAATCTGAGTTACAGCAGTTAGCTAGTAAAGATTATCCAAAGTGAGCATAGCACCGTAAGAGTTAACCTTTTGCCGTTGAGTCTGGTACCGATTACTGTACTACCTTTTTAATACTGAGTACATTTAGTATTTGGATAGGATATCTATCATTTTCTACTAAGATCACTATTGTAGCTATGAACATATCACTTACACAAGCCACAATATATATTTAACACAGTTTGATAGTTACAATTGTAACTTTGCCGTAGTGGCGATCACCCTATATAGCTGTATAGCAAACTATCCGAGAGCAAACAGCTTCTCTCAACTTCTTTCAGATCTATTGTTAATACCAGTTCAGGTTAATACCCACAGCATTAAACCTGGGCACCCCGCCGTACTAGTCAAAGCTTTACAGGACTATCTAGCAGGAAAGTTCTTACAATATGTATTTTTCTGCCTATACATGTCGGTGAAGTTTCTACCAGGTTTTACTTCATTACCCCTAACATATACACTATTTATCCTATATACACACACCTTTGAGCTAACTGCAGTCATTTAACTACACATATCTATTAGCCGATCGCAGCCTGCTCATCTGTATATATGTTTCTTTTTTATCTTCACAAGTGTCTTTTTTAGTTTATACATAGTTAGACTATAGAGTGTGCTGTTTGTTTTGTTCACTGTCCTATTTGTATTTTTTACAATTATCTATTAAACTATAAGTTTCAATTTTGGATCATTTATTGGTTAATGTTGCCCCTTCCATCTCCTTTTTTTTTTTTCTGTCTGTCTATCTAATCTATCTCTGGAATTTAAAGCGAATTTAACATTTTAAGCCAAAAAAGCAAATTCGAAATTTTTTTAATCATCTGTGTTTTTATTTTGGCGTAAAAATTGACATTATAAAGAATAACCCGTGTGTACTGTAGATAAATGTCAGAGCACAATCTGCGCGTTGTGTAAAAGTAGATGTAAAAGCTGTTTATTTGTCTTAAAAATAATTTTTAGTTGACTAACCCTGGTGTGGATAAATGAGTCGATCAGTCTACCAGCCAAAGCCAAATATTAGTTATACAGGACCCCCTTGGGTGAGCTGCAAGTGTAGTGTAATGTTTAGCCAACGTTATCAGGTTAAATTGCTAATCGATTACCAGACACACCATTAACATGCAGAAACACTAATATTATTTAAAATTGAATATACTGGAAGCTTAAATTGCTTAAACTGGTTCAACCATCCTATGCCTTTTTTTTCAAGACATAAAAGTATGTTTTCTAATTTAATTTTTATATCACAATAAAACATCCTTTCTTAAAAGTGTTCATCATGTAAAACCAATGTGCATCCAACATATGAAGAGAAGCAGTGCCAGATAGCTGTACATCTTCTAGACAGGGAAGATAGCCACGTATCTAATAGATAGAGGTACATATACTGAAACATTATAGAAACAAAGTGGCAGATGGCTGTGTATTCTATATAGAGAGAAGCGGTGACAGACAGATCTGCATCTAATAAAGATTCATTTTCAAAGAGGAGAGAGTCTGGACTCCTTTAACTGAGTAGTCCTATATGCAGAACTCGGGGTTGGCATGCCCCATACATAGACAAAGACCTCGTTGTAGGTCGAAACGTTGCTGCTTTGGTTTTGATTCTCCAATAAATTTGTGCCTGGATGATATTCTTCTTCCTGTCTAATAGAGATTCATACCTCCTAACATTGAGAACTATGAATTTGGGAGGGGGTTGGGCAGGCCACGGGGTGGCTGGACAGTAACACACGATGTGCAGGTCCAGCTATTTATTTATTTATAAAATATTTTACCAGGAAAGATACATTGAGATGTCCTGGGTCCACAAAACATTGCATTGATACAATAGGGTACAATAAAATACAAAATCAATATTAATACACAATAAATACAAAATTTAACATAGAACAGGTAGGAAATATATAATCAATCATGACTGGTGCATTCTGTTTTGAGATATGTAGAGAGGGATCTCTTAAAGGACTTTAGGCTTGGGAAGATTTGAGAGTGTGTGGGAGGTTGTTCCATAATTGCGGTGCTCTGTAGGAAAAGGAGGATCGGGCTGCTTTCTTTTTGGTAGACTAAATAAAGTGCTGGTACTGGATCGGAGGTTATAGGAGGTAGGAATAGCTGAGGAAAGCATTGTGTTCAGGTAGGGTGGAAGTTTCCCAGAAAAGCTCTTAAACACAAGGCTGGAAAGATGAAGGGTGCGTCTGGATTCCAGCGACAGCCAGTTTAGTTCTTTTAGCATGTCACAATGGTTGGTCCTGTAATTACATTGTAGCACAAATCGACAGAACGAGTTATACAATGTATTGAGTTTATTAATGTGGGATTGCGATGCAGATGCATATACTACATCCCCATAATCAATGATTGGCATCAGCATTTGCAGTACAATCTTTTCCTTTACTGTAGGGCTTAGACAGGATTTGTTTCTGTACAGGGCACCTAGTTTTGGATAAAGTTTAGATGCAAGCTTTTCTATGTGCAGGCCAAAAGATAGATTGGGGTCTAATATCATAGCCAAGTATTTTAAAGAGTGGACTGCGGTCAGTGTGCTGACAGGCCCACCTGTAAACAGAGCCATGTCAGCCTGTCATGAATGGAAGCCACGCTGACTGACAGACACTCTGGCCAGTCCTTCTGTGAGCGCTCAGACAATGGCCGAATACCTTGACAGCAGAGTGTTAGTACCTATAACGATGCACTCGCACTACATTTTCTGGGTACTCAGTCCCTGGCATTCCCTAGTGCTATGCCCTGTCTCTATAACAGGATGTTCGGTCACATCGATAGAAGCAACGCAAGATCACGGAGGAGGTTGAGTATTGTGGGAGAGCTTTCTTTGACACAGGAAAGGAAGACTAGATCAGAAAGGAAGAAAAAAAAGCATTGATTTCGTGAGAGAAAGAGAATAGGAAACAATAGGAGAAAGGTAAGTTTGGTGAGACCGTGCTGCTTTAAAGGACCACTATAGTGCCAGGAAAACATACTCGTTTTCCTGGCACTATAGTTCCCTGAGGGTGCCCCCACCCTCAGGGTCCCCCTCCCGCCCGGCTCTGGAAGGGGGAAAGGGGTAAAAACTTACCTTTTTCCAGCGCTGGGCGGAGAGCTCTCCTCCTCCTCTCCGCCTCCGTTACGCCCGCCTTGAATGCGCACGCAGCGGCAAGAGCTGGTAGCGCATTCAGCCGTCTCAGGAAAGCATTTACAATGCTTTCCTATGGACGCTGGCGTGCTCTCACTGTAAATCACAGTGAGAAGCATAGCGCTCTAGTGGCTGTCAATGAGACAGCCACTAGAGGCTTTGGGGGAAGGCTTAACCCATTCATAATTATAGCAGTTTCTCTGAAACTGCTATAATTATGAAAAAATGGGTTAACCCTAGAAGGACCTGGCACCCAGACCACTTCATTAAGCTGAAGTGGTCCTTTAACTAGTTATCTTGCTATCCCTTACTACCTCCTCTGCCAGCACTTGTTTGATATGCTGAATAATTCCACTAGGCGCAAAAACTGCCATCTGGCTTTAAAAGAACTTTAGAAAAATGAACTAAGAATAAAAGGAATCTTGATGCCTTCCTTGCAATATGTGCAAACCCTGAATAGAGCAGAGGTTCATTTTAAAATCTGGGATTGTCCTCTGTAGTGATTATAAAACTTTGTTAAAAAGCACAGATATCTCTTATTAAAAGGAGCAGACAGATTGTTAGCCTTGTGTCTGGAACAGAGAAATCGTCAGCTGCTGACCTCCTTCCTCTTGTTTGTCTGCAGAGACACAGTTGCATATTTGGTTTGTTTAGCTTCATACACATTGAAGACTATGACAACTGTCTTATGTCTTTTCAGCGCTCCGACTATATCAATGCTAGCTTCATGGATGGATATTTGCAGAAGAATATGTACATTGGGACTCAAGGTAAATCTATTTAAGGAGCTCCATTGGTATAACTGCACTGTGTGTATGTGTGTCAATCAGACAGGTACCTTTCATATTAATCATAGTGGTCTCCTAATGACCCAGTAATTTTTTACATGAAATTAATATTAGTTTAAATATTTTTAAAGGGACACTATAGTAACTAGAACTACTACCGCTTATTGAATTTGTTCTGGTGAGTAGAATCATTACCTTCAGGCTTTTTGCTGTAAACACTGTCTTTTCAGAAAATGCAGTGTTTACATTACAGCCTAGAGATACCTCCACTGGCCGCCACTCAGATGACTGCTAGAGGTGCTTCCTGAGGCAGTGCTGCACAGTGTGACTGACATTCAGTGTCTCCACCCTCTGCATGTAAACACTGAACTTACCTCAAAGAGACGCATTGATTCAAGGCTCTGCTTTGGCTGAGATCCTATGGGAAAGCATTGTGATTGACTGAGATCATAAATTCTGATGTCAGTGAAGGGATGGAGTGTGTGCGAAGCCAGTGCCAGTGGAAATAAAGTGAGTTATTATTGTATGCAATGGGGACCAGAGGTGCTAGATGGTGTTTTTAACATTTGTGTTTCTTTAAGCTTTAATGCTGGGACCTATAAAATGATACATTTATTCTGTTTCATGTAGTGCAACCTACATAAACAAATACTAACGTACAGAGCTAAATGTGGGAAAATAAATGTAACCCAGGTAGGATGTTAGAGCATTCGGGCCAAGCTGGTTATAATTATTGTTTGTCTATATATTTCTAGAATTTAAAAGCATGACATCAAGTAATTATGACTGTGTGGCTCTGTGCCCAATTCTTTCCTCAGGACCTTTGGAGAACACATTCCCGGACTTTTGGCAGATGGTTTGGGAACAGAATGTGTTGGTGATAGTTATGACAACAAGGTAACGGTGGGGACCAAAGGCTTTTGGGTTATGAAATTCAGCAGGAGAGTGGAATGTTCGTTCACCTCTCTCCTCTCTGATTCTTTACTCTATCTCGTGCCCCATTCATAATTTCCTTTAATTCCTTCTGTTTCCACATTTATCTCACTGTAGGGTTGAAGAAGGTGGCCATCGAAAGTGTGGCCAGTACTGGCCCTTGTCTCCTGGGACCCTTGCAACATATGGAACTGTTACTGTCAGCAACAAGGCCATTGAGAATCATCAGCACTACAGAAAATGCACCCTAGAGTTAAGTGTACGACAGGTACGACTTCACCCTACTTCTCCTTACTCTGTACTCCCTTGTTCTCCACCCTACACTCACATTCTTCCCCTTTTTGCTCTACTCACACTCTATATCTCCTCCACTCACACTCTATGGCTCCTCTCTGACTTGATTTTTCTTCTATAGTACCTACAAACGCCACAATACTGGAGTAGGTTGAGAATATTACAAGAATGAACCCTTTGCTAACCAAACTAGTCTATACAATGGCGGAGTAAGCCTGCTTCCCAATCCAAACCCTGTGTGTTAATAGGAAAAAAAATCAATAACACGGCTATAAATGAGCTCATGATTTTCCTATAAATTGGATTGTGTGTTTTTATGGTGACTATTTTGCATTTTATATAGAAAAATACACTCACACCTTGAAACTCTGATACACATACACACACTCAGATGTACACAGTGACACATACACACATCTAGACTAAAAAATACACACACACTCAGATGCACACAGTGACACATACACACATCTTGACTAAAAAATACACACACACTCCGATACACACACTGACACACACAGACACCTTAACAAACAGATACACACACTGTCATATACAGTGGCGTACACACAACCCAAGGGGCCCTGGTGCGAAAACTGATCCGTGCCCACCCCCCACGCGCTTACTCTGCGCGGGCTGGGTGCGCAACACATGACTGCGACCCCTGCGACTGCGGTATGTACGCCAGTGCATGCAGATACACATACACTTAAAGGACCACTACAGACACCCAGATCACATCAGCTCAATGAAGTGGTCTGGGTGCCAGGTCCCTCTAGTTTTAACCCTGCAGCTGAAACTGCTATGCTTCACTGAGGGTTAATCCAGCCTCTAGTGGCTGTCTCATTGACAGCCGCTAGAGGAGCTTCCGCGATTCTCACAGTGAAAATCAGTGAGAAGACGCTGAACGTCCATAGGAAAGCATTGAGTAATGCTTTCCTATGGGCGGTTTGAATGCGCGTGCAACTCTTGCCACGCATGCGCAATCGGAGCAGAGAGGTGGATCGGGGCGGAGAGAGTCCGGTGCTTAAGACACTCACACACTCTCATGAACAGACGCATACACACTAGCTAACAGACACACTCAGTGACAGACATACATACTCAGTGGCAGACAGACACACACTCACTAACAGACGCACACAAACTAACACACTCAGTAACAGACACAAACAGTAACACACACTCACTCTAACACACACACACTCACTCTAACACACACACACTCTAACACACACACTCTAACACACACACACACACACTCTAACACACACACGTTTAAAAAAAAAAAAATTTAATCCCCCAGCCTCCCTACCTTTGGGAGTGCTGAGGGGATTCCCTGGGGTCCAGTGGTGTCACCTGGTGAGCAGGCTGGCGGGCGCGCGAGGGAGCACTCTCCCCTGAGTGCTTCCTGTTCAGCTCCCTCTCGCGCCGCGTACTGATGCCGGAGCCGGAAGATGACGTCAGGCTCTGGCATCAGTGCGATGTGCAAGGGAGCTGAAGAGGGAGCACACAGGGGAGAGTGCTCCCGCGCACGCGACAGCCTGCCCGCCAGGTGACACCAGGGCCAGCCCTGAGGGGGGGCCCTGAGGTGGCCGGCTCCTGGGCCCCCCAGCAGAAGAGGATGGCCACACTGGGTACATCCCAGGTCGCAGGGGGGCCGGGCCCGGTCGCAGCCGCGACCCCGGTATGTACACCACTGGTCATATAAACACACACACACACACATACACATTGGCACATACAAACACACTGATACACACTGGCACATACACACACCTTGACACACAGATACATACACACAGACTGACAAACCGATAACTGGCACACACAGTGAAACATGCACACACTCTTTCCAAACAAACATAAGGAACTGCACTTGATCCAATCAATCTGAGCCAGGGTGCAACTGAACCAGATGCTTGACAAAGACCATAAGGTCGAAACGTTGCTGTGGGCTTCATTAAATTTACCATTCTGAACCTTGGAGTGCCTGAATCATTTTTTGTATGTTATACATGCACACACTGGCACATACACACTCACAATATGACAGCCTCTCCTCTGCCATCCATGCTGCTCACTCTATGGGTGGCCGTCTCCTGTCTCCTCCCTCCCTACCGTGCGTCAGCAACTCTGGGAAGCTGGGAGGAAGTGCTATCACTTACTCCCAGTCGGCTGATACTACAGGGGCCCGGTCATGCTCTTAAAGGGCTGCGGCCAGTGGTGTATCCTGGTTTTGTGCTGCCAAAACTCAGACGCCCACCCTTCCCCCCCGCCTCGCCTTCTAAATATACACACACACACACATTCACCGACAGACACACATACACTAGCTATCAGACATACACACTCACTAACAGACACATACAGTCACTAGCAGACACACTCTCACTAACAGACATGCATACACTCTCACTAACACACACACATAGTAACCCACTCCCTGACATACACACACAAACTAACAGACAAACACACACTCACTAACAGACACACACACACACACACACAAACAGACAAACACACACTCACTCACACACTAACAGACACTAACAGACACACACTCACATTAACACACTCACTTTTTTTTTTTTTATTTAACCCCCCCCCAGCCTCCTTACCTTTGGGAATGCTAGGGGGGTTCTCCCTTTCCCTGGGGTCCACTGGGGCTGCTGGGCGGACAGGCGGTGCTGGCGAGGGAGCATTGATTAGTGAGCTCTCTGCTCAGCTCCCTCGTGCGCTGCAGAGTGATGCCGGGAGCCGGAATATGATGTCATATTCCGGCTCCCGGCATCACTCTGCGGCACCCAAGGGAGCTGAGCAGAGAGCTCACTAATCAGTGCTCCCTCACCAGCGCCGCCCGCCCGGATTTGTAGTTAACCGCCAGGCTAACAAGACGTGCCCTGGGCATTTGGGGGCGGCTTTTTTTGCCGCCCCCTGGAAAATGCCGCCCAAGGCAAATGCCTTGTTTGCCACGCGGCTAATACATCCCTGGCTGCGGCACCCGACCAGGCCCCCGATTTGCGATTATAATTGCAGTGGCCGTTTTGTTTGGGGAAATCACGGCGGAACCCCATTTGTGTTCTCGCGGAACGCCAATTGGGAAACACTGCTCTGAAGTTTCACTGCTCAATTCTCTGCCATTTAGGAGTTAAATTACTTTTGTTTCTGTTTATGCAGTCCTAGCCACTCCTGAAACAGCCTGCATGAAAATAAAATGGTATCACTTGAATTCAGGTGTAACTTACTTTAAAAGTTTTTATATCCTGCTCTGGAAATTGGCCTTTAATCACCCACAGGAGGCTCCTGCAAGGTCTAGCAAGCTATTAACAGAGCAAGAGATCAGTAATTCTAAATTAAACAGAATTTGCAATAAAGGAAACGTAAACATTATGTGTCTCTCTATAGAAAGTGTTTAGGAAAGCTGTGCAAGTCATGCTGGGAGGTGTGCCCAGGGCTACATAAACAGAGCGATTTAGGCAGTGGGCTTGACCGCCATGCTGGACAGCCACATGGAGAGTAAGCTCCTCACATGAATTAAATTAAATAGTTATATTTGGACTTTATTGGCTACTTTCTAACCTTTGGTGCATATCAAGCTGTGTCCACGAGCCACCAGGGAGCTGGCAACAACACATCTGCAGCTTATTTGCAGTGTGGCCTAGCATGGGCCAAAGCGGGAGGGTCTCACTGACAAAGCTATGGTTGAGTCCCGTTTTCCCACCATTTGTACTGACTGTTGTTATCCCGGTCCCCACCAGACTGCCTTGTACTACCTGCACAATACCTACTGTGTGAATCAGGGCATAGTCCAGAAGTCTCGCACCTTGCTGCCTACACAAGATGGCAATAATCTTCCCGTCTGCCTGGGCTCAGAGCCTCTTGAGGCATACTCTCCTCGCATCCACCACAATTATGTGGGATCACACGCCGAAGGCTGTGTGCACCATCTAGATCCTCTGGTGACCCTGCAGGGGGGAAGGACTCGGTTCCTAAGAGTGCTCAAGTTCATGGATTGAAGATGCAGGCAGTCATACAGTCCTGGGACTGAAGGAGAACCCCGTTCAGGCAAGGCCCTGCAACTGTTCAACTGGACTCCTCTTCCTCCACGTCCACCGTACCGCTTATGGGGATCGGCTCATCTGGCATCAAGGCCCTCTGCTGTGGAGAGACTGTGTAGACGGCAACTGCCTGATACAACCCATTGCATGACATATGCCCTGTTATTGCTCTCATTGTTATATACAATTCTATGCTGAGGTTGCATTTCAATCTATCTCTCCAGATAGATTTTTATGTCTCTAGCTATAGAGTCTGTTTTCAGTTTTACGCATGTTAGCCTAGATTGTCTTTAATTATTCTTTTATTATTACAGAAAAGGAGCTGTTTTCTCGAGTGCTATGTTTATTTTGAAGTGTACGCATAAGCTTGTTCCTGCTGTTGTGGCATCACAAGCATGTCTATAACACTAAGCTTCATAAAATAAAGATTGGCAAAAGAAAAACAGCAAAGTGATTTAACTAAATGGCAGAGAATTAATCAGTAAGACTGCAGGGGCATGATCTATGCACCAAAACTGCTTCATTAAGCTAAAGTTGTATTGGTGGCTATAATGTCCCTTTAAGTCACCTGAGTGTCATCCAAATGTTTTTTATTAAGCCCAGATCAAAATTATTGATGTAATTGGTCATATACCTAAAATGTTTGTGGGGACCTAGTGATGTTTCTGGGACTGTAGAATGCAAAATGCCAACATGGTATTCACATTATTATGTTTGTGCGCATCTACACTATGTAGAGCATTGCATGCTGGTATTGCAGCCTTTAAATAAGATTTGCGGTGTACCCAGAACCCTCCCTCCTCCATCCCCTCTTGCTGCTAGTATGCTGCCCTATACTTTTGAACCATTTAGGCTCCTGATATTTACAGTCCCTCTGTGTGAGTGATAGGTGCCTGACTGGTGCTGGAGCTATAAGTGAGGGTATTTTAAAGCGTCTCTGTCTCTTTCACTGTCTGGGGTTTCTGCATAATTTGCAAAGACCTCAATCGGCACTGGAGGTACCTGTGCCGAGCGGGTACACAAGAATACAGAATTGAGGTCTGTGGAGGATCCCCCAAGACCACAGGATTCTCCATAGAAAGAGCTTTATTTCCCTAAAGCCATCACTGGTGACGGCTGGTGAAAATAACAAGGTGAGCGGTAGATTTGCCTTTTTTTTCAAGCGGTGTCAATTACATTTATAAGGGTTCATGGTCGGTGTATGCCGTGGATGGCTGTAAAAGCCACTCCATGCCAGATCATTGGCTTGGTGTACCCCACAATCTATCACACAGGGTTTTAAATGTGCTACCCATAAGGACATTCAGGTAATTGGCAAAGAGTCAGCAGCCATCTTAGAAGTATATTGGCACTCTGTAGATAGTAGCCAACAGTAAGGCTCCAGGGACGTGTAGTAAGGCTCATTGTGTGTGTGTTTGTGTGTGTATCCCCAGCACCTCTCTGCATTCATTATAGTGGTTTTAACATTTTTGTATACTGTGTGTTTGGGTGAATCCCACCATTGTGTTTTATTTATACTTTAGAGTCGGGAGAAGCGAATCATAAGCCACTTGCAGTTCCTGAGCTGGCCTGATTTTGGAGTCCCTAACTCTGCTGCCGCACTCATCCACTTTCGGGATGTTGTTAAAAAAGAGCAGAGAAGACTGGTGCGTGACCTTGGAATGCGCTGGAAAGGTTCACCGGGAGGACCTCCCATTGTCGTTCATTGCAGTGCAGGCATTGGAAGGACAGGTAATTGATCAGGAGCAGAGGTTAGTTGCTGTTTTAGAATAAAAGAAAACTAGTTTTACTAATAAATTAAAGTTGAGGCGAGAAAAAAACGTGCTACATTTTCCTCATTGATTTTTAAGTAAATGCTAATTCCGGTTGTAAATCGTCTGCATATCCTAGAGCTAACTTTTAAATTCCACATCAGACACAGCAAGTCTGAAAGATTGTTAGGGTTATTCACCAAGGGAAGAATTGCCATGAATTCAAAGTAAGTTCAAAAACGATTTCAAAATTAGATAAAAATAGCCAAAAGCGGAAAAGAAAATAACTCCAAGTCAACTTTGTGTTTTCTTTTTCTGTTTTGGCTTTAAATTTGAAATTCTATTTGAACTGATGAAAATTTTCATGTTGATGAATAATCCTGTGCTTCTTTACAAGTGTCCCAAAATGCATTGCAAAATATGCAGAACAGACAGCTATCACTTTTTCAGACTTCTAACTCCTATTTCTGTAATCATTCCTAGCAGTGAAATACTGTTTTTAAAGTACAGTTTTTTTAGGCTAGTGCAGTTATATCCAAAATATGGCTCAAAGATTGCCTTGGGAAATGCAGATCGTGCACGGTATTAAAGGACCACTATAGTGCCAGGAAAACAAACTCGTTTTCCTGGCACTATAGGGTCTTTGGGTCCCCCCCACCCTCAGGGTCCCACTCCCGCCGGGCTGAACGGGGAGGAAGGGGTTAAATTCTTACCTTTCTCCAGCGCCGGGCTCCCTCTTCCGACGTCATCCGCCGAATGCGCATGTGCGGCAAGAGCCGCGCGCGCATTCAATCAGTCCATAGGAAAGCATTTCTCAATGCTTTCATATGGACGCTGGCGTCTTCTCACTGTGAAAATCACAATGAGAAGCCCCTCTAGCGGCTGTCAATGAGACAGCCACTAAAGGCTGGATTAACCCTCAGTGAAACATAGCAGTTTCTCTGAAACTGCTGTTTACAGCTGCAGGGTTAAAACTAGATGGACCTGGCACCCAGTTCACTTCACTGAGCTGAAGTTGTCTGGGTGCCTATATAGGTCCTTTAAATTTTGGAATTTAGGAAAATTTGCATGAGGAACTGTTAGAATAAGAAATAGATCTTTAGTAGGTCATTATAAAATACAGTTTGTGCTTATATGTGTCTTACTCTTAGGTACTTTCTGTACCCTGGATATCTGCCTGACCCAGCTGGAGGACGTCGGCAGCCTGAACATCCCGCAGACTGTCAGACGAATGCGCAAGCAAAGAGCGTTCAGCATACAGACTCCGGAGCAGTTCTACTTCTGCCACACCGCCATTCTGGAGCACACAGCCAGCTGATACTGGTATCACATCCTGCCATCCACTGCCAAGATCAGTGTTGGGGCCATACAATAGCGAGAAGCTATCTAGGATACTGTGAAGGCAGCATGACACCCAGTTATTGATAGGTCAACTACTGAGTGCCTTATAACAATGATGCACAGCAAGAATAGTAAGCCATCAAATGACAAATCACTTTATAGTGTTCTTATTGCTCCGCATCCCTCACACTCTGCACACATTACACTATCATACACAAACATTACATCCAATGCAAGCCATCACAAGCTGTAATGTACCCATCGGACAAAACAAACACCGAGACATCAATACCGTTTACAAAAAAAACATATTACAATTACCATTAAGGAGCATTAAGATTCTTAAAAACATGGGGCTGGAGCACATAAATAAATGCACCAGAAATTACACTTACATGTGCTTACCCTAATACACACACATGTATCATGTATGATTTCACCAACCTGGCCAAGTACCCACTGCTTCCGGCACCCAATAAGGTGTGTGGAGCAGCAGACCTGGGGCTCTGATTGGAGCATGCAATTCACTAGTTCCATGTTCCAACATACCTGTACTGTTGTAGCCAGAAGCTCAGTGTGGAGTATGCAGTCAGGAGATGGTTGGTTTTTATGGCTTTTGTTTTTTATTTTCATTTTTGTTTTAAACTAGCCCATCTGACAGGTTAAAGACTTAAAATGAACGAAAAGCTTACTGTATATATGGATAGTATATTACCACATAAACAAGCTTTCGTTCATGGATCCCCTTTCATTTAAATTGGAAGGGTTATTCCAGGTATCCGCTAACCTTTCCCGTCCATGTGCAGACATCCCTATAAACATGCACACAACCCATTCATATATGGGAGACAGACAGTCCTCCTATATATGCAGACAACCGTCCTCGGACATATATAGACTGGACATGGGTAAAAATACACACACAAGATGTTTATTCTTTTCTACTGTATGTATCATGTCCTGTCCTGCTTTCTGTTGGATACATCCAGGTAGATTGTCTTCTATTTGAGGAGAACAAGATACTGCAAGAGTGATCCTGGGACCTGCAGAAGACAATCTACCTGGATGTAAATAGGTAGGAATTGTAAACTATCACCACCTCTAATTACCGCTGAGTGCCACAATAGTACCCACATAATGCGAACGCGGCTCAGTAAGAGGTGCATGTGGGATTTGGTAGCTGTGGATAAAACATTACCGTGACAACATCACAACATAAGACGGGCTGCATTCTAGATGATTGTCCGTGAATTGGAAATGTTTTTACTGTATGAGCCCAAATTTGGCATGTTATCACGTATTTAAAAAAACGAAATTCTATTTTTTATTTTGCCCTGATTTTCCTTCCAGGCAGCCCTGGTTCTGCACAGTGTGGAAGGTCCTATAACATCACCCTTCAGGCAACATATTTATGGTTTCTCATTAGTACTCTCAGGATATTTAGCCATACTCACAATGCTCCTACCTACATTTATTTTCATTATTATGCACAACAAAGCAAAATCGCCATCCACACATCCCAATATCCAATAAAAACTACTCTCACACTTTTCCTACCAATTCATCAAGTCATAGCCTACTTATTTCCATCAGTCTATAATCCATGACATCTAATCTACGTATATCCATGCACACGTTATATAATGTTACAGAGCACTTTAATATGTTGTTACACAGTAGGGAATGCACGGTATTTAATCTAGTTCAGTGCAAAACATTTCATTTGCTGAGCTTTGCAGAAGAAATATGTTTTGTATTTCCATATGACAACATTCCTTTTGACTCTGTTTCTGGGCCTAGATCACGATTTACTTATAGCAGCCGGCCCATGCAGAGCAGGTAATGTGCATAAATTGCCGTCGCAGAACCTGTACCAGCCAATGAGAACTTCAGTAAGATAAGAGGGATGAAAAGATTGCAAGCAAACAAGTATGAAAGGAAGGTTTAAAAAAAAAAAAAAGGAAATAAACACTAAGGACTAATTATTATTTATTTAAAGTCTATTTTGCAGCAACAAATTCATCAAAAATAATTAAGGAAAATTCACATGAAATTATTCTCATCTGTTCTTTTTCCCATTCACTGCTATAGGATGGGGGAATTAATGTTCCCTCTACCGCCGTACTGGTCAGTAAGATGGGGAAGTTTTAATAGTGCAGGGTTAACCTGATCCCTGCTATTCCAGTGGTACTTAAACAATTGTTCCGATAACATATGTACAGAGGATGAATGTAATGTAATTAATGGGGGTACTCAAGGAAGAGCTGTGAATGCCCTCCTGTTCTCACACCCCTCGTGGGGTGTACGTGAATGTATTGCAGTAGCAGGACTAGCATGTTCCAACTATCCTTTTAATGTATACCATTCCCATCCTCTAGAAAGGCTGCCAAGGCAGTGCCTTGTCATACTGACTCAATAACACACTAAATACAGCAAACTAAGGTCCATAACTTCTTTCTAAATTTATATGGACATGATAGGTTAAATTTGCAGACTTTTCATTCTTTCAAAAATAAACATGAATATGTTTTCTAACTTAAAAAAAAACAAAAAAAAAAACTATAGCATAGTTAACTATCCAACTATCTTCATCTTATTTCATGTGGCGCAGGCTTTCATTACAATAAAGTCTTCGTAATGAAAAGCAAACTTTAAAAAATGAAAATAAAAACTTGCTGCAGATGATCAAAATTATACTGACTATATAATACAGAATGCACACTGTAACACTCACTGATATTAAATATAAACCTTTAATAAGTATGCAAACAAAGATTATTTTTACATATTATACAAAATAGGAACAGAGTAACAGTACAAAGCAAATTGCACACAAGATAATATATCCAAACCTTACAAGGCTCAAGGCAGAGACACAAGTCACCAACTACCCCAACGTTTTGGCATCAACTGGCTGCCTTCATCAAGAGTACCTGTATCTGTGTCCTCCTGTGTCTGCGTATAAAGCCCCATACAGCTGATGGACATCAGCATGTAATTACCACCAACCCCGGAAGTGACATCATCACCTCAGGTGCTGGTATAATTCAATAGATACAGTACACTATACATAATATATATACACAAACAAATATTAGCATAATATAATATATCTTGAAATAATTAATTATGCAATACATATACTCTCCCTCGTCGGAACTCATCATCCCCACGGATGCGTACTGTACAGGGTATAATCTCACACCGCCATTCTGATTATTGGCATCACACCTACCTGCGGTAGTGCGCATGCGCAAGCCATCAAATTGCATTTGTGTACTTCTTCTAATCGTGCATGTGCATTGCGTAAAAATAACCGCTGCTAATATGTCGTATACACAAGTGTGTATGCCGCGCTATCTTGCTTGATGGCTATGCCCACAATCCAAAACCGGCACCTAAATGACTGAAAATACTGCTCTAAAATAACTCCAATAGAATAAATAAACGGAGGAGAGGGTAGCAATCTGTTAAGGGCTAAAAACCAAAAGATTTGTGATATTGAATGCACCTAATAGTAAATAGTGCAACCAACAACACAGATACCACCACATAATATAAGCAAATGTGCGATTAGAAGGCGTACGCAAGTGTGATTTGACGGCTTGCGCATGCACACTACCACAGGTAGGTGCGGTGCCAATAATCAGAATGGCGGTGTGAGATTACACACTGTACAGTACGCTTGCGTGGGGATAATGAGTTCGGACGAGGGAGAGTACATGTATTGCATACTTAATTATTTCAAGGTATATGATATTGTGCTATTTTTTGTTTGTGCGTATATATATTATGTATAGTGTACTGTATCTATTGAATTATACCAGCACCTGAGGTGATGACGTCACTTCCGGGGTTGGTGGTAATTACATGCTGATGTCCATCAGCTGTATGGGGCTTTATAAGCAGACACATGAGGACACAGATACAGGTACCCTTGATAAAGGCAGCCATTTGGTGCCAAAACGTTGGTGTAGTTGGTGACTTGTGTCCCTGCCTTGAGGCTTCTAAGGTTTGGATATATTATTTTGTGTGCAATTTGCTTTGTACGGTTACTCTGTTCCTTTTTTGTATAATATGTAAAATATTCTTTATTTGAATACTTATTAAAGGTTTATATTTAATATCCGTGAGTGTAACAGTGTGCATTCTATATTATATAGTGATTATTGTGTTTAAGCACTTGAGGGAGTGCTTGTATGGTTTGCACCTAGCTAATATTGATTGTTTAATAGTAATTTTGTCTCTCCATGTAGTTTTTGCTTACAAAAACTATACTGACACTCAACAATAACCATGTGTCATAGAAGGAAGACAATATCTTTGGCTGAGTTATTCAAGCCAATCGCATTGCATCATTGTTTCCGAAATGACTACAGTCATTGGGGGGGTGGGGGGAGGAGGGGTGAATCAAAATAGAGGAAGGGAGGGAGAAAGGTCAGAGAGACTGAATATAATGGCTCAGTTGTGCTTTCTTATCAGCGGACTACATTCCTTGTTTTATATATATAAATGTACAGATAAAAACTATATACACAGTCATACAAACACACATATATATGTATATACATAGGGCTGGACCTAGTTCATAATGCACCCACTATCAAATATGGGATAGCTTCTCTGTCTATTCACTTCTGCTTTAGTGGACCTGTTGGTTGAGTAAGTGATGTTCCGTGCATACGGAATCTGTCTGTTAACAGTTTTGTGCCACTTTTGTAACCACGTATTTTTAAGGATCACACATAAGTGTTGTTAATCTTATTAAACTGGTCATATGATACAATACAAGCAATTTTTTCATATTATTTGTAGGGTGGGCATTTAACTCTTAAGGGCTGAACATTTTACCCAAGCCTCCAGTTGGACTACAGTGTATTCCAAAAACCCATTATATCCAACATCCCAAAATGTAACAAACCCCATTAACGTGACATTGTCACAGCTGCAGTAGTAACTGTGATTGCACTGTACTGTGTGAGTATGTGTATGTTTATATTTTAAAAATGCTGTTGTGCATCATCTATGTACCTCCAGTAGGACCTTGAGGAAACTCCGCCTTGGGCACAGTAGTTCTGAAAGCTCCGCTTCCACAATTCTTCCAGAAGTCCCAGCTCAATATGCTAATGTGGAAAGTCAGGCATCTGGGTGTCTCAACAACATGGCATTGGTTCTGGTCTGTGAGTCGAAATCTTTCTGTCTGCAGACAGCTATGCAATTTAAAATATATTTTTTTTCTTAGAGTGCTGTCTTTTCCCAAGATCATAGTTGAGATATGCATATAATGCATAATGGTTTAAATATATTAAAATTACATAATATGCTATTAAAAGACACATTTTACAGATTGTACTTGCTTCTTCATGTTGGAGGCAACACTGTTCAATATAATAGGATATAACTTTTGTAACTTAATACACAAACATCTGGATGCCAGTTAGAAACTTTTCAGATTGCTTTTGCAGCACTAATAAGTGGTACTCCAACTATTGCGACGGATAAACTTTTAACATTACAACAAACTGGGCAGGCTCCTTCCCCACATGTTGCTGAAGCAACAACGGTTCCATATCCACTTTAATAAATCTGGAAAATCGAAACCTACAGAATTTCGTCAGGACATTTCTGCAGCATTTTGTAGCTATTATTCAACTTTGTACAATATACACTCTAATTTTGACGACTTACAAGTTACAAAAAATAATGAATAGATTTGAGATGGTATTATCAAGGTTCTGACTTCACAATTGAGGAATTATGAAATGCCTAAATTACTTCAAAATGGGTAGGGTGCATGGCACGGTAATGCAATTCGCATTGTTACTATAGCACAGCTGGCCCAATAATCGCATCGCCCTATGCTTCTCATCTTTACCAATCCAAAGAAAGCTTTTGATTTGGTGGATTGGATTTTCATGCACATGACCTTCCATAAAATGGGTTTTGGTGATCACCAGTTAGAGCAGTGGTAACATCCTCATAGAGTGGAAGTTAATTCGAACAGGACATTCTTCATATCCCTTTTCTATAATTGTAGAAAGCAGACTATGCTGACTCTGTATAAATTCTAATAATAACCTCTGCACTTTGATTAAAGCTTTATACACTTTTCCCACAGCTAGGGTTCGAGCAAATAGGGCACTTACAGACCAGGTTACTATCACAAATGGTACACAACAAGGTTGTCACTTGTTTCCATTGCTATTTGTAGTTACCTTAAAGCCATTTTTTTCTCATGCCCATTTGTTCCCTTAGTCTTCCCTTGATTGTACTAACCACTTTTTCCCAATTTTAGCTAGATTCAAAACGGACATGACAGCCTGGTCAGTTCCACAACTTTTGTTGATTGGCCATATAAAATTCGTTATAACTTTTAGCTAGGTTGCTGTATCTTTTTTTATACAATCCCTGTTCAGTTGCCCTCTGCCCTTTTTTCCCCTCTTTTAATTTTTCCTTTGTTGCATTAAATATAGAAGGGTGGCAGACCTAGACTTAAACTCAAAATAACCCAAAAGTGGATAGCACTAAAAGAAAATGTAATAAATCGTGCATGCAAATAAACAAGCTGCAATCACCTAATGATTTTTTTTCACCAAGTGACAAAATTATACAAAAAACAAAAAACAAGTGTTATGCTATAGATTATACTTCACATCCAATGATCAAATTAATTCTGAAATAAAAAAAAAAAAAAAAACACAATCAAGTGCAGATTATCCTTATTGTAGATATAAAATAATTAATCTACACATATGTGTGTTGTGGGTCTGTAAATAATTGTCACTCCCTTGAAAGGTCCAAAAAAAGAACTGGAACCGCAGTTTTTCCAACAGCCAAAAAGGCTGGCTGCTAACACAGCCAGTGTCAGCGCTATCATTGAATTCAGCAAATACAAAAAAGTCTTCAGGTACTCCAGGCTCAAAATTAGCCAGATTTATTGGAACATCGTATACAGAGCACTGTTTTGACCTCTTTCTCTGAGAGAGTTCGAAACATTGAGCCTTCAAATTTTTAGGCAGTATCCAACCCTTTTTGTGAAGACCATCAATTTGGATGCCATTAACGGACTCAGAAAAACTGGAACAGTTTTTGTACTGTTGACTTATTTTTATAAATCTCTCCCAGAGGGATTTTACCCAGGCCACTTATGACCTTTGAACAATACTGCTCTCAAGCTGAACCATTAGCTTTGAGTATATTGACCCTTTCTCAGTTGATTTTGCTTGGGACTCACTGCCATTTGATTTACTGTCATACTGGGAAGACACTCTGCCGATGTCCTTTAATGGTAGTGCAAAATGTTGTTTTTGTTGCATTAAATCTCTTCATGCTTCAAAAATCAGAATATGAATGATAAATAACATTATGACTAATTGGTGTAACACTTCTCAAAAGTTATATAAATTTTTCCCTGAAAACTCAGACAAATGCTGGAGGTGCCATGGGTCGATTGGATCATTGCTACATGTGTTTTTGAATGCCGTTTCTATTCTTTAAAAAGGTATACAAAGTTATAAATGCACTTGCAGAGGAAGGGGTGGTTTTTCAACCAGCTCATATGTTGTTGAATGGTACTAAGCTACCTCCTTTTTAATATAAAAAGATGTTTTGGAAACATTTATTAACCACACCCAAGTTCCTGATTCCTGCACTGTGGATGCAATCCTCTGCCCCACGTATCAGAGCTGACTAGTACGAGTTGAGGGTGTTAGACAAATGGAGAGGCAGACTGACGTTCCTCGCAATAGGATGGAAAAATAACCTGGAGAACATGGCTGTCCCTCCTTGGCATATATATTAGAATTAGGAGCACTCAGGACCATAACTAGCAGATTAAGATGTAGTAAATGAAAAGGTTACAATTATAGGAAAGATCCGTTTCCCTACTGGCCAAGATTCAAACTTGATAAGAAAACCTTCTGTACACCAACGAGATAAAATAGTGTGTTATTGTTAGCAAAAGGAAAAATACACACATTCTTGGAACTCAGGCTACTATCATGACCACACAAGGTTTTTTCTTTGGTCTTATTATTTCTTGCTCTTTTTCTTTATAGACCATCCTGTGGGGTAGGAGGCAATAGTTTTCTTTTTTTAACCCCCCTTTTTTCCTCATTCCATCCTTAAAGGAACACTATAGTCACCTAAATTACTTTAGCTAAATAAAGCAGTTTTAGTGTATAGATCATTCCCCTGCAATTTCACTGCTCAATTCTCTGCCATTTAGGAGTTAAATCACTTTGTTTCTGTTTATGTAGCCCTAGCCACACCTCCCCTGGCTATGATTGACAGAGCCTGCATGAAAAAAAAAACGGGTTTCACTTTCAAACAGATGTAATTTACCTTAAATAATTGTATCTCAATCTCTAAATTGAACTTTAATCACATACAGGAGGCTCTTGCAGGGTCTAGCAAGCTATTAACATAGCAGGGAATAAGAAAATCTTAATTAAACAGAACTTGCAATAAAGAAAGCCTAAATAGGGCTCTCTTTACAGGAAGTGTTTATGGAAGGCTGTGCAAGTCACATGCAGGGAGGTGTGACTAGGGTTCATAAACAAAGGGATTTAACTCCTAAATGGCAGAGGATTGAGCAGTGAGGCTGCAGGGGCATGTTCTATACACCAAAACTGCTTCATTAAGCTAAAGTTGTTCAGGTGACTATAGTGTCCCTTTAATACTCACTGTAGTTCCTTAGTTAAAATTAAACATGCTTCTTTTTGAGGTTTACCGAGGATCTATATGTTATTCTTAATCCACATTGATTCTCTTGATTCTTTAACTATTCTATTGGAGCCATGTTCCCAGTTCTCAAAAGTAATTGATGCCTGTTTTGATTCTTTCTATTCTCTTCTGATGTATACAAACATCTAAATAAAGATTAATAAAACATTCCCCACATTCATGTGCGTAGGAACCGGGGGGATGGGGTGGACACATCCCCCCCAGCAAATCATGTGGGGGGGAGACAGGTTAGGTCTCTACAGGTCTGTAGAGAGCCTCAGGCGGCTGCAGCTTTGCCCGGGCGGTGCGTCCATGAGGGCGGACCGCACCGCCCGGGCACAGCATGGGCAGAGGGGCTGACAGGAGGGTACAGGGAGCATAAGCTCCCTGTACCCACGGACCATAGAGCGCTCGGCCACGCTACAGCAAATGGGGGTGGGGGGAGGAATTGACAGGGAGGGAGGGGAGAAAGAGTGACAAGGGGGGAGAGAGAGCGGACATGGGGGGAGAGAGAGGACATGGAGGGGGAGAAAGAGTGGACAAGGAGTGGGGTAAGCAGAGGACAAGGGAGGGGGGAAGAAAGAGTGACAAGGGAGGGGGGGAGAAAGAGGACAGGAGGGGGGGGGAAGAAAGAGTGACAAGGGAGGGGAGAAAGATGACAAGGAGGGGGGGCAGGAGGACACATGGAGGGGGGGAGAAAAGAGGACAAGGGAGGGGGGGAGAAAGAGGACAAGGGGGGGGAGAAAGAGGACAAGGGGGAGAAAGTATGACAAGGGGAGAAAGAGAGGAGAAGTGGAGGAAGGGAGAAAGAGAGGACGAGGAGGGAGTGGGAAGGGAGAAAGGACGAGGGAGGGAGGGAGGGAGAAAGAGAGGACGAGGGAGGGAGGGAGAGAGAGGACAGGGGAGGAGGAAGGAGAAAGAGAGGACAAGGAGGAGGAAGGGAGAAAGAGGAGTGACAAGGAGGGAGGGAAGGGAGAAGAGGACAAGGAGGGAGGGAAGGGAGAAAGAGAGGACAAGGAGGGAGGGAAGGAGAAAGAGAGGACAAGGGAGGGAGGAAGGGAGAGAGCCCAGGGAGGGGGAAGAAAGAGAGTGACGAGGAGGGGGGGTGAGAGTGACGAGGGAGGGGGGAAGAAAGAGAGTGACGAGGGAGGGGGGAAGAAAGAGAGTGACGAGGGAGGAGGGAAGAAAGAGAGTGACAAGGGAGGGAGGAGGGAAGAAGGAGAGTGACAAGGGAGGGGGGGGGAGAAAGAGAGTGACATCCATCACACACACACACACACAATCGCACAATCATGCAAACCTTACACACACAGAAACACACAATGCATTCCTTACACACACTAAATGCACCCTGTACACACACTCAATGCACCCCTTACAGACGCACACACTGCATCCCGTACAAACACAGAAACACACCTTGCAGCCCTTACACATACAAACACAGATTCACACAATGCATTCCTTACACACATATCAGGACATCCCCTACACACTCCACCCCTGTGAACAAACTCATTGGTGGAACATGAAGGTGGACCCTGGGACCCAGACCTTGAGCTGTGTAAAGGGCCCCCAAAAAATGGAGCTGCTTCCCGTTCTCCCAGAACATTGATTTTTGTGACCACAGTTACAAACAGCCTCCAGAGAGCATGTTCTACAACAGACCAGTGGAGCCAGACTGCAGCTAGAGCCCATCATCATCCTCATCTGGTTGTAAGTAGACAATCTAGTATATTATTCGTGGCACTAATCTCTAATTTACCTCACATTAAAGAAACACTATTGTCCCCAGAACCACTGCAGCTTAATGTAGTGGTTCTGGTGTCTATAGCCTGTCCCTGCAGGCCTTTTAATGTAAACACGGCGGCACTCCAGCACTGGCGTTAGTTAACATGGCAGATCATATGGGTGGGGCATTGTGATGTCACATGGGGGGGGGGGGTCAAACTTTACTTTTGCCTAGGTCGGCAAAAATCATTGCCAGACGTCCAGAGGTCCCCCTGCTATGTCAGGTAAAAGGGGGGACAAAGGTAGAAAAATAATTGGAAGGGTTTAGGGGGGCTACTAATATGGATGGGGGAGGGGTAGGTAGAAAAATAATTGGAAAGGGTTAGGGGGCTACTAATAAGGATAGGGGGAGAGGGGTAGGTAGAAAAATAATTGGAAGGGTTTAGGGGGGCTACTAATATGGATGGGAGGAGGGGGGAGGTAGAAAAATTATTGGAAGGGGTTAGGGGAGTACTAATATGAATGGAAGGGGTAGGGTGGGTTCTAATATGCATGGAAAGGGGTTAGCATGGGTGGTTAGGGGGGTACTAATATGCATGGAAGGGGTAGGGGGGTTAATATGCGTGGAAGGAGTAGGTGGGGTTCTTTTGTGCATGGAAGGGGTAGGGGTGGTTCTAATATTCATGGGAGGGGTAGGGGTGGTTCTAATATTCATGGAAGGGGTAGGTGGGGTTCTAATATAAATGGAAGGGGTAGAGACGGGTAGTAAAATGTATGGAATGCACTTCTGAAAGTGTCACTGAATGGCAGTTAGGAAATGTGGTCACCCTAAGTCAGGGGCAGTATTACACAATCTGTATATGTATAACAAAATATAAAAAGTAATCTGCAAAGTACAAAATGTTTGTGTCATATGTCGTGCTAAAAATTAAGCTAGGAATGTGCATATTTTTTTAAAATAATTTTTAGAATAATGATACAGACATTTTATTTCTTACATTTGTGATGATTCTTTTTTCCTCTCTATATTCAAGGGACACTATAGTCACCAGAACCACAACAGCTAAACGTAGTAGTTCTGGTGTCTATAGCATGTCTTTGCAGGCTTTTTAATGTAAGCACAGCCATTTTGTAAAAAGGCAGTATTTACATTACTGATGAGGAATACCTCTAGTGGACACTCAGATGGCCACTAGAGGTGCTTCCTAGTTGAGAAATGAATGCCGCCCTATGAAGTATCTGTGCATGTGCGGCAAAGCTGTGCATGTGCACCAGAGAGCAATGACGCTTCTGAATAGAAGCGTTTTATTGCTCCCTGCTCGCACCCTCCTATTAAGTCATTTTGACGAAACAGGGGGCTCGGCATCAGGAGGATCCCGGCGCTGTATCCAGGTAAGTAAAATCCCTTCCCTGAAGTTATTATTTAATCATTTATATAGCGACTGCAAATTCCGCAACGCTGTACAATGGGATAAACAACTCCTAGTTTACGGAATAAGAATATACCCGGCGAGTAAAAATGCTACCCCCCCCAGATTTTTTGGGGTTCCTACGCCCATGCTTGCGTGTCCAGGAGGGTGGCTTGCTTGTGGTCCTGGTGATGTTGGCTGAGGCTGATGGGATGCTCACTCCAGCCTCTCTTCTGCCATACATGCTGCTCCATCTCTTGGTGGGCCCCTCTCAGTCTCCAGCTGCCTCCTCCCTTCCTACTGCGCAGAAGCAACTCTGTGAAGCTGGGAGGAAGTAATCTGCTATCACTTCCTTCCAGCCCACCAATACTACAGGGGCATGGTCGTGCTCTTAAAGGGTCCGACCGGGCCCCTATAAAGCAATCAAATTGCAGCGGCCATTTTCTTTGCTGAGGTAGATAGCTTAATGGAGTAAGGGATGGACCAGATATTTTAATATGTGATGGTGATAACTGCAAAGTGATTGATAGGGGTTCCTTAGATATTACTTTAAGGCTCTAGGTTACAAGATCAAGGAAAGAACATCCAGCATGATGGTATCTAAAATAAAGACTAGTTGCAACCTTACAAAAACGGCTAGAAAGTGATATATGAAGGTGTAGAGTTAGTGACAAATTATTTACAATAAATGATAAAGTAGAAACTTAACGGTACAATAGTCATGGCTGTGACTTTACAGATTATAATTTGCAATGGTAAATACTTATAATCAAGTAGAAGCTCTGTGGATGAAAATGATCACACGGTTCTAGAAGGGCAATATTATTTGTAGGATAATAACCTCAACCGTATAGTAACTTTTTAGAAGTCAGTGTCTGTCGTTGTGAATTTTCTGCCCTCAAGTTACGCCTCAACAGGATTCGTAATGAATTAAAGCCATCTCTTCAGGGGATGTTTTGACCAATATCAAACATATGAATATATAAAATATTAAATAGATAAATCACCAAGCTCTGACAGGTTTATTAACTATTACTACAAACTATTTGCACAGTTCCTCACTCTCCATCTTTCTAAATGATTTAACCAATGTATGACTTCAACCAAGCTGCTGTAAGAAGTCCACCAAGACTCTCACACGCTTTAATGTTAGACCTATATCTTCAATTAACACAAACACAAAGTCATAGTTATTATAAAATCTATATATTTAACCATTCACTGTATATACATAGGGGATGGTGATAGATTTATTTTTAATCTCAAAATATAGAACACTCTAGGCAAATTGTTAATACCTGCCATGTCCTATGTAACAGAATGCCCATTCTAATTCCATCACTGTGGGTCACGGCTGGATTACATTGGGCACTACCGTTTTTGCTAAGGGTGTTATATGATATTTCCAGCAATAGATTGGTTGGTCCAGAACTGGCTAAGAAATCTTAGGCATGTCATAGTTTAAATGGCAGAGATTTGAAAAAATACTTCCTGAAAACTACTTTAATAATTGTGATTGATTCCATTCGATGATTCAAAGCAATAAATTAATCTCTACCCCACACTATTAACTTCAGCTGCTTTCCCCATTATTATTTTCTGTTACTAATGACTCCTGTCAAAGGTGCCCGCTATCCTTCTTTTGTTTGTTTTCCTATGGAAATAATTACTATTAGTAATTCACTTTTTTTTAGCATTGATAATGAAAAATGCAATACACTATTTAGTTTCTCACTGTCACCCATTGCCCAAATTACATTAACCATTAACAGATTAGATAACAGAGTTATGTTTATAAATTCTTAGATTGTAAACTAGTTCACATGTTTGTTATATTCTGTATGTCAATAACTTGTTGTCATTTATCTCCATTCTATAATTTTCTAGCGCTGTGAAATATGTTGGCACTATATAAATAATAATAACAATAATAAACGTAATAAGTACATGTGGACAGACTTTAAACATATTGATAGAAAACCTCTACTGATTTATAGGTAATAGAATTTCCTTCTCAAGAAAAAAACTCAAGGAACAAACAACTGCAATGACCTGATCTGTTGAATGGGTAAAATTACAGGCTTGAAGATATATTTTCTATTGTAACAATTCTACCATCTTCACAAGTAGTCTGGTAGACAAGTGGCTGGGTGTTTAAAAGGAAGAATAAAAGTCAAGAATTCTATAACTGATCCTTCAAATTCTTCCAAAGCGGTCAGAAAAAGGACTTTATTCACTAAATGGAGTATTGTGAAGAAGTAACAAAGAAGTTCTTTTAAGCCTAAATCACCAAGCTTGAAAAATTGTTGGAGAATTTTGAAAATTTGTGTTTTTGTCTGTTTGTTTGTTTGTTTGTTTTGCTTAAAATGTGCGATTTCTAAATTAATTCATCACAATTGCGCAGTGTTGAACAACATTATTCATATCTTTATTAGATCACATCTTGTAGATAACATTTGCATATTACACATAGTCTTGTGATCCTTCTGCCTTGTAGCCACCTTGTTAATTTACTGGAATTAATATTTTCTACATCTCCAAAATTGAAAGATCTTCTTTTGTAAGTTTTAGAGTATTCCATCATCTTTTTAGATATTACAACATGATCAGAACTAGATAGACCTTCTATACTGGACCATAGGTGTTGCAAGGTGGGCCTTGGGGGGCTAAAGCCTTGGTTGTTGGACTCTTAGCCCCATATTTCTACAGATAGTGGAGGGGGCAATGGATATAAGTGTGTTTGTTTGGTTTTTAATTTTATATCAGGCAGCTGATTTTTAAAGCAGCCACCTATTATAATAATAAAAAAGAAAGATCAGTATTATAGTGCTCTGCCCGCCTAGTTAGTGAGAGGTGGTGGTGCCCCATAGATGACTATCCAGATGGTGTGCTGGAAAGCAGAACTTTTCGGAACACTCATTTTCCTATTAGGTAGCGCTGTGAGATTGCATTGAATACCTGACTTTCAACAATTGCTAGTTTCTGGCTATGCTCTCATTGATATAGTTAGAGAGGAGAGGACATAACATAGATAGGTAGGGATATGTCATGACATTTCTCCATTGTCTATTAGTGAAGTGTTCAACGAGTTTTCCTTTGGGCTCCAGCCCCTGTCCTAGAATTCTGTTCTACTTACCACTTACAGTCATTTTAGGATCTACAAACTAAATCTAGATCTAAAGAAAAGAACGAGAGAAAATCTGTTCCCACTATCAATATCAAGTACACACAAACAGTTAGAAATCTAGAAGATACTTTATTAATTAATCAAGGATACCAGTATAGAAAATAATAACCCCGGCAGTGACTGTCTGACTAAACGAAAGTAAATTTCGGCAGTCCAAGTAAGGAGTACAAAAAATAATAAAAAGTAAGAAAAAATAAAGAATTACACAAACAAATAAAACGTAAGCTGAGTATCTACATGTCGCCGTAGCGATATACATAAGTATCTAGAGTAGAATTATTGCATCAAAGGTATTGCAACTATGTAGCCTAACTAGGCTTGTAAAAAAAATCCCACTAAATTAACGTGTGCAGTATCATAAGATACAATTGTATCAATATGTCAAAGATAAATGAGTTCTTCTACAGTCAATATAAACTCAGCCTATGATCGTAATAGCAAATGAACGTACTCTTATGATCTCTTCAATGGTTCTTTTATAAATATTTGCTTAAGTAGTGCTAAATAAGAGCCATATCAACATCAGATGCCTGAATCCGTATTGAAACAGTAATATGCAAATCAGCTCAATCGTAAAAGTTGAGATGCAGCGTTTTTCAATGTTGGACATTCAGACCCCAGATATCAGTAATCTAAGCCCCTGTGAACGTAAAGCCTTAAAAGAACTACAACAACAAACGGATGTAATAATAAAACCAGCCGACAAAGGGGGCAACATTGTCCTTATGAATCGACCTGAATACGTCAACATGTGTTACATAGTTACATAGCTGAAAAGAGACTTGCGTCCATCAAGTTCAGCCTTCCTCACATTTGTTTTTTGCTGTTGATCCAAAAGAAGGCAAAAAAACCCAGTTTGAAGCACAATTTTGCAACAAGCTAGGAAAAAAATTCCTTCTTGACCCCAGAATGGCAGTTGTGTATGTCACATCTTGACGATAAAACACATTATAGGATCCTTTCTTCTGATCCCACTACCAACTTTGTAGGAGAATTAGAAACCCTACTTAATGATGCCTTAGATCAACAGGTGATCTGTAAGGATGAATTCAGATTTTTATTACCACACAAAACCCCCCACTATTGCAACATTCTACTGTTTGCCAAAGGTACACAAGGGCATTAGACCCCCTCCCGGTAGACCCACTGTGTCTGGGAATAACTGTCTTACAGAATCCCTCAGCAAATTAATTGACAAAATCCTGCACCCTATGGTATTATCATTACCATCTTATCTTCAGGACACAAAGTCTACACTTCTAACATTACAAAATATGATAGTTCCACCGTATACACTATTGGCAAGCTTGGACGTGGTAGCATTGTATACCAACATCCCCCACGAAATAGGAATACGGGCATGTAGATTTTTCTTAGACAACACATCATATAATGACCAACAGAAAAAACTCATCTTGGCCATTCTGGAGTTCATTTTAACACATAAATATTTTACGTTTAACGGTCGTTATTATCTACAGATTTCTGGCAATGCCATGGGGACGGCCTGTGCACCCACCTATGCCAACTTGTTTTTGGGGTGGTGGGAGCAACATGTCATCGCGATACTCAAATTCAGCCACTTTCATGAATACATCTTAAGTTGGCATAGATATATTGATGACATGTTGCTCCTCTGGACAGGGTCCATCCCCATGTTTGAGGATTTCCTCAAGGCCCTCAACGACAATGACATCAACTTGAAATTAACATGTGATAGATGAACATGAATTGGTATTTTAAGACCTGAAAATTTTGCTGGAACAGGATGGGACTATTCAAACAGAACTGTTTAGAAAGGCTACATCAACTAACAGTCTGTTACATTGGGAGAGCCATCATCCCCACAGATTAGAAGCTTCCATCCCTTTTAGCCAGTACTTGATGGCTAGACGAAACTGTTCGATAGACCAGACATTCTACAATGAATGAAAAGTATTGAAATCCCAGTTTAGGGAATTAGGGTATCCCAACCGTGTCTTAAAACGTGCTTTTCATCGCGTATGCAGTATTGATAGAAACACCAGCCTTCATTTCACTAAACCGAAACAAGAATGCAAGGCCCCACGATGCATTGCGATATTTGATCAGGGCTGGGGACGTATGTCCCAAGTCCTCAAGAAAAATTGGCCAATACTTCTACATAACCCAGAACTCCAACATGTGTTACCAGAGCATCCACCTCTAACAGCGCGCAGACCAATCAATTTACAAGACCAACTTGTCCACAGCCATCTGGCACCCCCTTTACCACCAACCAATTGGTTATCAAACACCAAGGGGACTTATAAATGTGGGCACTGTAAGGCCTGCCAATACATTTTGCCCTCAAAGTTTACCACGTCCACTCAAACCCATATCAGGATTGAGACGAATGCCTTAGTTAATTGCAGTTCTACGCGAGTGGTTTATTTGATCACTTGTAGCTGTGGAACTCAATACATTGGTAAAACTTTTCAGCAGTTTAGACGCAGGATTTTGCAACATATAACTTCTGTTAAGAATACTGTCACACCTACTCCGGTAGCAAGACACATTCTCAATTTCCATGATGGTAATCCTGACAACCTTAGATTCCAGGCAATCGAGAAAGTGCTACCAAATCCAAGGAAGGGTGACTTTAACAAAACTTTACTCAGAAAAGAATCACAGTGGATTTTTTCGTTTAAGACCCTGGCCCCTTCAGGTCTTAATGAGGAGTTCAACTATACACCATTCATACATAAGTAAATTGATCATCATACATAGACATCAAATAGTTAATTAATTTTTTCACAATTTCATTAGGATTTTATGAATATAGATCTACGGTATTAATTCTTATCATAAGAGACTACTTCTCAAACTGGCACTATAGGAAGATTTAACATCATACTTTGTCTGCCAAATATTGTTTCTTATATCTTGTACTGTCTGGTCAGACTTGAAACGACAGGTATTATGGCACTACAGCACATTACTGCTACACCATAAACTTCATCTTATAAGTACATTCTAATTTTTGTAATCACGCATTAAATTTTGTGCATATTATTATTATAGTCTTTTGAGTCATCTCGGCCACCGTACTTGCCCCTATCCCCTGAATCTAGATGTGACCAATCAGATTCAAGGGCGGGCTTTTTAAACCCCGAGATATCGGTGAATCAGTTCCCCCGATGAGCCTTTAAGTTAGGCGAAACGCCCGTCGGGGCGCGATATTCTGTTACTATAAAGTCTTGTCTTTTGTGTCCCATGGCACCTTTGCCTTGTGAGCGGATATTTACCACGGGCTTGATTATAGAGCCACTCAGGCATCTTTGGGACTTAGACGGCGGACAGCTGTTCGGGGCACAATAGACGTGTATACCGATTAGGGTATCTTTAGCAATTTGTATTATAATTTGTAGCATCTCTTTATTTACAACTGCTTCGGTTCGCTATAGTACATCATCAGGAGTCTTTGTTTCTTTACTGACTTTCCTGTACCGGGTGCCCTTGAAGGCACTATTCTAGCCTTTTGATATTTTACTATTCTGTTTTACACTTGATTACTACTATTTAGATTATAGACTAAGATTATAAGGCATACATTGAAAAACGCTGCATCTCAACTTTTACGATTAAGCTGATTTGCATATTACTGTTTCAATACGGATTCAGGCATCTGATGTTGATACAGCTCATATTTAGCACTACTTAAACAAATATTTATAAAAGAACCATTGAAGAGATCATAACAGAGTACGTTCATTTGCATTTACGATCATAGGCTGAGTTTATATTGACTGTAGAAGAACTCCTTTCACTTGTACTGTGCAGATACTTTGTACTGTATTTCATTTATCTTTGACATATTGATACAATTGTATCTTATGATACTGCACAAGTTAATTTAGTGGGATCCTTTTTAGTTAGGCTACATAGTTGCAATACCTTTGATGCACTAATTCTACTCTAGATACTTATGTATATCGCTACGGCGACGTTTAGATACTCAGCTTATCGTTTTATTTGTTTGTGTAAGTCTTTATTTTTTCTTACTTTTTATTATTTTTTTTGTACTCCTTACTTGGACTGCCGAAATTGACTTTCGTTTAGTCAGACAGTCACTGCTGGGGTTATTATTTTCTATACTGGTATCCTTGATTAATTAATAAAGTATCTTCTAGATTTTTAAATGTTTGTGTGTACTTGATATTGATAGTGGGAACAGATTTTCTCTCGTTCTTTTCTTTTGTTCTTATTCTTCAAGGGTTACCCCCTTATCTGTTCCTATAATTCCAAGATACCGATTTTCTGGCCAAATGTTTCATTAATTAAATATAGATCTGCAAACATGTGTTTACCAAATCTTAATTTTTACATAAATCACAGTAAAATAATGCAAAGTTCCACTCGGGTGTCTGTCATTTAAAGGAAACTATCCATTCTTTATGAACACGTCAATTATCTCCCATCTGACACTTTTCTTCATGCACAGCTATGATGTCCTAACCACTGTCCTGCTATCTGTCATGCAATGTGTAACAGTATGGAGACTGTGCTTGTTCTTTTGGACTCTCACCATTTACTGATATATCTAAAGAAAGGTTTGTCTCTATTTTGTCTCTATTTGTTACTGTCGGGAACATTCAATCATCTTATTTTGCATACATAATCGGACTGACTGTTTATACTACATATACATTTTTTTTTCTTTATACCAACCAAGTTTATTTATATTTTCTGCAAATGTTAGGCTTGTACCAAATTACGTTCAATTCTGCT
Organism: Pelobates cultripes; assembly: GCA_933207985.1. Lineage (NCBI taxonomy): Eukaryota > Metazoa > Chordata > Amphibia > Anura > Pelobatidae > Pelobates > Pelobates cultripes. The sequence goes on from OW240914.1 coordinate 45,827,473, forward strand.
ATTGGCCCCCTTGTGTTTGCATGCATTAGTATTCTATGTGTGTGTGTTGTGGTGTTGTGATGCTTGTTTGTGCACATTGTGCTGTTTGTTTGTAGCTATGTATCACAGCTGCCCTTTCAAGAACATGTGTTGTGTTGCAGGTATCATGTCATATTGGGTGCTTCTTGGAACTTCACCAAACCTTCTTCCATTTAAGCGTTTTTTATGAAAAGTTTTCTGTTTGTTTTAATTTTTTTTTGTTTTTGTTTTTTTATGCCTGCTGGACATCCATTGACTGAGGTTGGTACATGCCAATCTTCTCCAGACTTTGGTTATTGTTCTACTAGCTAGGAAGAACAATTTAGACTATAGCTTAGCATAGTGACTACATTCTCTGTCTCAGCTAGTTATATATTTTTGCCCAATCATTAGCTCTGCTTATTAATTAATTCTGTATTTTCTCCTATATTCTACTTTGTCTGCCTCTCTGTTAACATATAAAAATAGAAGATGGTCCAGCACTCCCTATGCAAGCTCTCTTTTTATTTAAGGTGACAACATGTAAATACACAACGTTTCAACCTAATAATGAAGACATAATGAAGTTCAGGAATATATTTAATTGTGCTGGGAAGATCCTCCCATCATCTAGGACAGTGGTTCTCAAAACAGTCTTCAAGACCCACCAACAGTCCAGGTTTTGTTAGCATCTCCGTTGGAATAAAATAGGGAAATACATAAATCCTGGACTGTTGGTGGGCCATGAGGACTGGTTTGAGAAGCACTGATGTAGGAAGACCTTGTCTTTCACACAGAAGTAGATTCCGTTTGTCAGCCCTGGGTTGAATAACACCACTTGCCTCATTTACTCAGTTTCCCAAATGGAACTGCTTTTTTATGTCTTACTTTTTTCAGTACGTTCTTGACTTTGGCCTCTTTAAGAGCTGTCTTCTCTGGTGTTTTTCTTTCTCCATTCCACACCCATATTTCCTTTTATATGTGTTCATCAATGAATTGTGCCTTTAACGTATTGTGATTTGAGTTCCAGTTCAGGTCTAAGCTTTGTGGAATATATGAAAACACTATAACTCTATATAACTGTGGAAAATTACATAGAAGAAATGCCAGTAGATATTTTTCATTCTGCAGTTTCTAGCACAGCATTCACATGATCGTGCATTTACTATCCTTTTCTCCAGCTAATCATGTACAGTTTTCTAAAAAATATTCAGTATATCATTTATAGTCAAATAATCATTCTGTTTCTGTATATAGATATGTCTACCTTTTTAGTTTTCTTCTAATTATTTCCATTACGAATGTAAAAAAATAGCACTACTTACTTTTTTTCTGAAAATAGATTTATTTCCAGATGCTCAGGACCCTTAACCTATTATATAATAGCTATGCTTGCTGGAAGAACATCACTGTGATAAAAATGAATGTAGGACATTACATTTTACTGGTAAGACAGGCAAAATATTAGAAAAGTTCGAACCAGAGAGTTCTAGGAGAACATGGACAACTGTACTGTATTTTCAAACTATATATATACATGCTACAACTCCATCCAAGTCTGCCAAACACAATAATTATATGTGATTTGTTTCAACAAGCACTTAACACTTTAAAATTCATAACACTTTGTTAAAACATAACTCCCAATTTTGCAATAAAATACCATTTAGGATCATGAAGTTCCATTCAGTAAATGCCCATTTACTCAGATCCAAACATCTGTTGAATTTGCAAAAATCTGTTAAAATGTTCAGATATTAAGTTGATTTCCAATAACTGCACATAGTAATGGATGATGGGATAGAGGTTTAAAATGTTTAATTGATGGGGTATAGAGGACCATCTCTCCCTCAGGTTAGATGGTCTTCCTTTATGGTCCTTCCATACCCCCAACCAATGTGAAGTGTGTGTAGGAATAATAATAAAGTGCTTAGGCAGCCACTTATTTTTGGGCACCCCATTAAACATTTTAAATCATCTAAAACTAAACACACACAGAACCACTCCGTTACTAAAGAAGGACCACCAGGTGTAACGAATGCTGGTATTTCAGGTACCCGTTGATTTGCTTCCTCCCGAACTGCTAGATAATATGTGATTATAGCTCGCAGTTCAGTCGATTCGTACGCTCTCCAACGTAAAATACAGCATACAAATAAGTCCAACAGGTATTCAGACGCATACCCAAACATCATCCTAGACTAGATGAAGGGTACAATAGGAATGTTTTTATTCAGGCCAAATGGCCGGCTTTTATGCAAGTCAAGGGTACATTACACACGCCCACAGAAACCCACACAACATGCCCCTTAAATTACAGAGTCACAATGACTCAACATACAAAAATATATACAAAATAAATATGACTCAAAATACAAAATATAAAAAGTACATAATTCACATAAATATTATAGGGACCCCTATAAATGTAATATCCCCGAATAGCCTGGATCAGAGCACCCAAGTTGTCCAATAACGCTCAGATCCCACGAATAGAACCAAATCACCAATGGGGTAAAGATTAGACTGACCGCTCACGAGGCGCTTGCCCAAAATAGTTCCACAATTTCAAGGGTAGCGGTCGGTCAATATTGGGAGTCCCAATCCGAATAAATCCACGGAACGGTTCCCCTGGCTCATTGGTAGCGTTTGTTCACCGTAATCATGTGAACAAACCTACCAAACAGCCCTCTCCTGGCTTGCCTGAGAAAAGAAAGAGCCATTCGCGGAGTCGAGTGTCTGATTTGGAGTTCCAGACACTCGATGACTAGGTCCCGCTGCCTCCTTTCATACGACAAGATGGCCGCCGTTTTCTCCAGCATGCGTTGCTCGGTTACACGAACGACGGCCACACAGGAAGAGTGCTAATTCCTGTGGTTTTCTTGAACTTAATGAGCCAGGAGGGGTCGGTGTTCTGTAGATTTATCTACTGAACCAAAAAAAAAAAAATAACAAATGGGAACCAAAGTATGCAGTTTCTTCACACCTGGTATACTATATCCATTGATCATGGTAAAGAGAACGAGAGGGTGTGTGTGTGTGTGTGTTTGTAGGACATTCTATGTTACAGGGCCTGAGCAGTGTGATTATATGATATTTGTAAAAGCAATATTGAAGCTGAATCTGGTGTCTGATGAGCCATGATCTGCTTAGCAGTAACACATAGGTGGATAAGTGTGCCCAAAGATGTTACAAAATCATGGGTGAAGCTGCATTTGGGCCTCGTGAGAATCTTGAATGTTTCTATTTTAACACAAACACTCTTTATGTCTCTCATGATAGAGTACATCAGCTATAGCATAAATATCTAGTTTCCATTGTATTTGTCGAATTTTTGCGTACAGGCACAGGCACATGCACACGCAAAAACATCACTTTTAATATAAGTTTTATTAATTTAACCGTTAGAACCCTTTAAAATAAACATTTTTCCAAAAATCCTGTTCAAAATTATATTTATTTCTTCTTTGCCAAAATTTGGCATAAATATGTAAGTTTTACGAGGAAAGCATTCTACACAGCAAGCCCTCTTTAGCAAGGATTTTAGCACAATAAATGGTTTCCATGGACACTTTACTTACATAACTTCCCAGCCACAGTGTCCCTGGATTTTAAAAAGCCCAAATCCATGCAATGCTTTAATGGCTCCAGAGGCATATAACAATGTATGTAAAACAACACAACGTCCAAACAAATGCAGGTGATTAAAAGGAAAAAACAAAATGAAACCACAGTGAAAAACATTATTGATAAAAGCAGTATATATAATTAATGCATTCAACTTCTTAAACCCTGTCAATATTGGCAAGTTTAAAGAGAATACAAAATATATAATAGCAAAGTTAATAAGGAGACTTGTACACAGTTAGCTATAATATAATAAAGAGCAAGGGATATCTGAAAAGATTTAAATGAACATATAGGTAATAGATATTTCTATTTAACCTTAGTGTGAACCTTAATGTATTTATATTAATCCCTCCATCCCCTAATTTAAAATTAGAAAAAAAAGCCACTAAACTCATTTGTAAACCAACCCTAAGGCAGTCTTCTCTGAGCAGTCGGCCTTTTCTGAGAACATTGGTTGTGACGACATTGGTCCAATCCAATGCTTCCATTTAGAATCTACAGCGCATTTAAGGCAATCGCCAAACTCCTCCAGTCCAATGCTTCCCATTCACTAAATTGAATGCATCTCGTATAGAAGAAGCATTAAAAGCGTTTGGCATCATCATTCTGTGCATGAACCTGAAGACCGGTTTTAGAAGGTGTCTAGTGGCTACCAGAGAAAAGGGACAACATCTCTGTACCAAAACCACTTCATTAAGACGAAGTTGTTTTAGTGCTTAAAGTGTCCCTTTAATATTGCGGCCAGGAGAAAACGTACTCTTAAAATCTAAAATGTTTTTGTCAAACACTGCCAGGATACATTTCATTTGGTATTGAAATCTGTGTTGTCAATATACTTTAAAAATCTCACGTGAACGCAATGGTTCGTTATATAGATTTGTAATATCACTAAACCCAGCCACATTGCAGGCACTGGAAGACCGACAGCCATATACCTCTACCTACTTGGAAAATCCAATTCATCCAAGTCACCAGGATTGGCCTAATGATTTTTTTTGGAGTTTGTGGAGTTTTTTTTGTCTGTCAATTTAATATCCTAGATCTTAAGATCTCAGGGAAAGACAGAATATAGCCAGTCTCTGCTTGCCGTCATTGTAATTGCATTAAACATTTTTTGGGACGTGTGTGGAAATCATCAATAGGTGTAGACAGTATAAAAGACCAAGTGTCCCCACCCCAGGAGACGTGACAACTCATTACCCCTACCAGCACCTAGGTGACCCCATTCTACATCTCACCATCCATCTTTCTCTTCTCATAACGTGGCGAGTGGAGCATGGATGTGTTGTGGCTCGACTCTGGTAGCAAGGCGTATGACCAGATGTACTCATATGACTCAAGTGCATCACTTAGTCGCCTGAACGGAACTTTATATACTTTCAGTTGATATTTGATTTGTTTTATCGTCTCATTTAGACTTCCTCTAAAAATGCTCAGACAGCACAAGACTTCCGACGTAGCAATAGATCATGGATGGTTTAGATAGTCATAAGGGTAAACCGCTAAATCGACACTGCAAAATTGCTTCATTGTGATACACTGCTGACATGTAATCCAAGATCTGTGTACACTTGCATATGTCGATGATATTTCTTAATGCTTCGTTATTTGTTGGCTGCCTGAGCAAAAACAAACAAAAAAATGTATTGCATTTACAATACATTAGACAATACTTTTTTTTTAATTTTCCCCCATAAGGGTACAACTAGAGGACACTTCCACCATGTATGCATGTATGTTCCCATTGCAGCCACCGTGTATCCAGCATACGTCAAAGGGTGTCTCTCTCATCCTGAATAGTTTAAAGTGACAATATAGTGACCAAAACAACTTTAGCTTAATTAAGCAGTTTTGGTGTATAGATCATACCCCTGCAGTCTTATTGCTTAATTCTTTGCTATTTAGGAGTTAAATTACTGTGTTTATTCAGCCCTAGTCACACACCCCTGCATGTAACGCAGCCTTCCTAAACACTTCCTGCAAAGAGAAATCTGACGTTTACACTTCCTTTATTGCACATTCTGTTTAATTTAGAATGTCTTATATCATGCTCTGCTAATAGCCTTCTAGATCTTGCAGGAGCCTGTGTGTGATTAAAGTTTAATTTACAGAGCTAAAGATAAAAACATCTACAACAAGTAAACATCTGTTTGAAAATGAAACCATGTCTTCATGCAGGCTGTGCGAGTCACAGCCAGGGGAAGTGTGGCCATGGCTGCTTAAACAGAAACAAAAGTGGCAGAGAATTGAGCAATGAAACGGCAGGGGTAATGATCTATATACTAAAACTGCCTCATTAAGGTAAAGTTGTTTTGGTGACTATAGTGTCCCTTTAACTGGTGTAGTGTGCTATCTCACCATAATTCTAACCATTTGTTCCTGGAGTACTACAAATATTGAAACCATATTGGCAGCCTTCCATACATTTTCCCACACCCCACCCTCAGAAACAAACTTTTTAGATAACTTTTAAAACACTTTAATATATTTCAAAATAATAGTAGAATTTCACGGTCACTTTTCCGAACGTTTCATCTTTCCTCTTTTTTTTTAAAATGCATTTTCTACACTGACTGCTGGGTGCAAAGGACAGAGCTAATCCAATGATTGACACAGAGTTAAGATTAAAGTACCCAGTTTCAGGATAAAGAGGTGTTAATTAATTTTAATAATTTTATTTTATTTTTCACACCTCACAAATAAATATTTGTTACCTAACTGGAATAATTAAACACAAAATTAAAAATCCTGGGAAGTGACAGTCCCCTTTAACAAATATGCATTCGTGAAATGAGAAAAATAAATGTAGGTATCCACACCTCTTTCTCATGCATCTGTTCACCTCCAACGTGGCTCCTTTTTTATAGTAAAATCCCCGTAATGTAAGTAATGGATTGAGGTGGGAAGGAGGGACCGCACAGAGGGAGGGAGAGCAAACATCACTTTGCAGGTGCGATACCTGCAAGGGAAGAGATTGTTACGTCTGTTGCCAGCGTGCAGTGAACAGCAGAAACGCTGCACATAGACACCTACCACCATGACCACTTCAAATCACTGGTCGTGGTGGTTGATGTAACCCTTTATTACAAGTTACAGGTGATGGTCAAAGTTTTATTTAGTGTTGACATTTTCTAGAGAAGTGATAAATTGTAGATTTTTACAAATTTAATAAAAATTATTGAAAAGACAGATGTGTTGAAATAGTCATGAAAGGAAAAAAGAACAACTTTACAAAAGGAAGAAAAGAGAAATAAATGAGTCTAGATAAAGTAAGTAAATGTACAGTTTACACCAGAGGTGTCCAACCTGCGGCTCGGGACCGCTAGCAGTGTGGCCCGGTTGTAACCAGGATTGCCAATCGGCGAGGGAACCCTTTAAATTCTGTGCTCCACCAGGACAGCTCCCGCGCCTTGCGTGAGGGACCTGTGCAGGAAGAGCACAGAGATCTCAGTCCAGCAGAAATCACTGGCCACCAGGGACCGGAGGATCCATTCCAGCCCTCCCAGAGCAAGATAGGGAGACTGGGTGGACCTCTTAAGTACTGAATGTGTGTGTGTGTATGTGTAAGTGTCTTACCTGGAGGTGGGAGTCTGAAGTGATGAGTTAAGGCACACCCTTGCAGTTTAACACAAACCAAGGAGACTCTAGGAGGAAATCTGTAAGATTATGAAACAATGCACTGGGGCTTTGCAGGAAAAGTACTCCTATACAAGCAAAACAGACAAGGGAATTCCAATTGAGTAGTTAGGTACGGTTCCAGTGGTCGGGGCAGACAGAAACCAGGCAAATACGGTAAACAGTTCTAAAGTGCGGGACTGTCTCAGGTGATACGGGACATGTGGGCACCCTATGAGGAAGTGGCAAGGCAGGGCTTATAAATGTAGCTAGTAAACTACTTAGACAAGAACCACATGCAAATGTGATAGTAGATACAATAGCAGGAGAAATGAATAAGAAAGAACAAGAGAAGTGATGATGAGGTAAGATCACTGACTGAGATGAAGTAGACCCAGGTTCAATCCCAGCCAGGCCCTGAGAAGTGATGTCTATGCATGGATGTCTGCGTGGCACAGTGTATGATTTTTGTCAGTGATTGTTGGGTGGGGCAGGTGTCTGTGATTGTGTATATGTGTGTGTATAGGTATGTGATTTATGTGTGTGTGGGTCTGATTGTGTGTATATGTGTGTGGGTCTATGATTGTGTGTGTGCAGATCTGTGATTATTTGTGTATATTTGTGTGTTTCTGTGATTGTGTGTTTATGTATGTGATTGTGTGTGGGTATATCTGTGATTGTGTGTATAGGTCTGTAAATGTATGTGTGTGATTGTTTATGCATGTATGTGTTTGTGGGTCTGTGATTGTGTATGTATGTATGTGTGTGTACATATGTGATTATGTGTGTGTATGTATGTGACTGTGTATGGGTCTGTGATTATGTATGTATACATTAGTGACTGTGTGTATATGTGGTCTGTGTGTGTGTATCTTTAGTTATGTGTGCATATGTATTTATATTAAAAAACAAAGGAAAAAAGTGACCTGCACTCTTCCCAAATCCCTATGCATATTTACATAAATGGAGGTTATTTAGTTACTCCGATGGCCATTAGATGTAAGCCCACCTCCCAAGTCAAGGCTAACCTCACAGGTGAGTCCTACACTGACTATTCACCTTGCTTTCTTGAGCTTCTGGCAAAGATATCTCTAATGAGACAGAGAGGGGTGATTTTTTTAAACCCCTATATGTTTTGCGGCTGATGTGCTCTATGGTTGTTGCTGCCGCCCAGGAGTAGTGGGAGTTTGAGCGCAGGACTTGTTTTTACATATGTATTTATATGTGTATAGGTTTAATAGATAGCTCCCTATTGTGGTATCCCTTAAAATATGCCAATCCCGCATATGGATAACAAATAAGGGAGTTATGTATTACTCAATTGAAATATAAAAATTAAGAAAAGGGCTTTTAAAGTTATATTACTTATATACATTATCTATATATCCAATCCCTCCCGATACTTGCCCCTCCTTTCTTCTCTCCCGGATTTAATTTGAATTAAGGTTATTTACATAGTAGAAGTGATGCAAGATCCAACAAAGGACACAAATTACAGAAGAAGAAATGTGTTCTAATGAGTAATTCAAATTTAGAAAAAAAGTTATACTTATTTGTCTTTTAATTAACATGTTTGATCCAGTATGTAGCATTTAGTATTAAGTTTATCAGGTTATCTTTGCATATAATATATTTTTAAAAAACTTTTCTCAAAAATGTTTTTAATTATATGAAAAATAGCACATATATATATATATATTTAAAAATCTAAGTTCACATAACGCTACATTTAAAAGGATATCTTTCAGGGCTTATAATATGTAATTCATTATCTAAAAGTAATTTGTTAGGTAGGATTTTTTAGAATTATCTTAATTGTATTATTATAGTTTATTAATAGTTTTAGTCTCTCTTTTGTTTCTCATTGCAATTCGGTTTTTTGTAATGACCTCAGCACAGTTTGATAAGGTTAAAGAGATTAAAAAGACTGTATGTTCCCGACAAAAATAAAAGAGAGAAAAACAGTGAAATTGTTCGTGTGAACATGCCACAACAAATATAGGTTTGTAGTTTTCCAACCATTTGATTTGACTCCAGTTATACGTAATTATACATATTCTAAATATTCTTCCCTTAATAATATTAAAAACTCAGATTCTAATTTATTTTCAATACCCCAGTCTCCTGCTGAGAGCATCAATCATGTTTTCAGTAGGTGTAATACTTGCTGATATAATAATAATAATGCAGAGCGCTCTCCCATTTCATCCCTGGGTTTGCTCTATGGGAGAGGGGCAGCCATGACTCTTCTAGCGGGGCCAGGAAATAACCACCTGGAACTCTATCTCGGCCAAGTACTTTTTAATGTATTATTATACAACACCCTCTTGTCTGGAAATTTAAAAAAATCAGCCCTGGATAATTTAATTATCTCGCAGGCACAGCAGTGCCAGGAAAAAAAACTATTGTCCCAGTTGATGACCCCCTGTTGTGCTTGTCTCTATAAATATGCATACTTGGTGACAATAAATGTTGTTGTTGTTGTACCCTTCACTAAGTGTCATCAAGTGTTTGGGGAAAGAACTATATTCACTTCAGTGCTTTATTCTCCAGCTACAGGGAACTATTAACAATGTTACTCATCCAGAGAACTGGGCTCCATTACATCTGGTGGCAGCAGTGGGAGTGATTACTGCTAGCCAAAACGGATAGAAGGTGAATGAAGCTATGAATGACTAAAACGCAGCACGTTAAAAGAGCTGCTGTAAATGAGAGGACAGGTAGCCAGCAACAAGTCGAAAGCTACCTTAGTCGCTGAACTGATGGCTGGGGGGCAAATGAGCATAGTGTCCTTCAACTCCAACAGTAAGGCGCTTTTAAACCCTTCATCAAGGAAGAGGGGGACATTGATTTTGAAAGGTATTGTACGTTACACGACATAGACTTGGCGGGGCTTCTGGTCTGATATGCCGGAGGCATTCCGCAGACAATTCCAGGATCTAAAGAGGGGTGAAAAGGACTTGTATGCTTAGTGGACCTGCAGGTTGCACCGAGCAGCTACAAATTGGATCCAGGATTGCCAAGCCACCACCCTGGGTGCAGCTGTTACCACTGGGGCAATTCTTCCACTGCGTGGTTCCAGAGGTCCAGGAGTTGATATGGAACCGTGGCCAATACTGTAACCAAGGCAATACAACTGGCTGACAAGTTCCAAGATGCATGGTGACTTCAACAATCAGCACTGAAAGTAAAATTCCACCAGCCATTGTTAATCCCGGGCCACTAGGTCCCCAGCACACCAGACTTCACAATTCCAAAGAGAGTGCCCACAAGTGAGATATCAGGCTCAGTGTTTCAGCCCAGTCCTCCACCAGTTTCTCGGGCAGCTGCCTTCTGCTTCAATACCGAGACGGCACCAGCTGAACTACCTTCCCGGGTAAAACCAGAGCCACAGTTTACCAAAGTGATATGGGGGACCCGCCATTAGGCCGACCCTGTTGCAAGTCACTGCTGACAACTGACAACATCATCGGCAAGCAGTTTGGATTAATGGCAAGATAGGGACCTATTTTCTTCATATAGGAAGCATTTGGAATATAAAAACATTTTTATATACATATAAGGAAATTATTTTCTTAAAAGGAAGCATATGGAGTGTGGAAACATTTACATATAAGTAACTTACTATTTTTTCCACAATAATCATTAGAGGACTAATAGTACATATATTATTCTTGATTTGTTCTATCCACACAAAATATATATACCCAAAAATACATATGAGAGTATAGTACAGACACATAGTGAATCCCCTATGAAAGGAAATATATATATTTCAAAAGGCTATCTCTTTCAATTTCTTTGACTTTTTTCTAGCTTTTTCTAATTTATATTCCTCATACCCCTTCTCTATAAAATCTTGTTTGATTTTATCCGATTGGGTTTCAAAAATTATAGGATCAGTACAATTACGACGTATTCTTAAAAATTGGCCTCTAGGGGCATTCTCTAACCAATGCGAGAAATGGCAACTCTCTCTTTCTATATAGCTATTAGCTTCTACCGCTTTAAAGTAATTTTTTGTTTTTATTTTATTTTTTTCTATATATATTTGTAGATCTAAGAAAACCACTTCTGTCTTACTCCAATTGCTAGTTAGTTTAATCCCCCATGAATCGATGTTTAAGTGATTAAGAAATTCAATGAGATCCTCCTCCTCTCCTTCCCAGATAAAGAAAATATCATCGATGTAACGGCCATAGGTGACCAAGTTTTTCCCCCAGCCATGTGGACCATAAATAAAAGTACTTTCCCAATGGGCCATAAACAAATTGGCATAGCTGGGGGCAAACTTGGTCCCCATGGCCGTCCCATTCATTTGAAGATAAAATTCTTCACCATACCAGAAGAAATTATTTTTGAGAATTAGTTCTATTGCCTGTAGGACATACTCAATTTTGGTGCAAGTTAGATCTGAGAAGTTATTTAAAAAGTATTTTACTGCATTGCATCCATAATGATGAGGGATATTGATATAAAGGGCAGAGACATCACTAGTAACTAAAAAACAATTCGGGTTCCAAGTGCGATCTTTTAAAAGATTTAAAATCATGATAGTGTATTTAATATATGAGGTAGTATTTTCAAATAATGGTTACATAGTTACATAGTTACATAGCTGAAAAGAGACTTGCGTCCATCAAGTTCAGCCTACCTCTCATTTGTTTTTCGCTGTTGATCCAAAAGAAGGCAAAAAAAAAAACCAGTTTGAAGTACAATTTTGCAACAAGCTAGGAAAAAAATTCCTTCTTGACCCCAGAATGGCAGTCAGATTTATCCTTTGATCAAGCAGTTATTACCCTACATTGAAAGATTATATCCTTGAATATTCTGTTCTTGCAAGT